>KQ758800.1:49038-61824 GCA_001462505.1 Aurantiochytrium sp. T66
TGCAGGAGGACGTGCAGGAGGACGATAGAAGCGACCCGCCATGGATACCTACACGCAGACCTTCCTGCAGGACCGCGACCTCGATGAGTTCGAGTCCGTCCTCGTGAAGAACGGAGTCAAGTCTCTGGACGACCTAGCCCTTCTCACGGAGGAGGATCTGACCAAGATGGGCATGGGGGTCCTGCACCTCCGCAAGCTGCAAAAGGGCATAGAGGACGAGCTGACGTCCAAGAACGAGGCGGGCACCGATGTTTCCCCAAAGGTCTTGCGAGCGGCGCAGAGCATGGAGTCATGGGACAGCGTCAGCGCGACTAGCCAGGAGCAGGGCAAGAAGCCGCGCAAGAGCTTTACCTCGTTCTCGCTCTTCTGGCGCGGCGGGGGCAATAAGAAGGCCGATTTTGAGACCGCGAGCTCGGGTAGCGGCGACAAGGCCAGCACAGCTAGTGGCGACAGCAGCGGTTTGCGGCGACCCAGCATTGCAGCACCCATTACCGGCGGCAGCGCTCTAGGCGGCGGCTATAACAATGGCGGCCAGCTTCCCGAGACCCGCCACGAGGCTTACGCGGACTACGCGCTTTCCATGAACCTTTCCCGCAACCAACGGTGGGACTTCGAGCGATCGATAGAAGGGTCTCAGAACCACATGGCTGTTCTTTATATGGGAAACGAGATGGTCAAGTGGAATCGCGCGGTTCGCTCTGCCTACGGCGGCAGTGCTCAGAATCTGGCTCAGGGAAGCAAGTACTACTCGACAACGCACAAAGTACTTACACCAGGCGGAGTAGAGGTCGAGGTGCCGGCTGTACGTGCTACAACGCGGGTGCACGGTTCGGTGGAGGAGGTTATGGGTATCCTTCTCATGGCTGACAGTGCCACTCTTCTCAAGCGCATGTCCATTCTAGACGGCACATTTCTACACGGCCAGGTCCTCCGTGTCGTTTCTCCACGCTCCGCGGGCGGGCACGAGCCGGCGTACGCATACCCCTCGGCCACTCTGTGCACCGTGACACGGACCTGCCATCAGTTTCCCGATCAAAAATCGCCGCGAGACTTTGTCTTGCGCAACTACTATGGCTTTCACGACGACGGTGGCACGATGGTGGGCGTTCGAGCGATGACGTCTATCGACGAGCACGTTCAGGAGGCAGAACCACGGCCAACGAGGTCTGGCAGGGACCCACCCGTGCGAGGCCGCGTCTTTGAGGGCTCTGGGTTCGTGGTCCGGCCGTATCACACCAACACTTGCGAGGTCTCGTTCACCATGATTGCCACATTGAGCTCGAGCGACTCCAGCGGTCGCACGAACAGACGGCGCTCAAAGGGCACGAGCCAAGCGATGCAGCTGGAGGCGGCAGCCTCGATTGTAGACAGCATTCGTGTTTTCGTCGACCGGCAACGCAGTCTGCGCGGCGAAGCGTGGTGCAAGGGCGATATCCAACCCGCGCAAGGCGGAGTCGTGGACCCGGAAGCAGACAAGATTAAGAACAGCAGCGCGAAAGCCCGAAACAAGCTCTTAGGTGAAGAGGGGGCGCAAAAGCTGGCGGGGGCGGCGTCCGGCAGTCTTGCCATGAGTGCCGCCCCGGTCGCGCCTGCGGACCCGCCTCCTTTACCGCCTCCGCGTACGGACAAATCCTCGGCACAGATGGGCGATGGAGGCGCCGCCGCCCCTGCCGCCGATGACAACGATGGCAACGATGACGATGTTCCTGCGCTTGATCCGTTGCCCTCACCGCGCGTGGTCGCCCCCGTGGCGCCGATCGATGGGCCGGACCAGGACGACGACGCGCAGGGGGGTGCGGGCAGTGAGGCCGCTGAAGACTCGGGCCGAAACACCCCTGAGGACTCCAACGCGGCCATGCAACTCATGGCGAAGGAACTGGCCGAGACAAAGCGGCGACTCCAAGAGGTGGAGCAGAAGTCGAAGGCGGAGAAGGACAAGTACACGCGCGAACTGAAGCTACGCATGGAAAGCAGGCGCAGATTGGAAGAGGAGAGCCGGCCGTGGGGAACGATGCCTCTTCCGGGCAAGGGCGGCGAAACGCCGGCCATTGACGCGGCCATGTACGCTGAGATGGAGCGCCTGCGCAACCGCATCAAGAAGATGAAGGCATACGTGCCCCCGAACATCAATGAGGATGACCTGGACTTGACCCTGGAGGAAGCGGAGAGGCGGATGCGCGACGCCGTGCAGAGAATCATGAGCACCGAGGACGAGAAGGAGCAGTTCGAAGCGCAAAACCAGTTCGAGAAGTACGACGAGATCGTGCGCAACCACCCGGAATATAAGGAACGCGAGCTTGAGAAATGGCGCAAATGGGAGGAGGAGCAGAGGCCAAAGAACGAGGCGGCGCTTGAGGAAATGAAAAAGGTCATCAAGCCGGAGTACTTCAAGATGTCCAAGGACCAGCTCATCACCAAGGAGAACCTGAAGCCGCAGCTTGCGGCCCGCATCCACACCCAAAAGGTG
Organism: Aurantiochytrium sp. T66; assembly: GCA_001462505.1. Taxonomy (NCBI): domain Eukaryota; class Bigyra; order Thraustochytrida; family Thraustochytriidae; genus Aurantiochytrium; species Aurantiochytrium sp. T66. The sequence continues at coordinate 51,506 of KQ758800.1, forward strand.
CTGCAGCTCCTCTATCTCACCCCGGAGGAGATCGCCAAGATCCACTACGGCGACTTTACCAACAAGTACAACCCGCAGGGTCTGGACATTGTCGAGCAGCGGGCCATTTACGCGGCGAGTCCCGAGGAGTTTGGCAACGACCCTACGGGCGACAAGGCGAAGTGGCGCGTCAACGTCAAGGAGAAGCTGTCGGAGCTGGTGAAGAAGGAGGAGAAGAACGCGCTCCGCGGCGACGAGAAGCGCAACCGCGCGTATTTGGCCGACGTCCCGAAGCCGGCAGGAGCTCAGGGCGGGGCGCCCCGAGGTCTTCCTGCGGGCCCGCGCGTTGGCGGCCGCGGGGGTGGCGGCCGCGGCAATCCTCTCGAGTCCCTCTTCGCAGGCCGCGGCGCTGGCGGGCCGCGTGGGCCCCCGAGAGGCCCTCCTGGCGGAAATCCTGTTGCGGCGCTCTTTGCGGGCCGCGGCGCAGACGGGCCGCGTGGGGCCCCGAGAGGTCCTCCTGGCGGAAATCCTGTTGCGGCGCTTTTCGCGGGCCGTGGCGCCGGCGGTCCTCGGGGCCCGCCTGGCGCAGGCGGTGCCGATGGTGCCCCCGTGAACCCTGTCGCGGCGCTCTTTGCTGGCCGCGGCGCTGGCGGTCCTCGGGGGCCGCCCGGAGGAGGCAGCAGTGATGACGCCCCAGCAAATCCCGTCGCGGCGCTCTTTGCTGGCCGCGGTGCCGGCGGACCGCGAGGTCCGCCCGCCAGCGGCGGTGTCGCTGGCCGCGGAAAGGCACTCGAGGCGCTCTTCGCGGGCCGCGGCGCGGGCGGCCCCCCGCGAGCCCCCCCTCGATCCTTGTCTCCGGGGTCTGAGGCGTCCGACGCATCGACGCCCAAGCTGGACGACAGCAGTCTGGCCGGCGCCGCAATGACCACGTCGCAGCGCAAGCTGGTCAAGGTTACTGACGATGACATTACCAAGTCACTGGAGCGGTCCTTTTCGTCCAAGCTCAGCCTTGGAGGCGAGTCCGAAGGCGCCGAATCCGAGAGCAGCGAGGCTGCCCAAGCTGCGGCTCCTGTCGCCCCGGCCACAAAGCCTGCTGCTGCTGCTGCTGCTGCTGCGCCGACTTCAGCGGAAACTCCTCCAGCTGCGCCCGCTCCGACAGAATCGCCTGTCGCGCCCGCTCCGACAGAACCCCCCGTCGCGCCCGCTCCGACAGAACCCCCCGTCGCGCCCGCCGATGTTCCTGATGCCTCAGCTGCGGCCCCGGTCGTCCCTGCGAAATCTCCTGCGGTCCTAGCGGCCACCCCGGTCGCGTCAAAGGCGGAAACGGCGCAGGTGTCGGCGCCGGCTGCTGCGAAGTCTGCCGCTCCTACAATGCCCGCGGCAGGAGGCGGCAGCACCTCGCGGCCATCGTTGTCGCCCAAGCCTAGCGACGACGACAATGACGAGATGCTGAAGATGATTCACGCTTCTTTCCGTGCGAATTCTCCGGCCAACACCACGAACGGCTCCGCTGGCCCTGGTCCCAATGGAAACGCCGCGCCGCCGCCGCCGCCGCCGCGCACTGACCGCGCAGCAACACCACCCGCGGCCCCGCCAAAAGCATTTGCGGCGGCCAAGCCGGCGGAGGCCAAGAAAGCCCCTGACGATGACTGGATGGCCTCACTCCAGGACTCGCTCAGCGCGTCTTTTAGTATCAAGAAGTGAGCGCTTCGCATTGTCGAGGCAAGGTTGCTCCTCGAAGCCGCACATCTTCAAGGTCGCTGCTAGTGGGCCGGCCTTCCCATCCCCGCTATGATTCTATGTTCCCCTCTCTTGGCTCAGCTTCCCACGACTTTCGCTTCTTGTCATCATCGCGAGTCGCCTTGCCCGGTGCATACGTAGTATCACCCCGCTGCTGCTCGCGCCCGCGGCGCGGAGGCGGCACGTGGTCACGTGTCACTGCAAATTGACTCCCGCCCTGGAAAAAATGGACTCCGATCGGTCCCGGCGCAGGTCGCCGGCAGCAGGCACTAAACGACCAAAGCGCGCGCGCGGGCAGGCAGGCGGGCGCGCGGGCGCCGGAGCTGCGTCCTCGCGGGGCCGGGGAGCGCGGCGTATCTGCGTGGTCCGGAGCTGGACCAAGCGCAAAGTCCCAAGTCGCAAAAGCATCGGACATACATACAATAAATAGCGCGTCATCGATCAATCATTCAATCAATCACAATGCAGAACCCGGCCGTCGTCTTCGACGCCGAGACCGGCGAGGCGCTGCTCCTGGGCGCGGAGCGACGCAGGCGCGAGCGCGAGGAGGACCGCGGCGGGAAGATCGCGCAGCGAGAAGCCCGCGACCGCGCAGCTCGCCGCGAGGCGCTCCTGAGGCTGCAAAGACAGCAGCACGCGCACGTCCAGCACCTCGTACAGGAGGAAATTGAGGCGGAGAAGAAGCGCCAGGTGCAGTGGGAGATCGAGGCGACCTCGGCGAGCGCGAAGCGCTTCCTGAGACACAAGTTTGACCGCGAGCGGGCCCTCGCTCGCGGCCGTCTCGAGCGACTTCGAAGCGAGCAAGAGGTCGTGCTCACGACTAAAATGGTCGAGCTTAATCTCCTTCGCTAGACGCGCCTGAGCAAGAGGAAGGTCCGCGCGCTCTTCCGCGGCATCGTAAGGAAGGATCTCTGCCAGAGCGCGTTCCGCCAATTCATCTTTGGGGATTGGTCGAGAGACATCCTCCTCGAGCGCAGGAAGCGGCCCTGGTATTTAATTAAAAAGCGAGTGAGTACGTCATTTATGCAGCGGCACATACTCGGCGTACTATTCTGGCCCTGGCGTTGATTATGGAGGCGTTGACGAAGCCGTCCTCGGCGTCGCTGCGCATTGCGTGCAATTAGTGGAAAGCACGAATTGGCGCGCCTCGCGCATTTCGTGCTTTGCTGTTGCGACGGTCATCGATGTCGTATTCGCACCTCAGGATCTGCACTCACCCTCGAGCCCCTCGGCTTCGACCTGGACGTGCCCCAGTCTAGTCACCAGTTCAGCTTCCACTGCTCGAGCTACATTCCACCAGCGCGATCCCGACGCTCGCTGGAGATCGACAGCTTCCTCGCGATCTTCCCCGTGATCTTCCTCGCGATCTCTCGGCCCTCCCGGGCCAAGGTCTCATCCGATGCCGCACTGCATCATCGCCCGAAGCGTCTGCGTCGTCCTCGGCCGCACTCTGTAGCTTCTCCGAGGCCCCAACAAGCAAGTCCTTATTATCACCCTACTAAAACTACCCGGTCAAAATGCTTATCCTCTGCGCCGCTTCTTGCCGCGCGTGCGTGCGTGCGCGCGTGCGTGCGTGCTCGGGGCCCGGGCTCGGAGCGTGGGCCTGCAGGCGGCCCGGGGTTGATTGTTCGCGAAGAATGCGAGAGTGGTACGTGCCGTCGGGGAGAGTCGCGCTTGCGCCGAGGCAGCAGACCTCGAACCTAACCGCGCTACCTACCTGCGCAGACCCCGATCGCCGCGCCCCCGACGCGCGCCGCGACGCGCGCCGCGACGCGCGCGATGCTGCGCGTGCGCTTCCGCGGCGACGCGCTCGCCGTGCGCGCGGGGTCGCTGGCCGAGGCGCAGGCGGAGCTCGCGGCGCGGACCGGGGTCCCGGCGGCGCGGATGAAGCTCGTGGCGCGCGGCCTCGGGCGCCTGCGCGACGACGCGCAGCTCGCGGAGGCCCTCGCGCGCGGCGCGGCCGTGCAGATGGTCGGCAGCACCGCGGAGGAGGCCGCCGCGCTCGAGGAGGCGCAGGAGGCCGCCGCCCACGGGACAAGCGCGGCGCGCGAGGTCTGGAACGACCTCGACGTCGACTACGACGAGGTCCGCCGCGAGCGCGAGCACCAGGCCGCCGTGCGCGAGCGGGAGGCCCGCCTGCGCGCCGCCGAGAAGACCGAGTGGCGCTTCCACGGGTACCGCGCCCTGCCCCAGTTCAGGGACGCGCAGCGCGCGCGAGAGATCCTCGAGCGCCTCGGCACAGACCCCGGCTTCGTCGCGGTCATGCGCAAGCACCGCTGGAAGGTCGGCGTCCTCAGCGAAATGTACCCGGACGGCAAGGTCGGCGTCGACCCGGTGTGCGTGCTGGGCGTGAATATCAACAAGGGCCAGGAGATCTCGCTGCGGCTGCGCACCGACGACCTCCAGGGGTTCCGCAAATACGACGAGGTCAAGAAGGTGCTCTGCCACGAGCTCTCGCACATGGTCCATTCGGAGCACGACGCAGAATTCTACAAGCTCATGCGCGTCATCGAGAAGGAGCAGGTCGCGCTCGACTGGCGGACCTCGGGCGGCCGCGTTGTCGGTGGCGACCACTTTCTCAACGCTGCCCTGGTGGCCAAGCCAAAGCCGCCTCCGCAGCGTCCGCAAGGGGGCGTGCACCGCCTGGGCGGAAGCCAGGGAGCTGCCGCGGACGACCCAAGGCGAGCCGCGGCCACTGCTGCTACAGCGCGTCGGCTGGAAGGCGCCTCGGGGCCAGACCCGGATTCATCGCCTGCCGCGACGAACGCTACGCGGGAGACAGTAGAGTCCACCGCTAGCCCCCCAACGGAGCCTGCTCCTGCTCCCACGGCTCCGTCCGCCGAGATGGCGCCGGAGGCCGCTTTGCAACTCGCTCAGGCGCCCGTCCCGCAGCCTCCTTCGCCGCCCCCCTCGGTCGCGGACCTTGGTGCCTTGTCTGCGCTCGTCGACAGCGACGTCCGCCAAACCCTGCAGGGCGCCGTGGGCCAAGTTGTGGAGAGGAACGAGCCCTCCGTGGCCCTCCGCGCGCTGGGGATGCTGAGAAAGGTTCTGGGAAACGTGGTCCGCGACCCGTCGAATGAAAAATTCCAGCGACTGCGTCTGACGAACGCTAAATTCAAGGAGACGATTGGGAGCGCTCTCGGCGCGCGGCACGTGCTGACCTCGGTCGGCTGGACGTTGCAGGCCGAACCAGGCAGCGGGGAGAATGTTCTGGTCTTTGTACGCACTGACGAGGCCCTCGCCGCGAGCGCGTTCGCTTGGGCCCAGGCGGACGAGCTCGTGCAGCTCGCACAAATGCTCGCAGACACGTAGCCTTATTTGTAGATTGTAATAAAAGTGGGACAGAGGGGAGAAAAGGTCAATGGTGGGTCATCATCAGGCGCTCTCATCAATCAAGCGTGGGTTGGCGGGTCAAGCCGCGACGCCCTGGGGTCTGATTGCTCATTTTTGTTTGGCGAACACAGACACCGAAACAGAAAGAGAGGACCGCGCCGGGGTTCGGACAGGAGGAAAAAGGACCTAGCGCCGAGAGGTGAGCAGTCTGTTCTCCTGGGTGAGGCGCGCGAGCTGGCTCTCGTAGTCGTTCATTTCCTGGCGAAGCGTGCGGTTCTCAAGGATGAGGCCCTCGAGGCGACGCGCGAGCTTGATCTTGACGCTGCTCGCCTGGTCCGAGAGCGTCTCCATGGATTGGAGCTTTTCAACGAGGTCGCGGTTCGCTTTGCGCCAGCTGACGCTCTCGCTCTGGTAGGTGTTGGCCCGGTTCTCGGCGTCCATCATGCGCTCCGTAAACTCGCGGAGCTGGTTCAGCAGCTCCGCCTTTTCGTCCTCGAGCGCTGCCACCTCCTTCTGCATGGCCTCCATGCGCGCATCTGGCGGCGTGGGGTCGGCGGCGCTCTGCTCGTTGTCCGTGTCGACGGTCTCCTCGACGAGTTCGCGCCTGCTGTTGGCGCTGTTGGCGCTGCCGCGGCGCCCGCGGGCAGCCGCCTCCTGGGCCTCGGCAAGCTCCTGCTGCAGCTGCACGACCTGGGCCGCGAGGGCGGAGACTTGGTCGCCCTCCCCCTCAGCCGCGGCCGCGACCACGGCCGCGGAGGACGCGATGCTGTTGGCCTTGGCCAGATCGTCTTCGAGGCGCGCGACCTTGTCAGTGAGCCTCCGGATGTCGGCTTCCTGGGCCGCCACGAGGTCGCCGTCCTGCTCGTTGGCCTTGCCCGCGGCCTTGCCCGCCAGCATCTCCTCGTCGCCTTCCTTGTCCTCGGAAAGATTGATGTCGCGATTGCTGGCGTGCCCGGCGCGGGCGGCGGCGGCGAGCTGCGCGCGAAGGGTCTCGATCTCCTGGGCCTGCGCATCGCAGCGGGCCTGGAGGCCCTCGACCTCGGCGCGGGGGGGCGCCTCCTCGCGCTCGCGCTCGGCAGCGGCGGCCTCGCGGACCTGGCCGATCTCGGCCTCGAGCTCGGCAATGCGCTCCTTGGCGTGCGCGAGTTCAGCGGCGAGGTCGGCGCCAGCCTGCGAGGCTGCGGAGGCCTGCCTGAGGGCCTCGTGCGCCTCTTTCTCCTGCGCGAGCTCGCTCTCGAGCTCCTTGACGCGGGTCTGCAAATCGGTGATCTTGCCCTGCAGGTTGCCGACCTGCCTGGCCTCTTCGCGGAGACGCTTAAGCTGGGCCCGCGCGAGCTTGCGGCGGACGAGCTGCTGCATGCGCGCGACGGCGCTGCGCTGCGCCAAAAAGGCGCGCCGCGCCGGCAGGCCCCGGTACCAGGCCTGCACGCGCAGCGCGCTCGCGTCGCGCATGCGCTCCCGTTGCAAGAGGCGGTTCTTATACGCCCGATAGCTGCGCTGCATGATGACGATGGCGCGCATGGCCTGCAGACGACCGCGGATGGCCAGGCGCCGGCGAGCCGCGGCCTGGATGCGCGTGGCGGCCCGCGTGTTGCGGACGTGGCGCGCCTTGACGCGGCCGAGAAAGCCGCGCACGACGGCCTGCAGCGTGCGCGCCGCGCGCATGACGAGCCGATAGCGCTTGAGGTCCTTGGCGGCGCGCGCCACGGCCTGGATTTGCGTGGCCGCCGCCTTCATGGCGCCAAGGCGCGCATCCTCGATGCGCTCGTAGGCGCCCTTGCGCAGGAAGATTTTGGTGCGGCCAATCTGGTACTCGCTGTCCTGCTCGAGGGCGAGGGCCTTGACGATCTTGAGCGTCGCCGGCTTGCCGTCCTGGTCGGTGCGCGCCTTGACGACGCCGACCCGGTCCTCCTTGGTCATGAGCATGAAGTAGCGCGTGACGAAGTTGGCCAGAACCATGCGCACCGGGTAGCCGGCGCGCGCCACCTTGACGGCCTCGAGGACGCCGCCGTAGCGGAGCTGGTCGACGAGGCGCTGGCGCACGAGGACGTTGGAGGCGGCGCGGTCGTTGGGCTTGAGGCAGCGGACGTAGTGCGGCGAGGTGCTGCGGATGGTCTTGAGCAGGTCTGCGAGCTGGTCCTTGAATTGGGACCCGAGCGTCTTGGACTGAATGGAACGGCCCGAGGGGCCCTTTTTCTTGGCGTCAGCGGCACCGAGCTCGTTGGCGGGAAAGAGGATGGAAACAAAGGCGTCCTTGCTCGTTTGCATGAGCTCCAGGGACTCGGTGTAGAGCTGGTCCTTGTTCTTGGCCACGAAGCCGGCCGTGTCGTAGGTAACGTCGCCCGCGTAGTGCTCGACGGTGAACTTGTAGTTGACCTTGTCCTTTTTTGCGACCGAGAAGCGCGGGACTTCCTCGAGGAGCTCGTAGAACTTGCCGGCGAGGCTCTTGTCGTTGCCCTTGGGGAAGAGGCACTGCTCGTCGAGGAGCGAGATGATGCCGATGGGCTTGGCCTCGATGAGGTCGAGGCACTTTTGGTTGTCGGGGAAGTCGATAAAGGACCACTTGATCTTCTCCTTCTCGTACTCTTTTTGCTCGAGCTTGAAGACGAACTGGTTGAACTGCTGCTGGAGGGTCTCGTTGGCGTAGTTGATGCACAGCTGCTCGAAGGAGTTGTACTCGAAGACCTCGAAGCCGAAGATGTCGAGCACGCCGATAAAGTTGGTCTTGATCTTCTTGCCCACCTGGATGCTCTCGTTGACGCGGACCACGACGCGGTCGAACATGCGCGAGTAGAGCGTCTTGAGCAGGGCGTCGCGCGCGTCGGCGGCCTCGTCGACGTTAAGACGCTTGCTGATCCAGTCGGCGCCCACCTTGATGCGGCGGTTGGTGAGCGCGGTGACGACGGCCTCGGCGTCGACCTGGAGCAGCGCAGCGCAGGCGGCGAGCGCTTTATTGCTGACCTCGTCGCTGCGGTCCAAGACGGCGGCCTCGTCCTCGTCGCCGGCGGCCTTGCCTTCGTCCGGGACGAAGACAAGGTTGCCGAGGTTCATGACGGCCGAGACGGTGCGCATGAGCTGGGTTTTCTCCTCGTCGCCAAAGCCCATGGTCTCCATGGCCTTCCACATGCGCTCGAACTGGCTCTCGTCGTCGACGCCGTCCTTGCGGTCAAAGCACTCGCTCTGGTTGGTGATTCCGCAGTCCTCGAGGTCAGGAACCCGCCACGCCTCGAGCTGGTCCTCAGAGGCGCCGCGGCAGAGCTGGTAGAAGACGTGGAAGTTGCGCTCGCCGAGGCCCTGCTTGGCCAGACGCACCTTTTCTAGGAGGTAGGTGGCGATGCGGGCGCCCACGAGGTGGCCCTTGCCGTTGAACTGCATCTCGATGAACTTGCCGAAGCGCGAACTATTGTCGTTGCGGTTGGTGCGGGCGTTGCCAAAGGCCTCGAGGATGGGGTTGGACTGGAGCACCATGTCGGCGATCTTTTGGCCGTCGCTGGCGTCGGCGTCGCGCGCGACCGTGGCCAGGTACTGCATGATAAACTTGGTGCTCTCGGTCTTGCCGGCGCCGGACTCGCCGCTCACGAGGATGCTCTGGTTCTTGGCGCTCTGCTCCTCGGTGTCGACGAGGTTGCGGTAGGCGGCGTCTCCGGTGGCGTAGACGTGCGGCGGCATTTGCGGCGCCTCGAGGCCCTGCATCCGGAGCAGGCCGGTGCTGTAATACATTTCGAGCATTTCCTGCGTGTACAGGCGGAGCTGCTTGAACGGGTTGACTGCCAGGAGGATGGGGCCGGTGTTGGTGTAGATCTGGTCGCGCTTGAAGCGGTCATGCAGGCTTTGCAGGATGGAGGGCTCGTGCAGGTGGGTGAGCCACGTCAGGTCCTCGGTGTCTGCGAGCGTCCGCGAGTCCTCGAACTGGTTGCACAGGAAGAGGTCGCTGTGGTCCGAGATATCCTTGCTGTCGCCGACGATCTCCACGACCTCGTCGCTGCTCGTCTCCTCGGCGGCGCCGTCATCGCTCTCCTCGTCGGCATACTCCTCGTCGACGGGTTCCTTGCGCACCGTGAACTTCCACTTCCCGTCCCTGGTCTCCTCGCGGGACTCCACGACGCCGCGGGTCCACGCGCGCCGCGCGTCGCGCACCCACACGCGCGCGCCGCTATCCTCCGCCATGCGTACTTGCTCGTTACTCGGGCTCGCGTCGACCCGCGTCGGCCGCGGCCCCTATCTCCGCGCAGCCGGCCTCGCGCCCGGGCGGCGGCGGTCTCCGCGCGGCCGTCCCAGGGCGGGCGAGGCGCGCGGGCGAGGCGCGCGGGCGCGGGCAAGGCGCGACGGCGCGGCGGCGGCGTCGGAGTTCGCGTTTGGATCGCGATGCAATCTGATCCTGCGCCAGAAGACCCAGGCTGGCTGGCAGCTCGCGCAGCGCAGCGCAGGCAGGCCGGCGGCGCGCGGGCAGGGCGGGCGATGCGCGCGAACGATGCGCGCGGGCGATGCGCGCGGGCGATGCAGAGGCGCTGTGGTTATTCGAGGTCTGTCTTCGCCGCCGCCCCCGCCCCGCCGCGCATTCTCCACTTGCGGGCCGCTATTCTTCACTTCGCGTCCTCCGCCTTACAAGTGGGATTTTCGTCCTTGCAAGTGCACAATGCCGCCAACCTCCCTCCTCCTCACCTCATTCATCTCTCTCGAACTATGTTCGCTTCGCCGCCGCCGCCGATCGCTGCGCCGCGCGCGCGCCCGCCCGCCCGCCGCGGGCGCCGCCCTGCCCGCCCGCCCTGCAATGCGCGCCGCGCTGGGCCAATCCCGATCCCATCTCGCCGTCGATCGAGCGGGCGAAAGATCGGCCTCGAGGGCGAACGCGACGAGACGGACGCGGCGGACGAGCCCGTTCCCCGCGCCCTCCCGAGGCTCGGGCGTCATGAGCACGCACGGTCGCTAGCCAGCGACGCGTGTGCCACGTCGTGGCCCGCTCTCTTCGCCGGTTGACTCGGGATGCGGACATGGTCCTTGGGACTCGGGAGCGTTGCCGTGTCCGCATTCCGCGGCCAACTACTATCGCGGGCCATCGCAGCAGCGCGACCGGGCCGAGTCCCCGCCCGCCGGGCCGGCTGGCCAGCTCTCCAAGGAGCCCAACTTGCGAGTCACGAGGCGAGGCGATGGCTCGCGAAAGTTTACGGCTGGCGAAACCCCTGCCACGGAGGCAGGCATTCCGGGTGCACAAGCACGGTACCATCATGGGAGCGGGGGTAAACGATTTTTTTTTCACCATACAGACT
>KQ758800.1:70864-94173 GCA_001462505.1 Aurantiochytrium sp. T66
GACGACATTTTTCGACCTTCGGGGTCCGCGTCGACGCCGACGTTGACGACGTTGACGACGTTGACGTTGACGTCGACGACGAAGACGAAGACGACGAAGACGAGGAGAACGGCGACGCGCTCGAGAAGCCAATCGAGACGTGCGGGACGCTGCACGACTAATTCCCGGAGAACTTCTTGCGATCCTGCGTGGTGACAAGGACGACGCGGCGTTGCCACGAAGCGCGGGGAGCATGGCGGGCGACCTCTCGTACCGGAAGCTCGATGGGACGATGTGGGAGAGGGTGGGCAAGACCTCGCGAGGTCATGTCCTCAACCTGTTCGGGGACGAGTTCGCGCTGAACTCGCTCAGGGGGCTCCAGGACTTCATCGAGCGGTCCAAGATTCGCGTGGACGTGATCAACGTGCAGGATAACTCGCTCACGTCGCTCATGGACCTGGCGGGGCTCGTCAACTTGAAAAAAATCATCGCCGCCGGGAACCCAATTCGATTCATCTGCGCTCACCACGGCGACAGTTCCCTGAATTGCTGGCCGGAGAAGATGACCTCCCTCGTCGAACTCAATCTTGCCGGCGCCCTGCTCACTGCCATTCCCGATCTTTCGTCCATGCCGGCGCTGCGCAACCTCATTCTCAGCAACAACAGGATTACCGAGAGCTCTTTTGACAAATTGGCAGAAGGCCACCTGCTCGAGTTCATCGACCTCACCGACAACAATCTCAAGTGGCCGGACACCGCGAGCTTTACTGCCGACGCGCATATCTTTCGCCGCCTTCGCAAGCTCAAGAGGGTGAACCTCGCGCAGAATGAGCTCGTCGCCGATTATGCATACATCATACTCGCCCAGATTCGAGAAAGGAACAAGATCGGGTTCTATGCGATTCAGATGATTGACACGTATGAGGTGAACCCTGAGATGAAAAAACGCGCAGACGCGATCCGCAAAACTAAAAAACTCGGCCTCGCCAAGACCGTCGAGCCGCTCACTGACCTCGACACCACCGAGAGCCTCGATGGCGCAGATTCGGGCGCCAGAGGCGCCAGAGCAGCCACCGTAGAGTCCGCCGACGCAGACGCGTTCTCGACCGGCCTCCGCGCCGACCTGGACCGCGCCGCGGAAACCTCCTCGAAAGATCTCATCGAGACGGGCCGCAGCGAGACTTTGAGCCTCGGGAGCCAAGAAAGTCTGACACAGGCCGTCCAAATCGAGCTCGCCGCGCGCCGGAGAGGGGGCTCGCACGCGCGCGCGGATGGAACTCCGCCTATTGCAGGCCTCGTGCGGAGAATATCAGAGCTCGTCGCAGTGCTGGACGAGTGCTTCGTGCAGCCCGAGCTTTGCACCCAGATCCTCGGCAAACTACTTGCCGACGTGAAGCCCATTATCGACCGCCCAAAGGACCACCAGTTCCTCTTCAAGTTCGACCCTGACGAGTTCAACCTGGACGAGATCGATAGCTTTCTGCAGCATGTGCTTCTGCTCTCAGAGCGCCAGCCACAGGTCACGCGGACGCTCCTCAGCATCCTCGTGTATCTATCCACCGTAGCGGAGCACGAGTTTGGCCAGCGCTGCGTATCACAGCTTTGTGACATGATGGGCGGCGGCGAAGACCACGCGAGGAACGTCATCACCGTAGTCAACGAATACATGACCCCGTGGCTTGATCGCGCCAGCGACGAGTACACGCGCCAGCGTATCATGCTCAACCTCATTGACCTCGCGCGGTCCCCAAACGTGCCCTTGGGGCTCGACATGTCCCCGCTCGATGGCACACTCCCTTTCATCGAATCGAGGTTGCGCCGGCGCTCAGGTGCCAAGATCCCCTTGGACTCTGTTGTTGAAATGGCGGCTGTGGCTAGCGAGACGCCGCGCCTGGCCCGGGGTCTGGGCGCCCTCGGCCTGTGCCCCAGCATCGCTCAGGAGCTGCGGGACGCGCAACTCGGCACCCCGCGGTACCAGGCGCTCTTGGCACTCATCCGGAATTTGGCGCAATACGACGCAGTCAGCGACGAAGGCGATGCCGTAAGCCGCAATGGTAGTTTGGCGAGCGGACCGTATGAGGAAGAGGGTTCTCCCGCTTTTGCCGCCGCCTCCGACCATGAAAACGCCTTCCCTCTACACAGGTCCGCCGATGTATTCGGTATGGAGCGCGTGCATCATGCCGTGCTGCGCAGCCTGCGGGAACTGGCCGAGGGAAAGGCCAGGAATCCGAGCGACCAGTCTGGCGACGCGCTCTCCCGAGACTGTATTCGCTGCCTGGCCTCGCTCACGCATAGTCCAAACGTTTTCCAGGAGCTCATCGTCGGCGGATCCAGGTACATGGACCTCCTCTTCGAGTTCGTCAAGCCCGGCAGCGGAGCAGGGCCCGTGATTCTGGCAGCGGTCTTCGAGGCGCTTGCTCGCACCTTGCGCATGCCGAAACCCTGGTTCAACTCGAACTTCAACACTGTCTTTGCCAATATCACCGCCAAGCTCCAGGGCGTGACACCTTTGCTGCAGTATCTGGGCGAGAGGGGAGTCAAGTTCAACCAAATGTGCAAGCTCGTCCCGCGCGAGGAAGAGCTCTACTTTCGCGGGGAAATCAGGTCCGTGGCCAACCTGCACAGTCCTTCAATGTTTCAGCTGCTGGTGAGCGTCATTGATCTCATCACCGTGTACAACCAGGAGGCTGGACGCTGGCGCAACCCCTTGGCTCTGCGTGTGACCCAGGACCTGAATGACCAAAACCGCGAGACCTTTCTCTTCGCCTGCCTCGAGACCCCATCCGATGAGGTGCGACTCGCTGTGGTCCGCTGTCTGCAAGAGATCCCACTCGCCGAGTTCGAGATGGACGAAATCAGCTACCTTGTTGAGATGCTCGCGAACGTGATCAACATTTCTTCGGGCAAGACTGAGGAGGTCCTCGGGGGCTCGTTTCGGCTCCTCACCAAGCTGTGTCTCTCGCCGCACGCCTCTGGCGCCTCCTTCCGCCTCAACTTTGCGGAGAAAAGCGCCGCGGCCGCGCTCTCCATTCTCGAACGCAACGAGAAGCGCGACACGCGAAGCCAGGTCGAAGAAACGCGCCAGAAGCGCGTGCTCTCCATGGAGTGCGTTCACTTTCTTCAGGCCGCTTCACAGTTTCGCGGCCTCCGCAAATTCCTGGGAGGTCACGAGGTTCTCAAGAAGATGGTCGCCATTTTATTCATCGAGAACGAGCACGCGAGCCATGTCAAGCTTCATCCTGTGAGCGACGCGGATGTCCTGCGCGCCCAGTACGAGCCGAACATGGTCGAGCGCACGCTCCCCGGGCGCCAGGTCGAGTATCTTTTCCAGACCCTCTTTGGGGAGCGCTCAGTGTCTCCAGACCGCGTTGTGGCGCCTCGCGTCTTGCGCCGCATCGCTGACGTCCTTATGGGCGTCCCTGATCCGTCCTTGCGCTTCTGGCGGCAGCGCTGGCTTGACGAGGCCGACGATTCGGCCGCCGAAGCCGCCACGACCGACGAGGCCCTTATCCCGCCCGAGGTCGAAGCCACCTACCCAGCCTGGCTACGCAAGCGCTTGCTCAAGGACGCGAACGACATGTCAGAGTTCCGTGCCATGGCGAATCGCCACGCATATGAGGAGAAGCGCATGCCCGCGTACTGGAATCTGCTCATGGGTAGCCAGGTCGGTGGGTCTGATCAGTGGGCCGCGGCAGCTACGCGTGCAGCCACCGACAGATCGACCGAACTGCAGCAGCACCAGCTCCTCCTTCACTTTCAAGGGCTCGAGCGCCTCCTGCTATTTCTCGTGGGCGCCATCGAGAAGGACCTCGCACTGTCGGGCTCACTGCAGGAGAAGGAGGCGTCCGGTCCCGTGGGGGGACCGAATCAACCTTCGCGCCAGGCAGCCGTACCCTCGCGCTTCTCCGTCCTGCAGCTCTTCGAGCGCTTTAAGGTCCCCGACGTGAGATCCACGATCGAGCGCTTTGTGTACCTTAGCAAGGCGACTCATAGCCACCAGGACCCAGCTGGCAATGGCCTCGCACCGGGCCCGTCTGCTCGCGACCCTTCCACCACGATTACAGGTCGCGAGCTCTTGCTACGCTACTTCATGGAGGAGTCGCGTGGAGCAGGCCAGGACGGCCCGGGGACGAACGCGGAGGGCGATTCAAGGACCTACACGACTGCCAGCGTCTCCAGCGCGACGACTAGCAATGTGGATGACGGCAACGCGCAGGCGCCCTATGGTCGCCAGTATCCCGGGGCGGATAGCGTCATGTTCGCCCCCAACGCAGCGGAAACATATCGCCGAGACACGGAAATTACTGACACACTCGTGGCCGCCTTGCGAGTTATCTACTCGCTCATTAAAGACGGCAGCGTCGAGTCTGTCGCCTCGGCAAAGCGGAATCTGCGCATGCCCAAACGCCTGCGCATTCTTGCGTTCATTTGCGCGGGCACGGAGGATCGCCCCGTCTGGCCGCAGGCGCTAGTGGGCGCCAAGTTCATGGCGATTGCCTACGAACTCTGCGTCATGCCCGGACTGCGTCGGGAGGAATCCGATGATCAGCTCGCGGTGTACGCCATCGTGTGCGCCGTGGCAAAGCGGATCGTCTCCACGCTACGCTTCTTTGCGGACTCTCAGACTCTTACCGACTCGGACATGGTCATTGCGCTGCACACCACGCGGACGCTGGCGCTCATCGCCTCACAGCTGGCGTACGTTCGCATTCCGGGCCTCGACACCGGGTCAGAGAAAGATAGCGGCCCGCAGCAGGACGACCTGCGCGCCGACGCCCTCGACGCCGTCTGGAAGACGCTTCTCCCCTTTGACACCGTGGTGCGCAGCTGCATCAGTCTCCTTGTCAGCTGCGGTGCGCGGCAGCGCTCGAGCGCCCAGGGACGCCTGATCGAGGGCTCTGTGCGGGAGCACATCACCCAGATCCTCGTCGCCTCTATTGTCACCTCTCGTGCGTCGCGCTTTGAGATTCTCGAGGAGCTCGTGCGCGCCCAAGTCAACAGCAGATCACAGCTTCGCAACTCGTACATCCAGGACTTGCTAAATCGTGTCGCGCACGCGTCCTTCGCGCAAGACCTGCGCGGCTACATGGAGGAGGAGGAGCTCTTCGACGTCCACCTTCGCAACAGTCCCCGCGATGGCTTCTTGCCCGTGGCACAGGCCATCGACAAAATGGGGCCAAAGAAGGACCGGCCTGCGCGCAATGGGTGCCTCATGGCCCTTTGCATAGGCTTTCGGGGCTTTTCGGCAGCAGAGAGTACGCCACCTCCGCAGGCGCCGCGAAAGGAGCACCTTGCTTCTGCCGTTCCGGAGGCGGACGGGACGTACCGCAAAGTGTGGGCCATCGAGCCTCCACCGCCCTTGCGCAGATGGCCTGGTACGGCACCGTCAATTGCTGGCAGAGTGGCTTCGCGTGAAGGCGCGGCGCGCGCTACGGCGGCTGGCGACGGGCAGTCCTGGGAGCTGGATCGCATCGGCTGCGAACGCATCCTGATTTGCTCCTTCTGCGACATCATCGAGTCCCCCGGACCGAGTCAGCCCCAGCGCCGACTGTTGGTACTCACCTCCGAAGCTTATTACTTGTTTGGAGAGCCGCGCGAGGGCCGCGGCTGGCAAGTTGGCGCGAGCGCCAGGAGCAAGCGGTCGCAGGACGACCTGTACACAAACCCATTATCCTTTGCTCAGACGCGGCTGTTCGGCGAGACTGCCACGAGGCCGCGCCTGCTCTGGCGCAAGCCGTACCGCGCCTTGCAGCGCGTGGTCCTCGGGCTCTATGGGCAGCGCATCCACATCAAGCACAAGCTCTCAGACATGCGGGACCGATCTGACCCGAGCTCGCTGACCTGTCTCACGTACACTTCCGGCGTCGCTGCAAGAATGTACTCGTTCTTCATGCAGATGTCGAGCGAGTGGGCCCAGGTCGAGACCTGGCTCGGCGCGGAAGAGGCGCAAATTAATCCTCCTGCCTTCGAGGGCGATCTGCCTCTCCGCGAGGCGCTCCGCCATCTTGTGGCTGGTCTCTCCGATGATGGCGCGGGCCCACTTGACATGGATGAAGTCGCGGGGAGTGACGACGATGAGGACTACTCGGATGAGGCGTCGGTTCAACTTCGGCTGGACAGAGTCAGGGACACGGAGGGCGCTGACGTCTTCCGGGGGGCGTCTCCGTCGACACGCCGATTCCGAAATGGGGTTGAGGCGAGGTCCGACGCGAATGTTCGGCAGCGGCAGGCAAGCCGCGCAGAGGCCCAGCTCGGTGAACCCCCTTCGCAGAGCGGTAGTCTCGTCCAGTTCGCGACGTCGACGACGCTTTATAACGTATTGCCTGGGGTCCTCGCCACGCAGGTGTGCCTCGAGCAGCGCGGCGGCGGCCTTGTGCCGCGCATGATCGTCTGCACGTCGAATTTCTTCACGATGGTGGACATGAAGTGGGAAAACTGGGCATTTCCTGTCGATCTTGGGCCAGAAAGTCCCGGGGCTTCGCCCAAGTCGCTCCGGCATCTTTCTTCGCGCCGGGGAGTGTCGCAGCTTGAACGGGACGCGAGCCGCGCCAGGTACCTTTCCGCGCTCAACAGCAATGCCGAAAACCGGCGGTCAAACGAGCGGGAGCTGCGACTCAATATTCTCAAGAGCGACGCGCGCCATCGCCACTCGCTTCTGGACCTGAACGACATCGGTCTTGGTAAAAGCAAGGAGCCCATCTTAGAGATCGGCTTTGGTCGCAAGCGCCACGCCCAGGGCGAAGTCGCGCAAAGCGAGTACTATTACCGAATAGTCTTTTACGACCATGCGGCGCGTGAGCGCTGGAGCGAGTGGCTTTTGCCGCGCCTCGATGGCCTGTAGCATACATACTTGGCCCTCCACGCGGCTCGCCCGGGTTTAGAAGACATCTGTCAAGCTGAATCTCCTCTCTCTGTTATTCTGCAAGCCGAGAAAGGTGGGGGGACCTTGTCGAGGCTGACGCTGACGACGGCTTCTGAGGCTGCTCGAGCGAGCAACTTTTGGCGCTCCACGCGGCTCGCTCGGGCCCAAGGCGTCTGAAACCCGTGCGGAGTGTACGTACTTCGTAAAATCTAGTGAATCTCCTCTCTCTGTTACTCTACAAATCGAGAAAGGTGATTTTGTCGAGGTTGACGTTGACGACGGGCTCTGCGGCGCGATCTCCGTCCTGCTTGCCGTCGAGCGGGCTGCCGGGATCTTCTGGAGAGTTGGGCGACGCTGGATCGGAGTTGGGAAGAATGCGTCGCCGCAGGTCCCGCAGCTGCCGCTTCTGCCGTGCCTTTTGCACAGCTGCCTCGTTGGTGAGCTTGTTTAGCTCGGCGTCTGTCTCCTCCACGAGGTTAACAAAGAGAGACTCGAGGTCCTTCAAGAGCCGAGCGGCCTCCTTCTTTGCCTTTTCATCGTCGTTGGCAGTCGTCGAAAGGTCCTCAATGCGCTTGGCCTTGTCGGCAAAGTCGGCCGCCAGAATCTCGGACCGCGTAGGGCCCTTGGCAGCCTGCTTCTGCTCCTGCTCTTCGCGGCGCTTGCGCCACGCAGAGACGCCGGCAGCGAGACTCGCCGCCTGCGTTTCATCCATAAAGGCCTCCACATTGGCTTCCTCAATCTCCTGCAGCTCGATGGCCTGTCGCTCGCGAAGCGCAGCCTCCTCCTCCTTGAGCTTTTGGTTCATGAGCTCCTCCTCGGCGGCCTTGTCCTGGAGCATCTTCTCCTTCTTCTCCTCGGCCTGCTGTCGCTTTTTGGCGAGGCGCTCGCGCATACGGTCGCGCTGCGCGCTTTTCTCGTTGCGGATCTTGGTGTCGAGCGCCGCCTTCTTCGCCATCGCGTCCTTCTTGATCTGCTCGAGACGCGCCGCGATGACCTCGGGGTCCTCCTCGACAGGCTCGGCCGGCTTGAGGGCCTGCGTAAACACCTTGTCCTCCTTCTTGATGGCCGCCTCTAGTTTCTTCTGGTTGCGCTGCTCGATGGCGCGCTTGCGCGACTCGAGACGGCGCTCGAGCGCCTCGCGCCGCTCCTTGCGCAGCTTGTCCTGCTTGCGCTCCAGTTCGGAGGAGGCGAGCTCAAAGGTCTCGCGTAGCTTTTCGACAGCCGCCTTGGCATCCTCGTCCCCTTCGCCGCCTTGCTCTTCCTGGAGAATTGCGGCCTCCTGCTGCTGCTGCTCCGCGAGCTCCATCTCCTTCTGCTGGGCGAGGAGCTTGCTCGCCTCCGCCTCCTCGAGCTTGCGGAGGCGCTCCTCCTCGCGGGACTCCTCCTCCTTGGTCGCCGCCTCGATGCGGTCTTTGCGCTTGCGCTCGAGCTTCTCGCGCAGCGCGGCCAGCTCGCCGTTGCGGCGCTCCTTGAGGGCCGCCATGCTCGTCGCGTACTGCTCGCGCACGCGCTTGGCCTCGTCATCGCTGAGCTCTTCGCCTGCAGCGCCGCCGAACTCGCCCACACCTGGCGCCGCGATCTCGGCCACGAGCGTCTTGGTCTCCTCCTGGAAGCGCTCGAGCTCCTCGACCATCTGGCGCTCGAAGGCGGCCTCCTCGCCGACCTCGCGCTCGACGCGCTCGCGGATCTGCTCGCGGAGGCCCTCGAGCTCCTGCGCCTTGCGCGCCTCGAGTGTCTTGGCAAAGTCCTCCTTCTCGCGGTCCTGCTTGGCGTGCAGCTCGGCGAGCTGGTCTTCGAGCTTCCGCACGAGGAGCTCCTGCTCCTCGGTGAGCTCCGACGCCGCGTTCGTGTCGGCGCCGTCCGCCTCGGCCTCGACGTCGTCCTCGGCCCCGTCCTCGTCGAGGCCGCCCTGCGCGGCCCCCTGGCGCCGCCGCCGCCGCACTGTGGTGCCCCTCCGGAGCTTGCGCTCCTGCAGGCGCGCCTTGATCTCGTCCTGCTGGTTGCGGTGGCCCGCGAAGACCTCGTCGGCCTGCCGCTGCAGGTCCGCGATGGCGGCGTTGATCTCGTCGTTCTGGCGCGTCTTGAGCTGCACGAGCTGCTCGCGCTCCTCGGCCTCGAGCTTGGCGAGGACGACCTCCTGCTCGACGGTAAAGTGCTCCTCTTCGAGGGCGCGCGCCTCCTCCTCGCGCTTCTCGTGGAGCGCCTCCTCGGTCTCCTCCGGCTCGGAGGCCTCGTCGTCGTCGGCCTCGCGCGCGAGCTTGGTCCGCGAGGAGGCGCCCTTGGCCAGCAGGACGTCCTCGGGCGGGAGGCCGGTGTCGCCCCGCAGCTCCTCGAGCTGGCCGAGCGCCTGCTCCACCTCGAGCGCGGCCTCGTCGCGGGCGGCGAGGAGGGCGGCCTCCTCGTCGTCCTGGCCGGCGCTGTCCAGCGCGTCGAGCATGGCGGCCTCCTGCTCCTCGAGCTCGCGGAGCTCGGCGTCGACGCTCTCCATTTTCAGGCGGTACTCCTCCTCGAGCCTCTCCTTCTTCTGCTGCCGCTTGAGCTCGCGCTCGCGGAGCTCCTCCTCGAAGCGCATCTTGCTCGCGAGGATGGCCTGCAGACGCGCCTCCTCGGCGCGCACGAGGTCGGCATTCTGGCGCTCCAGGGTCGCGAAGGGGTTCACCTGGCTCACCCACTGCCCGCGCCGTGCCGTCAGCACGGCCTTGGCGGAATCGCGCGCGGGGGCCACGGTGGCCCCGCCCCGAGCGCGAGACTTGGGGCCGGCGCCATCGCCGTCGCCGTCGTCGCCGTCGCTGCGCTTGCCCCACAGCTTGTCGAGCCGCTTGCGCAGCGCGAGCGGGACGAGACCCCGCACGCCCTCGCGGATGAAGCGCTCCCGCAGCACCGGCCAGAACTTGCGCTTGACGTCGATGACCACCGACGACATGAAGAGGACGATCACCATCACGAAGAGCGCGATCGTGATGCCGGCGAGCGCGTTGATGCGCGCGTCGTCGGCCTGCTTTGCGTACGTGTCAAAGAGCAGGCCGAAGAGCAGGATGTACATGAGCGTCGCCAGCGAGATCGTCTCGAGCGTGTTGTAGTCGAAGATCCACCGCAGCGCGTCGCTGTCCAGGTACTTTGCGGCCTCCTCATTGAGCTCGAACTTGTCCTTGTTGTCCATCTCTGTGACGAAGTGGCGCAAGATGGCCCAGTGCCGCTGCGCAGGCGTCTCGCCGTGAAGCTGGTCCGCCTCGAGCACGCCGTCTTCGACGGCCTTGACGAGCTTGCTCTCGCGGCTTTGCTGTACCCGGCCCGGGATGCCCTTGCTGATCTCGAGCTGCGTAAAGTCCATGTTCTCGCGAATCAGCCGCTGGTCCTTGGCGACGTTGATGCCCATGCGCTTCATCTTCGCGGAGACCGCCAGCTGCAAGGCCCGCACGCGGCCCTTGGTGCGGTTCACCTCGGACCGCAGCTCAGCGCGGCGCTTCCACTCCTTGTACGCCTTCGCCTGGCGCCGCTTGTGTAGGTCGTCCGGGAACCTGCTCAAGTACGGCTTGAGCTTGACCTGGAGCGCGTAGCTCGAGAAGAGCACGCCAAATGCGAGCGTGCTCTGCTTGAACTTATCGTCGAGGAAGAGACTGATGATGGAAAGCAGCAACTTGCGCAGCATGAGCACCAGGCGCCAGTAGTAGCACTCCGAGGTGAAATCCTCGTAAAGCTTGCCGAACTTGGCGCGCGTGCGCCCAATGTGCGTCAGCTTCTTGTGCTGGCGCAGGATCGAGCGCGGGTCGACGACGCGGCGCACGTAGTAGCCACGGAATGCGCTTTGCAGACGCTTTGCGGCCTCGCTCTCGGACAGTTTCAGCGCCTGCTCGCGACGCTGCTGGTCGTGCTTGATGAAGTTGCGGTGCTTGAGCAGCAAGTACGAAATCACGCCAGGGATGCCAATGCCGTAAACGAAGATGCCGAGCCCGCCTAGCGCGTGGATCCGCGGGTAAAACTCGCCAGACGCGTCGCAGGGCTCGGCAGGTTCCGCCAGCAGAAAGGACCTCCCGCCCGAGCCATCCGAGCACCGGTACACCTCGAAGCACTTCTTCATGACCGACATGTACAGATAGTAGCACATGAGCAAGAAGGCGCCGAATTCAGCGTCGATGAACTTGTTGAACGAGGCGTCGTAAGACTCCATATCGTCATCGTCGACCAGGAGCACCTTCTCGTCCTCGCTCGCGCCGGCATTGTCGTTGGCGTCCGGTTTCAGAACGACGGGCGCCACGGCGGCCCCGGTCTTGAGCTTGACTTCGCGGCGCAGCTTGCGGTACGCAAGCTTGACAAAGGCGATGATGAAGGAGGTCGTGAACATAAATCCGAAGACGACCGGCATAAAGTACATGATGTACCACTTGGTCTCGTAGTCCCAACCCACGCTGCACTCGGGCGACGCGAGCTCCAGGTTCAGGTTGAAAGCAGAAAGAACTGCATACGCTCCCGACACCACGCGCGGCCACGCAAAGTCGTAAGTCGAGAACAGGCTCACCACCTGACAAAAATCGATGCAAATCGAGACCGCCGCGAGCTGCACGCCGTACTTTGTGAGAAAGTAGGCGATGCTGCACAGCATCACAGCCACCAGGAAGCACGCAATGAGAATGAGCCACGCGAGATTAGGGCATGGCACGCAATCACCCTCGAGGCGATAGAAATCCTCGTCGCACTTGCCGCATAGCTGTAGGTCCTCGCGGCTGTGGATGTAGCCTTCGGCGCACGTGCTGTTGCCGAGGCAAGCGTACGTCGGGATGCACTCTTGGAACACGCTTCTGTTCAAGGACCCGAAGCCGGCAATACTGGCCGGCTCGTAGTGCCATCCGTTCACGTAGCCGAGGCACATGGCGCCGTACGGACAATCGAGGCAGTACTCGCCGGGCTGCCCGTAGTAGTTTGCCGTGCACGCCGCAAAGACGCCGTCCTCCGCAGCAATGGATGCTTCTTGCAGCGCGACAGTAAGGTTGATCGGGTTATCGCCGACCCTGACGGGCTGCAGTCTGCACGAGATCCGCGTATGACTTGACCGGCTCGGATTCTCACACTCCGTCCCTCCAATCATGACGTTGACCAGGGCGTCGGGATCCACACCGTCGCTGCCAAAGTTCTGGCCCCGCAGCTCCAGCCAGATGCCGCCGCGCGCGTCGGCGGGGTCCGGAACCACGTTGCTGACCAGCGGGGCGTCAAAGCTGAAGAGAGCCATCTCGTTCGTGTTCTCCGCCGAAATTTGGCCGCCCACCGTGACGCTCACGGTCAACCTCTCGCCGACGCCCTCTGGCGAGCTGCATTCGATCGCGTCTGCGCTGTGAACGATCGGGTTCGTGCACGGGAAGCCTCCGATGCTCACCGCGAGGTCAGGCGTAGGGTGAAAGTTGGCGCCGTAGATCCAGAGCTCCTCGCCGCCGTTGGTCGGCCCGCTGCCCGGCGAGAGGCTGTGCACCTCCGGTGGCAGATACGTGAAGGTGTGATTGGTGTTGGAGGTATAGCCTCCGGACTCGACGAAGACGGAAAGATCTGCACCAGCGCCGCCCGGCACTGTGCAACTGATAGTCGTGTGCGAGTACCCGACGGCTTCGCACTCGTTGTCGCCCACGAAAACCTTGCCGACGACGCCAAAGTCTCTGCCCGATACGGTCATCAGGTAGCCGCCCTGGGCTGAGCCTTCGACGGGCGAGATCGTCTCCACGAAGGGCGCAAAATACGAGAAAGCGAGCGTCGAAGAGCTGTCCTGGTCACCTACACGAACGGCAATCACCAGCGGGCCCTGACCTTCCGGGAGGAGACACTCGATCGAATTGTGATCAAAGTAGACGACTTCGCAGAACTCGAGCTGCGAGGAGTTGCCATTCGCCCAGAGCTGCACTTCAGGTCCCAGGTTACCAAAGTTGGAACCAGAAATGACCAGCGTCGCGTTGCCCACGGTCGAGAAGGCATCAGGCGTTACATCAGTCAGATGCGGCTGGTCGTACGAGAAGGTGATCTCGTCTTCGGACCTTTGCCAGGCGTGGTGGACGGTTACACGAAGATCCCTGCCTTCGCCAGGCGGCACCGTGCAGACGATCTCAGTCTCTGTGTAGTCCGCGACGGGGTCGGCCACAGCGCATGTGCGGTTCTCGGTCTCATCGCCAATGTACACTTTGCCGTACAGCCCCGAGCCAAGGTTCTCGCCGCGCACGATTATCGTGTACCCGCCGTCCGTCGTGCAGTTACGCAGGTTTGCGCCAACTCCGCACGCGCTGATACTGTATACGGTGGGCGGCGCAAGAAGCTCCTCGAAGGAGAAGTCGCAGGGGCAGCACTCTCGCCCCTCGTCATCTTCGCACGTTTGCTCGCCCACATTGATGACCATTTCGCCCTCCAGCGTGGTGAGGTTGCACTGGATTGCCTCGTGGGTCCAGAGCTCGAGAAGGCAAGGCTCGCCACCCACGGTAATGCTATCGCCGAGCTCCGGGTGGTACTCGCCAAAGCCCGTGCCCCGGACGAGAACTCCTTGCGGAGGGCCGTCCAAAACCTCGGGCGGGTTGATTGCGGTAATACTCGCGACCTCTGGCCGACTGAATGAGTACGCGCTCTGCACGGTTTGGCCGCCAACGGTGATGAGCAGCGCGTTGTCCCTATTGCGTTGAAGCTCGCCGGGAATGGAGAAGGCGACGCTCGTGTGCATGTCCACCTCGGCCCCAGACAAGACGACGCCCGCAAAACTCACGCTGACGCCCTCATTTCCGAAGTTCGTTCCGGAAACATTGAGCGTGAAGTCGCTTCCTGAGACCCCGAGCGCGGGCCTGAAGCTAGTAATCTCGGGGGGCTTGTACGAGAGCACCGCAGTGGAGAGGTTGGACGGCTGCGAGGCCACGGTCGCCACAAGACGGAGACTCGCGCCAACGCCGGCCACCGTCGTGCACAGCGCCGCAGCGCTGCCGAGCTCGGGCTGGTCGACGCTGGCCGTCGCCGCACCCTCGCTGGCTACGAGATTGCTGCTATCGACGGTGATGCTTTCTCGCGGCATCGACGGCGTCGAGATCGCCCACAGGTAGCCGCCGCCGACGTACGCTTCGCGGGTCACGTTGAAGAGGACGCCTGAACCCACTCCACGAAGCGCCACTTCGACGTCCGCGGCCCCGGCATCGTGCGCGAGGGCCGCTGTCGTCTCGCCGTCGACGGAGAGCGTGAAGGTGCCGCCGGTAAGCGTGGCGTTATCCGCGTTCGAGGAGACCGACGTCGTCAACAGCGATGGCTCTGGCGCGAGAATTGCGCAGTTTGCAGCCGTGTACTTTTTCCCTGAACTGCCGCCGTACGTGAAGGAGAACTGATCTTCACCATCGCCGTAGAGGATCCTGGGTCCAAAGTCGGATCCGTAGATGATAAAGGTCTCCCCGCCCTTGGTGGTTGCGCCATTGTCCACGAGCGCGCCGGCAAGAGAGTCGATCTCCGGGGCCCGGTAGGCGGTGGTAGGCACCTTGGAAGCTTGGCCGTCGACAGTCACCGTCCACTTGAGCTCCTTTCCAATTCCAGGAGGAAGTTCGCAGTCGATCTTGCTGTGCAAATAGTCCGGGTCGATGGTGCAGTCCCGCGCTTCGTATTCAACGCCGGTGGCTCCAAAGGTGACCCTGATGAGGCTGGAGTCGAAGCCAAAGTCGAGGCCCACAAGAGTCACGGAATCCCCTCCGTCCGTGACCGCGTCGCTATCGGTGCCCTCGAAGTAGTTGATCGTCGGCGCCGAGTAGCTCATGATCAGACCGTCTTCGACAGGAGTCGCCTCCGACGACTGGCCGGAAATGGTGACCCTCCAGGGGTGGTCCTTGCCGGTTCCACTGGCTGTCTTGCACGAGATCTGGGTATCTTCGGTAATGACGGCGCACTCGGTGGCCGTGTACTTTGTGGCGTTCGCGCCTCCATACTGCGCTACAACGGTGCCGTCAGCCGTGGTGACGGGGCCGAACCCGTTGCCCGAGATGTACACCGTATCCCCGCCGCTCGTGCGCGCGTTCTCGGACCCAGACCCGGTGATACCCTCGATACTCGGGCCGGCGTACGAGAGGCCTGCTGAGCTCGCAGTCGATCGAACGCTATTCGCGGCCACCACGAAGCGCAGGTCCGTGCCACTGCCCGCAATGTAGACGCAGCGCACCACGGTGTGGGCGACCAGAACTTCGCACGAGGTGGCGGTAAACTTGGACGTCTGGGCGAGCGGTCCGTAGGTGACGACGATGCTCGTTCCAATGGGCCCAAAGTTGCTGCCTTCGAGCAGGATCGCATCGGCGCTTGTGCCGCCCTTGGTTTGCATCACCGTGTTGGTCGAGACCTCGAAGCGGACGGTGGAAATGCTCGGCGCCACGTGCGTGTACTCGCCACTATGCCATGAGAGCGCCTGCTGGCCTTGCACGGTGACCATGAACTCGAGCTGCGGGCCCGTGCCGACAGCTGACTCGCACGAGATTGCGGTTGATGATTCCACCAGACAATTCTGGGCGTGGTAGGCCACGGAGCGGTCGACCGCAGAGCGGTATCGAACCTCAACGTCTGGCGCGAACGGCAGGTCCGCGGCGCCGAAGTCGGACCCTTGAAGGGTGAAGGTTGCGCCCCCTGACGTGGGGAGCGCGCTCGCTCCCAAAACAGAGGTGATGATCGGGTCTTGAAAGCGGTTTGCTAGCGCGTCATCGTCAAAATCGAGCGTGGAATTTTGGCCTTCGTCGGGGAACGAGACCATCCAGAAGAGCTCGCTGCCCACGCCGGTAGGAGAGGCGTCGCAGGTGACCTGCGTGTTCGAGACCACGACGCAGTCCTCCGCCTCGAATGTGCGGAGCGTGCCCTTTTGCACAAGATAAGCGCGCACCTGCGAGGGCCCCGCGCCCTCAGCGTCGAACTTGTACTGCGTCGGCCCAAGGTTTGAGCCATCCAAGGTCACCGAGGCGCCGCCAGCCGTGGGCCACGGCGTCTCCGCTGTCGTTGCAGAGACCGGGCTCAAATCGTTGTCGTCGAGGACCGCAATCCTGATCACGAAGCCGGCATCCATTGAGGCTTGCACGCTGTTGCCCTCATCCGAAACCGTTACCTGGTACGTGTACCGGGACCTATTCTCAAAGTCAAGGGCGCCGACGAGGTACAGCGCGCCCGAGTCGTCGAGCTGAAAGAGGTCGTCCACCAGGGTCTCGCCGGTCTCGAGTTCGACGCCTTGGTCGAAGACGAAGTGCGCGACCGCAAAGGAAAGCTTGTATCCGGAGATCTTGTCCGGATCCGAGGATTTCAGCGTGGCCACCTTGATCTCAGACCCATCGTAGATTGACTCGGGAATGGATATGATACTCTGCCGTGCGTCCAGATCATCTTCGCACAGGATGCCGTAGCTGGCACTGTCGCTGCACCTGGTGCCATCGAAGCTGGGCTGTTCATTGATGTTGACCACAGTAATGGTGACCACGGTTGAAGTACCTAGGCCCTCGGCGTCGGTGACCGCGATATTCAGTGAACATTTGTGAATTGCGCCAGCGAGAAGCGAGCACGGTCCCTGCGGGTTCTCGAAGTCGAGCTCGCCACTTATGGACAACTGACCAGTGTATAGGTCAAGAGCAAAAGGCTCAACGCCGCTGCTACTCAGAATGTATCGAAGCTCGCCAACGTCAGCGCTATCCGGATCCACGGCGACGATGGGGTCACCAATATCTCCAGCGCTTGTCATCTCGTCCACAGAGATCGCATATTCGGCCTTTTCGAATTCGGGCGGTTCATTCACGTCGATGACCGTGATCGTGACTGTGCCGAGCGCGCTGAGAGAGTTGGCCTGATCGCCCCCATTGTCGCGGACGCGAATGGTGAGAGTCAAGGTCCCGTCCGAATCTGTCATGGTCTCGTAGTCCAGCGTCTGCACGAGGAACAGCGTGCCATTGCTGGGATTAATGTAGAATGCAGGCGCAGCGTAGCTCGGAAACACCTCTGCGATCTCAAAGACGAGATTCTCACTGTCTTCCGGGTCCGAAGCCTGTATGTCTTCGATGATGACGGCGAAGTCGCTCTCGTTCTCGGTTAGCGTCAGCGTATGCGACTCGATCTTGGGCGGGTAATTTTCTCCGGTGACAGTGACCTCAACGTATCCAACTTCACTGGTCAATGGGGAATCCTCGTGGTCGGTCGCGGTGATGCCAAGCGTGAAGACGTAGTCTTCGGTCTTGACGTGGTCAGAGACGTTCTTAACGATGAGCACGCCGTCCACCAGCTCGAAAGTGTCTTGGCCGTTGCCCGAGACGATGGCGTAGGTGATGCCGCTGACCCGCTCGTCATCGTCGAGGTCCTCATCGCTGCAGAGCTCAAAAACGTTCAAGACCTCAAAGCCAGGCTCGTACGGGCGATCAGGCTCGCTCGGATCTTGCGTCGTGACGTGCTTGGGCACGCTCACGCTGGTATTGGCCAAGACAGGACGGTCATTGGCGTCGAGTACTGCGATAATAACCGTGGCCGTCGAGTTAAGGCCGCCGTCGTCCTCCGCGTAGAGCGTGACTTTGATGTTTTTGTCATCGTAGGTTGTGAAAAGCGAAGACTCGAAGTTGGGCGGACTCGCAGCGAGACTGTTCTGCACCAAGGTAGTTCCGTCGACAGCAAAGTAGTCGACGGCCTTGCCAGTGCTCGCAATGACCTGCGAGAGGATCTCGAGGGTGAAAGGAGATCCATCCTCGTCGGTGACGTCAACGTTGGCGACCCACGTATCGTCAATTTCGGGCGTCTCAGTCACCGTGTAGGTCAGCGAGTCCCCAAAGGTAGGGGGCTCGGGCTCGTCCGTGACTTGGATGTTGATGACTGCTGTGGTCTTGATGCTCGGCACTCCGTTGTCCGTGACCCCAACGATGATCTGGTACGTGTCTTGGGTCTCATAGTCGAGGTCCCCGCGCACGGAGACCTCGCCTGTGGAACCGGCGACGGCGAAGAAGCTCGCGTTGCGCCCCGGCTCGAGCGAGAAGAACCCACTTTGCCCCGCGTCGACGTCCGTAAAGGTGATGGCCTCCTCAAGCACCGTGCCAAAGGGCACATTCTCAGGGACGCTGAGCGTGGTCGTTGTGATCTGCGGGCTCTCGTTCACGTCGCGCACGTAGACGGTGAAGTCAAATGTCGAGTTTGCGCCCTCGGCATCGACGGCAATGACGGTAACGGTGTAGGTCTCGGATGCTTCATAGTCGAGCGTTGACCCCGAGGTCAGCTGCAACGTCACGAGTTCGGACTCTTGCGCAGTGACACTATTGCCATTCTCCATCTCGAATAGACTCGTTGCATCCACGTCATTCGCGTCCTTGGCGCTGAGGACCGAATAAGTTAGCATGTCGCCGGCGTCTTCATCCATGGCGAAGATGTAGCCGCTGGCGCGCCCGCTATTTTCGTCGAATTCGGCGTTTTCGTAGAACTGCAGCGTGGCCTGGCTCTGCGCAGACGGCCACTCTGGGGCGTCGTTGGCATCGGTCACCACGATGTCAACATCCCTGGTGTTGGTGCCGCCGCGGCCGTCGTTAACGCGGACCGTGATCGTGTAGGTGTTCTTCAACTCGTAGTTCAATGCGGCAGCAGCGGTGGTGCGCAGCGTTCCGGCGGGCGCAGACAGCTCTTCCGTGACGGGGCACTCGTCGAGGTTGTCTTCGCGCGCGCACGAAACGACGGCGAAGAAGTCGTCGACGTTGCGCTCAATCGAATAGAGCATCCTGTCGGTGACGGATGACCCGTCCGCGTTGAGGTCGAGGTCCCCAACCTGAAGACCAACGATACTGGCGTCCAAGTCGGCGCACGGCGTGTCTCCGCAGTACGGAATTAGCAAGGTGTTGTCCGGCGAGTTCTCCGGCACACGAAACGAAGTGATCTCGTAAGGCGAGGTGATCCAGTAGGGCGTGTCGTTGACGTCGAGCACGTGGATCGTAATGTTGGCCGTCACCGAGCAACGCGGGTCCGTGTCGGCGCCGAAGAACTGGTAGTCGTCGCAGACGCGGACCTGGAGATGGTAGATGTTTTTGGCGATGTAGTCGAGACCGCTGTTCTGCACGTAGAGCTGGCCAGAGCAGGATCCAATGTAGAACATGAGCTCCGGCCCGTCGAAGGTGTCGCCGATGATCTCAAAACTAATGTCCTGCCCAACGTCTTCGTCGTTGGCGCGAATCGGCGACCCTACACCCGTGTTGCTGGGCGAGCGCTCTTCGACTTCGAAATCCAGGACTGACGGCAGCGCGAACGGGTAGCCGGGCGTAGTCTTGTACTCAAAGTAGGGCTTGTCGCTAGAGTTCTCGAGCTGAATGGTCATGCGGCAGGTCGCCGACGTTGTCGTCTCGTTGACGCTCGTTGCCTTAATGTCGAAAACGTAGGTCGGGCAAATCTCGTAGTTGAGCGACAGGTCGGATCGGATCACGAGCTCGTTGGCGCCAGTAATCTCGAACGGGAATCCGTTCTCCTCGACCCATGCCATGCACTCGTACTTGTTGAGCGCAAAGGGCAGGATAAGACCGTATCCGTCGCTGTCCTCGAAGCTAAGCGAGGAGGCTTCAAGATCTACCGATACGATGTTGTCGGTGGCATTGAGGCGCGTAAGGACGTGGCCGCCCTTCGCCGTGCCGTATCCGTCGTTCGTGACCTCCCACAGCGAGACCGCGCCGACATCACCGGCGCACGTGCCCTTCCACTCCACCTTGCGCATGCGCTTGCCGTACTTGACAATGTACAAGCTGGCGTCGGCGAGCTCCATCCCGGAGCGGTGGATCTCGAGGGACGACTCTGGCGTCGAGTAATACCCGTCGAGGACCGTGAGGGGGGCGTCGGCACCCTCCGGGCAGTAATACATGGCGGGATGCTCGGGTTCAACGCTGCCCTCGTAGCATGGTCCGGCGGTCGAGGATGTCGAGCCCTCGGGGCAAAAGTACCCTGCGGCGCAGACGTACTCGGCGCACGAGCTGAGCCCGATGGACGGCGCATAATTGCCGGCCGGACAGGCGTTCTTCTTTCCTGCGGAGCAGTACGAGCCCTTGGGACAGATTGTCTGCGAGGTGCGCACGTTTTCTGCGACCGAGGTGGGGGAGGAGTAAAAGCCTACGTCCACACTGACGGGATCTGCGCTGCCCTCGGGGCAGTAGACGGCCGCGCTTCCGCAAGCGACGGCTTTTGACGTCGAGCTCGCGGCTGGGCAGTAGTACCCGGCAGAGCAAGGCCCGCTGCAGTACTCGTTGGTCTGGCCGCTGCCTCCCCACTGACCGGCAATGCACGCGTGCTGGGTGGCACTGGTGGACCCGGACTCGCACCAGTACCCCGCCTGGCACGGTCCGGAGCACGACGAGTCCTCAAGGCCCGTAGACTCACCAAAAGTACCCGGCGGACAGGGCATGTCCGTCCGCGACGCGCTTCCAGCTTCGCAGTAATAGCCGGCGTCGCATTCCCCTTGGTCGACGCCGTCGGTGCAGTACCGGCCCGGTTCGCAAAGCGCGCAGGTCTGATTGTTGTCGAACCCGTAGTAGCCATCCTGGCAGCGGTTGCAACGCCCTGTTGTGATGCCTAAACATTCTCGGTAGCAATGATACATGGTCCAGTACTTGCCGCCGCTGGAGCATCTCCAGATCGACCCTGTCTGCGCTCTTTTCTCGTAGCCGTCCGGGCAATTTTCATGGTCCTCGCCGTTGCAGCGGGCATTGGTTTTGCCACTGATACAGTCGCTGTCGTACGAGTCACATGCCTCGCAAAACGAAGGGCATGGTGAGGGATCGGGACACGCACATGTGTCGGCAAAGGCAACCGCATCCACTGTCCTGACATGGCAGGCGAGAACGAAGCCCGTGGCCAGCACGAGGCTGGCGACCATGCGCGCCCGTAGCGACGCCGCGGATCGCACCATGGCCTCTTTGCTTCTAAGCACTGGCGCGAGACCCAAGGCAAGCAATGCCCTGGCCTCGCTGCGCGCCAGCAAATGCCGGCCGCCCGGACCGGCGGCCAGTCCTGCGCCTAGGGTGATAGGATGGCCCGACACGAGCACGCCCCGTCTGCGGCGTGCGTGCGTGCGTGCGTGCGTGCGTGCGCGCGCGCGCGCGCGCTGCTGCTGCAAAGCCTTGCTCGCTTGGCTTGCCACCTTGCTGATTTACCTCCGAGGCAAATGGTCACGAGAGCGCCGTTGTCTGTCGTGCCTCGGATACCTGCATTGAGGTGGCGGGCAGGTTGGCCTATTCGTCCCCGCCCGCACACCGTTTCTGCCATAATTACGAGTCCTGTCCCACGGGTAGTAGTTCGTTACGTGTCAGTCCCAGGACAGGCGCAGCGCAGCCTACTCGTTCTTTTGGCCCTGGCGTTGCGCTAGCTCTCGCGGGCCGATGATGACGCTTGTTGATGAAGCAGCGTTTCTTTGTCTTGTTTGCGCGCTCGCAGTTGCATCGCACTTTTGGAAGCCGGAACTGTTGCCAATCGGGCCAACTCGACCCAGCTGCAGCTGCCCCACTGTCTCAACTCGATCGTGACTCAACACAAGGCCGCGCGCAATCGAACCTCGCCATCTGATGGCGCGCAGTGCACTTCATGGTAAGTTCGCGCTCCATTATCCCCACCTTCCGTCGAGCCCATCCAAAAAAGTCCTCAAATGAGAATCGAGAGTCTCAATCTATCATTCATTGGCCGGGTCTCTTGGTCGCGCATGACCAAGCCCAGCCGGCCCGTGGGCCCGGCCCAGGGATTGTCGGTTCAACGCCTCTTTTAAGGTGGACGGTCTGAGATCAGGTTAAGGTGGTTCATTACGGCGGGCAAGCTTCAAAGGACGCAGATGGCAGAGCCAGGGGCTCGAGCTCGGGTGCAGGGGTGCTGACGGCGTCTCGACTATGTCGGACCGAGCTAGAGGACTTGATCTCTGCAAAGAGCTCGAGGGGACGGAAGACGCGGGCGTGGGCCGGGCGAAACTTGGCGAACGGAGACTGTCCCTTGGGACTGTGGAACCACTCGCAGGAAGGGTCTGGCTTGGGCCTGTCGCAGATGTCAGGTCCCTCGAAGATGTTAACAATAATGATCTTGCGACCGAAGCGCCAGAACTCGTGCACGCCAAGCCGGGATCCACGCAAGAGCTGGTGCCAGATGTGCAGCTCCTGGGCAAGCTTTTTGACGGCGTTCTCGCGATAGGGGTGCGGGTCCGCGTTGAGCCAGATGACCAGAGGCATCGAGGGTTCGCCCGGCAGGGCATTTCGAATGTGGTCTTCGCGTAATCTTGCGCCATTGTCGACGTGCAAGCCCGACTGAATGTGGCAAGCCACGCGCTCATCGTACGGAGTCTTTAGCACGGCCTCGGCGGCAAAGCGCGGCCAGCGAAAGCTGGGGTCTGTATTGTGCGCGATGGCATCGAAGTATAGTCTGTGCGTCTTGACATCCATGAAGGAGCCCTTGGCCCCGGTGTGGTGGTCCCGCGGGACCTCGGGGTAGACGACCTCGCGACGCTTACTGTGAGCCGGGTCCCGCATGAACCAGTCCCAGTGGCTCAGGGGCCACTTTGGCTCGAGCTCTTCCCAGAGCGTGCGCATGAGCAGCCAGCCCAGGCCGGGGAAGTAGTCTGTGCGCAAGAGCCGCTCCTTGTCCTGCACGTTGCCCTTGAAGCCATTGTCGTTCCAGGCGCTCGCGAGCCACAACGTCGGGTCCTTGATGAGGGCAGGCGCCGCCGCGCTGAAGAAATCGAGGAAGTCCGGGCTGAAGATGAAGTCGTCCTCGACAATAATGACGCCTGGTGCGTCGCTAAAGTGCTCCATGGCGCGACCGAGCGCGAACTTGTAGTGCTGTGCGATGCGCGCCCCCGGTTCAGCGAGCTGGTGGCTGTCGAGCATCTCTTCCCCGCGCTGCACAAGCTCAACCTCCGCCCGGTGGACCACGGCGCTGACGGACTTAAATTGGCCGTCCTGAACGACCAAAACGAGGTCCTTGCGCGCCCCCCGCACGCTTAGAAGCGACTCCAGCGTCTGCCTGACGAGCTGGTCTCGATTGTAGCACAGGAGGACCACGGGCAGGTGCGCGTGTTCTTCGAGGTAGCTCTTGAGGTCTGCAAGCCGACGATTCGTCGGAAGGGCTCCGCGGAGCGAGGTGTGGTTGGCCTCGGCGTTTTGCTCGTCATCGCGGATCTTCTGGATGACCTCCTCGTGGCGCTTCGGGATGGCGCCCTTGGCTTTCTCGCGCTCCTGCTGCTCGTGCTGCTCGTGCTGCTCGTGCTGCTCGTGCTGCTCGGCTTTCCGGAGGCGGTCCTGCTCGGCCCTGGCGCGGCGCTGGTCCTCGTGGTCGTTCGCAGCGGCGCGGATGAGCTCCGCGCGCCGCACGCCGTCGGCCGCGGTCGCCTCGTCGAGGCCCGCCCTGCCGAGCACCTGCGACGAGAGCAGCAGCATGAGCGCGCCGAGCGCGAAGAGCGCCACCACGGCGCCCTCGCGCTGCCGCCGCGAGAGGTTCATGACGCCCGCGCCAGCCTGGCCCGCGCCGAGCCCGCCCG
>KQ758800.1:94183-106731 GCA_001462505.1 Aurantiochytrium sp. T66
GCGCGGCGGCGGCGATCTCCTCCGGGCTCCTCCTGCTCCTGCTCCGCGGGCTGCCGCTCGTCGTCGAGGGACCTCTCGAAGGCGCTCTGCGAGGCCGAGACGCTGAGAATGAAAGAAAGATACGCCTTCGATATCGTACCAATATCGTGCTATGCATTCGTCTAGGAGTTCCTAGGCGCGCACACCCCCCTTTGCCACGTCAGGGCCTCGGTGAAACAGGATCCCCCGAGGATCCCCGAAATTCGCCCGGGACCCGGTGTTTCCCCGACGAGAGCCACAAACTCGCTCCGGCGATCTATCCACATCATCAGGCCGACGCGGACACTGTGTCCGCGTCGCCGCGATCACGAGCGCGGCGAAAGAGATCTCCTTGATGCCAGAGCGATGGTGGGGAAGTCTAGGAGTGATTCGGAGCACTCCGAGACTTTTCGGGGTCAGGCGCATCCGGAAGACGGAGACTCGCCATCATGACGATGTCACGCATACTGACGTGCTCGGGAAGCTCTGCGACGCGAGACTGACATGATTATTTTGCGCGAGCTGCGTGACTCTGGAAGTTCTGGGTAGTTCTATCTTGCGCGCCAGCGGCGCGGCCACGAGCGATCGTGGTACTATCGTTTTGTTGACGAGAGATCCGGTGAGCCCCTTCTGAAGGTGTGTGCTAAAACGATCCCGCCCAAATCCCCCGCGACGACTCGGACCTGGACCTGGACCTGGACCTCGGCGCGGCGCGAGGCTCGCGCGTAGTTGCGCGAGAGAGAGACCGGCCTCGAAGGTCAGAAAAGTCCAGGAATAACGTGAAGGAGCATCGAAGTCGAGGCTGTCCCCGGGGGTGCCAAGGAGAGGCGGGTTACGGGGCTGGACATCCAGCATCACAGGAGGGCGACGAGAAGCGAGGCATGCAAGAGACCCTGTGAAAAGCGCCGAGTCGAGCACGACGCAGCGCGACTCGACGCGCTCTTGCGGGCTGCGCGTGCGACTAATCTTCATCGTAGCATTGCGACAAGGTCGCTCACGATGGACGGCTCCGGCCAGATCTGGGCGGCGCAACACGCCGGCCAGCCAGTGTGGCTTTCTGACGATCGAGAGGCCTGGGTGGCCGGGGTCATCGACGAGGTTGCCGCCGGGGAGCGTTTGCGCATCAAGGTCGGGACCGCCGCCGTGGACGTCAAACTCGAGGTCGATGGCCGCTGCGCGAAGACCCATGGTCTCCGCGTGGTACCGCGAGATGTCAGTCAAAAGGGCGCGGGTCTCGAGAATATGGACGACCTTGCGCATCTCAACGAGGCCTGCGTCTTGCACAACGTCAGCGCGCGTTTTGCCGACAAGAAAATCTACACGCGGACAGGCCCCATTCTCGTCGCCATGAACCCCTTCGAGTGGCTCCCAATCTACGGCCCAGACACCATGGCCGCCTACCGCGAGGCTGGCCACCGCGTCGACGACGAGCTGCCCCCGCACTGCTTTGCAGAGGCACAAAAGGCTTACACAGCTCTCGTGAGTTCCGGGGCCAGCCAATCGCTCATAATTTGCGGCGAAAGCGGCGCCGGCAAGACGGAGACGACCAAGCTGATGCTTGAGTTTCTCTCCAACAACTACACAGAAGAGGCCAATCTCGGCATCGCTGAGCGCATCATGAAGTCAAACCCTCTGCTCGAGGCCTTCGGCAATGCCAAGACGCTGCGCAATCGCAATTCCAGTCGCTTCGGAAAGTTCATCCAGCTGGGCTTTCAGGATAAGTCTATCCAGGGCGCGCACGTCTCCAACTACCTGCTCGAGAAGAGCCGCACGGTGCGGCAGAACAAGCACGAGCGCAACTATCACATTTTTTACCAGTTGTGCCGCGGTGCAGACCCCAAACGCGCGCAGGACCTGGGCCTCGGCCAAGACCTTCGGGCCTTCCGCTACCTCAACCAGAGCGGCTGCGTCGACGTCCAACAGCTCGATGACGCCGCCGAGTTTCTCTCCACTGTTGACGCTCTCAAGGCCATCGACGTGCCGGCGCCCGAGATCGACGCAACCTTTCGCGTCGTCGCCGCGATCTTGCACCTGGGCAACGTGCAGTTTGGCAAGGCCGCGCATAGCGTGGCTGGCACCACCCAGGCCAAGGCAAGATCCATCTCCGTGGCCTCCGACGACTCCTCGGCGCCCGCGGAGGTGGCCTTTCGCGGGTCCGGCGACCGAGCCCACAGCGCTGATGTCGAGGTCGAAGAGTCCAAGGCTGCGATCGCAGAGGACGTGAGCGAAGGCGAGCCGAACGAAGACGCGGCGCTCCGCCGCGCCTGCGAGCTGCTCGGTTGCGACACCGCTCGCCTCGCCCACGCCCTCACTGTCAAGTACGTTACCGTAAACGGCAAGGCCATCGAGTCTCCGCTCGACAACCGCAAGGCTGCGGACCTGCGCGACGCTCTGGCCAAGTCCATCTATTCGCAGCTCTTTTCGCACATTGTTGGCCGCGTGAATGCGTGCCTTGATCGCGGCGCGCAAAAGTCCCTGCAGATGTTTATTGGCATCCTAGACATTTACGGCTTCGAGTCGTTTCAGGAAAATGGCTTCGAGCAGCTTCTCATCAACTTTGCCAACGAGAAGCTGCAGAGCCTGTTCAACGAGCAGGTCTTCCGAGCCGAGGAGGCCATGTATAATGCAGAGGGCGTGCCCTTTTCGCGCACCGAAATCCCGGACAACGAAAAGTGCATCACGCTCGTGCAAGGCATTTTCAAGCTCATGCACGACGAGTGCTTGCGCATGAGCGCCGGCTCTGACCGGAGTCTGGCGGGACAGATCACACAGCAGTACAAAGCGCATCCCAATTTTGGCGTCTGTGGCCCTGGATCTCGCCGGAAAGGCACCACGGAGGTTCACTTTGCCATCGTCCACTACGCCGGTGAAATCATCTACACATGCAGTGACTTTATCAAGAAGAACCGCGACACGCTTTACCCGCACGTCGAGACCATCATGGCCGCCTCCCGATCGCCGCTCGTCGCGAAGCTCTTCCAGGCCGGCGCAGACGATGAGGACGCGGCTGGAAACGGTGGCGGCGCAAAGCCGCGCGCCACCGCGAGCAAGCTTCAGGAGACTGTCGCCAAGGCCTTTGCGGCCCAGGTCAACGTGCTTACCGAGACAATCCGCAGCACGAACCCTATCTTTGTGCGCTGCATCAAGACGAACAACGAGCTCGTTAGCAACAAGGTGGATCGCCTCGAGGTTTTGCGGCAGCTGAAGAACGCCGGCGTCATTGCCGCGCTTGAGATGCGGCGCGCCGGCTTCCCAAATCGTCTTGCGTACAAGGACTTTTGCTTGCGCTGTCGCGCTCTCTTGCCACGTGACGCCCGCGTAGGCGATAGCCACTGGCGAGTGCTGGCAGAGAATCTCTTTACTTCCTCGCCCATCGCTTGCTGGCGCGACCAAGTTTCCTTCGGCCAGACGCGCGTCTTTCTCCGTGCGAACATTCTCCACGAAGTCGACAGCGTCGTCCAGCAGCACGTGACCGAGCAGGTCATCTCTGTGCAAAGCATCGTGCGACAGTTTCTTCACGCCAAACGCTTCAGAACCAAGCGCAGGCTCGCGATATGGGCCCAGGCCCGCTTCCGAGGCTATCTCACGCGTCGCGAGCTCGAGGCCCAGATTCGCACCCTCGAGGCCAAGCGGAGCTGGTTCGCCCGATCTGCGCGCTTCGCCAGCCTACAGAAGGAGCTGCGCCGCCTCGAAGCGCGCCGCGCCGCCCTCGCCCCTGTCCAAGCGCCAGGACTCGATGTCGTCGCACTCGAGAAAGCGCTCGAGCTCTGCACGGCCGAGACCGAGGTTGCCGCGGACGTCATGGCAGCCCAGTCGGACCTTGCTGCTGCAGATGCCGTGCTCGATCGCCTCGAAGCTGCCATAGATCAGGGCGAGTCCGCTGCAGAGAGTCTCGAGAAGGCTGTAGCGCAACTGGAGAAGCGCCAGGCCCAACTTCGCGCGCAGCTCGAGGACCTTCGCGCTCGGTTTGAGGCGCATTTACGCACTGTGGAGGCTGCCACTCTCGAGCTCACATTCCTCAAGCCGCCTAGTCGCGAAACACGAGACCCCGCGGACCTCGTCGAGCAGCTCTGCTCCGGGTACGTATTTGCGCGTGAAGCCGCCCAGCAATGCGGCGATGACGCCAAGGTTGCCATCGCTGGATTCAACCTCGAGACGGGGGCGCAGCTCCTCAAGAGACTAGATCCGGATGTAGCCAACTTGGAGCACATCTTTGCACAGGCGCTTGCCAAGAAACGGGAAATTGAGGCCAGCTTTGAGCGCC
The DNA here is from genome assembly GCA_001462505.1 of Aurantiochytrium sp. T66. Classification (NCBI taxonomy): domain Eukaryota; class Bigyra; order Thraustochytrida; family Thraustochytriidae; genus Aurantiochytrium; species Aurantiochytrium sp. T66. Next base: position 98,466 of record KQ758800.1, read on the forward strand.
TGCAATCTGCTGCCCTAGCGACACGAGACGCCTTGGTGAAGGCGCTTCGGTGCTACGGCGCGGCGCGGCAGACGCATGTTGTCCGCGAAGTACAGGACTGCGTGGCCCGCGCGCGCAAAGAATTTGCGCGGCTTTGTCATGCTATTGGCCGAGGCGATCTCGTGGCCAGCGTCGAGATGAGAGCCCAAGTGGCTCTGCCTCGCCCGCAAGATCGTCGAAGATGGAAATCTGGCGACCGGGGCGACTCGAGCAGCGACGACGATGATGATGACAGGAGCGACGACGAGAGCGACAGCAACGAAGACGACGATAGGCTCTGCAGCGATAACGAGAATGACCTGGCCGGCCAGACAAGCGCGACACAAACTGTGGACATTGCGCGCGTGGACGTCGAAGAGGCGGACATCGCACTCGTGCACGCAAACGCCGCCATTTCCGACCTCCAAGACGCCGTTACGGAGGCCATGGAGAAACTCGAGACCCATAATGCGAGCGTCGCGGAGCTGCGCGCAGAGCGGCGCGCGTCTTACAGTCGGATCCAATCGCTGGACACCCGACAGGAATCAGAACTCCGCCCCGCAGATGCAGACCTTCTCTTTGCGAATCAGCGCGTCTCGCAGGCGCGCGGACGTCTCGAGACGCTTTGGGCGCAGGCAGACACAATTCTCTCCAGCGCTACCACGTCCCCGCTGCTGAGCGCTTCTGATTTGGACGACGCTGCGGCCACCATGCGCAAGGTCTCAAGTGCGGTGACCGCGGGAACTGCGTCGTACACCAAGGAAGTGACAAGACTTCGCGCCCGCCTCGATCGCGCCCGCGCGCGCCGCGACGAGGCGATGAAGGATCTCCTGCCGGCGCTAGATATCCTCAAGACGACGCGCGCCTTGATTGCACGGCACCGTCTCGACAAGCGCTTCAAGGTGCAAGACGCTGTCCGCAGCGTGGAGGTCCAGGTCGAGGAGGCGCAGAAGCTGCTCACGGGGTCAAGCATTCCTTCTCGCGCGGCGCTCGAAGCTCTTCCGGAGACGGTGGCCACGGTCTGCGACCTTGTCGACGCCTGCGCGCAGCTGGTCGACGAAGAGTACCGCCTCATGTCAGAATTGCGCGACGAGGTCGCGGAGGCGCAATTCACGGCGGAGCGAGTAAGCCGGCGGCTAGGGAGACTCGAGGCGCAGATGATGCAGCACGAGGTCTTCGAGACCAGATCGGTGCGGGCTTTGTGCAAGGCGAGCTGGTGTGGGGCGCAGGTCTGCAATCTCGCCAACCAGGTCAGCGAGGGCGTGGCGCAGACGCACGCGGCGCTGCGGCGTCTGAGCCGCAAGATCAGCTCCGTCGACGGGCTTCGTGCATGCGATAGCGAGGACCAGGAGGAGATCCTGAGCCGCGCGGTCAAAGCGGTCGCCGGTCGCGCAGAAGCGTGCTGTGCGACAGCTGAGGCGGCTCTCGTGGAGCTCATTAGCCTGCGCGCCGAGGAGGTCGACTTTCTCGAGGCAAGTCGTGCAGACGCGGAACAGAAGGAAATGCGCTGCGATCGTGCCCGAGGCATTGCGGAGACGCTCCGCCGCGAAGACCTCTACATGCCGCTCCAGGCGCGCATCAACGAAGCCGCCGAGGCGATCGCAGAGTACCAAGAAGGCGTCGCATATCTGACGGCGCGCGAGCCAGAAGCTCTCGCGCTCGACGATCTCTACCGCGCCGCGACAAGTGCGCACAGCGGTGGCTCGGACCGGGATCCGGTCGAGGTGCTGCTCTTTGTCAAAGCGGACCCCGTGCAGGTCATCAAGGAGGCGCGCGAGCGCGCGGACTTTGCTCTTGTTCAAGCGGAGTCGGCGATCGCGACGCAGACTGCGTTTGTGGCCGAATGCGCTCAGCTCGAAGCCGGCCGAGCCGTCCGTGCGGATTTGCAGAAGCAACTCGAACGCGAGGAAGCCGAGGTCTGCGCAGCGAGACTTCGCGAGGTCCGCGCCGCGGCGACGTTGCAGCTCGAGCCCGCGCGACGTCTCGTTGCCACAGTGAGCGAGCTCAACGCGCTCGGGTACTGCGAGACGCTGTCGACGGAGGCGCTGGCGCAGGCGTCGCACGTCACGTACTGCCTCGCGCTCTACGAAGACGCTGTGGGACGCGGTGACCCTGATCTCGCTCGCGAACAGGCCGACATGGTGCTCGCGGAGGCGGCCAAGCTGCACACGCTCATGTTCGCCCGCGCAGCGCCGTCGGATGGCGCCGCATCCGGGCCGAGGCGCCCGAGCAAATGGTCTTCGGGCGAGGCCGCCGCCGAGGACTGTGGGACCGGCACGTCTGCCGCGCGCGAGCCTCGTCGGGCGGCGGCGCGATTTGCGTGCGCGTCGCGAATCCACGAGGACGCGGCGCGCGTCGCTCGGGATGCGGCGCTCAAGACTCGCCACGCGAGCGTCTTCGACCTTAGCGAGCGGGTCGCGCTGGAGCGGGCTCGGTGGCGCGCGCTCAAAGCGGAAGTGGAGCTTCGCGCCGTCCAGGTTCACGCGGCGTCTCTCGCCGCAGTTGCTGCGCGCGAGATGACGGCTGCCAGGGCCGAAACAGAGTCCCAAGACCTGCAAAGTCGTTGGGCCGAGGCGGTTGAAGCGGCGGCGGCAGCCTTGGACTGTGCAGAGGCTCGGGTGCTCGACATCGCGCACTTGTCGAGTGCAAGCGCCATGGTGCTGCACACGATCGACCGCGAGATGCTGGATTCGCGTGCAGCTCGCGAGGCGCGAGAGGCCTGGACCGCTTGCGAGAGTGCTGTGCGGTTTGCGCGCGATCAAGTCACCAAAGCAGAGGTTGTCTTCGGACGCTCGCAGCGCCTTGCGGCCCGAAATGCAGAGATACGAGTCCGCACGCGCCGCGTTGCCTTCAAGCACTTTTCCGCCGCGTCCTTTTGAGCGGGGCCAAGCTGGGAGGACGGCAAAGCTAATCAAATTTATCATGCAAGGTGACGATTACTCCATGAAGGAGACCCTTGCGAAGAAGAGTTACGTAAAGGCCTATCCGTTTTTTTTTTATTTTAAAGGGGGGCCCGGGGGACCATGACTTTGCGCCGCCCATAATAACGACGGCAAACTACTTATTACGTGTACGTACGTACAGGTACGTACGTAGTACCCTGGTGTGCAGCCTTTCCCGGGTCCCAGAACTGTACAGCGCAGATCGCTGTAGTTTCCTGGACTGATAGTGTCGTACAACTTTGGTTTGGGAACCAGACCTTGATCACAAAGCCTGACGCAGCCTCGAGGCCGACGCGCTTGCGAGCGCGCTCGTGGGCGCAGCGATGAGTATTTTGAATCAATTCTTGCGCACCGAGGCCACAACGATCATTGTGGACGATGACTTTGTCGAAACAGACGTCTTCGAGCGCATTCGCGTTACGCAGAGATATCTCAACATCATCTTCCTCTCGTTCACGGTTGCAAGTTTCATGCACCTGGTCGTCGTGAGGCGTCGCACAAAGCAACAAGACCGTCCTAAACGAGAGATTCTTGCCATGTTGATACTTTACAGCGTCCTGGCAAGCGTCTCCGGAGTTACGACGCTCGCGATGGCCTATATGACTTTTGCTCCCGAAGAGTGGCGACATTGCGCCAATTTTGCAGGAGTTCCGGCAGCCTTCTACGTAGGTGCTCACGGCGTCGGATATGCTATTCTGCTTCGTCGCTCCAGCATAGCTTTGGACTCGGGCCGAAGGTCTGTCAAGCTGATGCGGAAGATCGCCAAGATGGGAGTCTTCGTCACTCCTGGTCTGGTTCTTGGCATTGCCCTCCTCAATCGCGGTCTTCTCTTGCCCAATGGCGTCTGAATCCAGTTCCTTCCGTGGTGGCTTGCGCTCATGTTCCTGTTTGCTGACGGCTCGCTCTCGGCGGTGTTTTTGTTTCTCTTCATTGTGCCATTGCTTGAGCAGAATACCAAAGCGAATGCGAACGCGGGATCCGCAAGCAGCAAGGAGCTACGCTCAATTATGCGCACGAACCTATTCTGGTCGACCTTTTGCATCGTCACGACATTCACCTTCATGGCCGCGGCAGCCGGTATTCAATGGTATTTCACCGGACATGACGATCCCGGCGACCAGTACCACCTCCTACTAATATCCTTCGCAATGGGACCATGCGACGGTATATGCAATCAAGCCGCCATGCTCGCCATATCATTGCGAGCAAGGCGCTCTCGCCGACGCGAGACCTCGCTTGCAACACGCCAGGGCTCTCCTGTGGCAGCCTCTGCATCGATCGCCACGAGTTCTCCGAGGTGATTTCTTCTATTTTCCTGCTTCTGTGTCCATCCTCATTTCTGACATTGCGCTGCGTTTCGCCACGGGAGATTGTTTGGCACTTCCTTCGAATCTGACATGAACTCGCGCGCTACCTCAATTCTGTCGAACCATCATCACACAAGCTCCAGTACGCAAAGAAAGGACTGTCGACAGCAGGGCGTGAGCAGGCGAGGTTGACGCTCCTTGTGGGCAGGTCTAGGCAGGAGAATTCACTTATAGGGATAGTATTGGCACACTCGTGAACCTTGGAAGAAAGAATCGGGCAGAGCAGCGCTGCTGCGCGCGTTGCATGCAGTCGGTGGTTTGTATGTTTTGGAAAGCTCCCAACGTCTTCAGCAGGATCCAAAGGATATCTATTTCTTGGCGTCGGCCCTTGCCGGGGCTGCGCGCGTCGATCGCGAGGGTCTCTTGGCGGCAGCTTCCACAGCGGCGGCCTCGTCTTGGCGAATTTTCTTTTCCGCTTCAAAATCTGCTGCGGTGCCAGCAGCAGCGGGAAGAGTCGCCGAGGATCCATCCTGCAAGGAAGACGAAGACAGTGGTGGCGGCGGCGGCGGCGGAGCCGACGTATCTTTGTCTTCGCCGTCAACGGCGGACGCAGACTTTTCCTCTAGGGCCTTGTCCTCGGCAGCGGACGCGGAAGGAGCTACAGGAGCAGGTGGAGCGCCACCGAGCAGGGCGCTGGGCGGGCTCGAACCCATGGTGTAAAAGGAAAAACCCGGGGATGTCTTGCCTGCCTGGGTGAACCCCTGGAGGCGAAGATTGAAGTTTGCCGTGGCGTTCGCCGCGGCCACGAGCGCGTTTGCGGCCTCGGACCCCTGGGGCACCCGCTCGATGACCGGGGCCACCGCCTTGAGCGCAGACTTTGCCTTTTCCTCGGCGCGCTGAAGATTAAGACGCGCCTCTTTAAGGGCGGCCGGGGAGCTCGCGGCCTGCTCCGCGAGCTGGTAGTTGGCTTCTGCGACGGCGTGGCCCTCTTCTGCGGCAGCGAGGGCAACAAATTTGCGGTTCCTGTAGGGCCTCTTGGGCCTCGATCCGGGCTCGCACGACACACACGCACGTGACGAATGCGAAGAGTGAAGCAAGGTGGCGATATCCTTGTTGCGCCAGTTCTTGAAGAGGGGCATCTTTTCCTTGACGACCATTGGAAAGGCGCCGTCCTGTTCAAGGTCGGCGTGGGTCTTATGCAGTGTGAGGAGCTCGCGCATGATCTCGGCGCGCTTGCGAGTCCAGCGCAGGCGGAGCTCGAAGGCCTGGGTGTTCACTTGGTACTCGAGCAAGTCCCACTGCGAGCAGCTATCGCACTTGCAGGTGCTGAGAATGGCGAGCTCGACCTCGCAGGCCTGCACAAGCTGGTCGACGTGCTCGTGGACCTGGTAAAAGCTCCCGTAGCCGTAGTGTTTGTGCAGGGCGAGCAGCTTGGAGATCATGGACTCTTTGGGCCCCTTTGGCCAGTCGAGAATTGAGCCCGGGGACCGGTCGGAGCGCTGGATCCGCTGGGCAAAGTAGTCGCCGAGCATGCTAAAGTCCCAGGATACTTCGGAGGGGGGCACGTTGAGGAGCTTGAGCCGTTTCTCGAGGATGACGGTGATGGCAGGCCCGGTGAGCGCGTCTTTCATGGATTTCCAGGTCGCGACGTGCTGTCTTTTCCTGCGCTCTTCCATGAGTAGTTTGCAGCGTTGCTTAAAGAGGCTCACGGACGAGAACGACTTGCCCATCCACGAGTACTTGCGTCTCAGTTTGTCGTACAGTTGGTTCCAGTCGCGCTCCTGCCGGATGTTAGTCCATAGCTCTTCGGCGATGGAGGCGTACAGCTCGATGTGCTCGTCGAGGCCCAGCGACTCTGGGGGCGAGCGTTTCACGCTCATCGCATGCGGCGCCGGGTGTGCCGCCGGCATCGGCGCGGCCTCTTTCTGAGCAGCGGCCGGAGCTGGGGGGTCGCCGTCGTCGTCCTTAGCTTCGGCGTCTCGGCTCTCCTTCTCTTGCCCCTCTTGCTGCTGCGAGGCTGCCGCGGATTCCGCATCCGGGCCCCCTGCGTCTGCTCCTCCCTCCGAGTCCACCGCGAGGCGCTGCTTCTTGGCCGCCGGCTCGGCGCCCACGTCCCTGGGGGCGGCGGTGGCTGTTTTCCGGGCTGCGTCCTTCTCGTCGCCGCTCTCCATGTCGCGGGCGTCGACGGGCTCCTTCCCGCGGCTCTTGGTCTTCTCCGCCTGCTCCGTGCCGCGCGCCTCCTCCTCCTCCTCCTCCTCCTCCTCCTCCTCCCTCGCCGTCCTTGAGGTTGCCCAGCACGGCGGCGGCCTCGCGCGCCTCCATCGCCGCGCGCGGGCCGGCGCGCCGCGGCATCCTCGGGGAGGTAGGGAGGGAGATATGGGGAGATAAGGAGGCAGGGAGGGGAAGGCGGGCACGGGTTCGACGCCCGCGCGCGCCGCTTTTTTCTTTCCCCCCGCTTTTTGCGACCGCTGCGGTCCCCGACCCTGCTCCGCCTCCAGTTGCAGGCCGGCCGGCCGCTGCCGCGCTGCTCAGGCGCAGCAGGGACAGGCGCAGGGACGGGCGCAAGCGCAGGCGCAAGCGCGCCCGCCTGCCGCGCGGCGTGGCGTCGCCGGGCTAGCTGGGCGGGACGGGATGCAGCAGAGGGAGAGGGAGGCGAACGATGAGGATGATGATAATGCGGGCCGCCAGCCGGGCACGCTTGCAGCAGGAACGGCGCGCGGTGGCGCGGGTGCGGGTGCTGGCGTGCGGCGCGGCGGGGGGCGGTCGGCCGGCCGGGGTCGCGCTGCGAGCGGCGGAGGCGCGGCGCGGCGGCGGAGGATTCGAATGCAACCAGGACAGGAAACGAACGAGATTTGAATTTTTCTCCTTCTTTTCAATTTCTTTTCTCTTCCCTTTCACCCGGGAAAACCCTTTATTCACCCCTCTGCCCCCACTGGCGCCGCGCCGCCGGATTCCCGACTTGCGGGGCGCGCATTGTTCACTGTGCGGCGCCATAGCGCAGTACGCGGCGGGGCGCAGGCCGCGGAAGAAGCCGGAAAACCCGCCGCAACGCATTTGCGTGACGCAGGGCCGCCGCTCACTGCGCTATGCGCCGCCGCACAGTGGACAATCCGCGCGCAAAGTCGGCTATCCGATTTTTTCCCTCGCGCCGGAAGACGACTGCGCGGGGAAAAACCGCGGGGCCCCGTGGTGACGCGACCCAGACCGAGGGCGTCGTGATCGTCGGCCGAGAAGAGACGATGCCAGGCCAGCAGCTCGACGTCTCGCTGTATGCAGAAGCTCGTGCTGTTTGGGTTACTTACAGTTTGGCAATGTTCCCGAGCCTTTGGGTGCACTGGTCTTGAGCCCGGGCGTGGAGTCACAGGAAAGTACCCATGGTACCAATGGGCCACTCCACTGCTGATGGCATTGATGATGATGTCTGTCGTCGCCGTGGCGCTCACTCGCTCACCACGCTCACGAATGCGATCAGCCTGACTGTGAATGATCTCAGCCGGCCGCTCGAAAAACAGGCTTTTCGTGCGCAAATGACCCCTCGGGATCTGCGCTTCTTCGACCAGGGACCAGCGCAGGATTCCCTCCAGTTCAACAATCGAAATTGATCTTATCCGAGTCATGAACCTCGCTCCGCGCATCATGTCCCTCTGCTCGTCGTCAGCCTTCGCGACGTCCTCGGCCTCCGCCTCCGCGTCGTCCTCAAGGTAGGGGTACATAGAATGTCCCAGGTTTGTCGCCATGCCGCTATCATCGTCACCTCTTCACGTCGATCCTGAAGCGAGCACTCTGTCCTCGTCGACGACGTCGAGGACCTCGTCCGCGCCGACAGCGTCCTCCCGGCGCCGGTCTCGTCGCGGGCGCCCTGCCTGCCCTGCAGCGTGGCGCCGCTCTCGCGCATGCCGCGCGCAGATCATCATGGAGGAGAGTTTCGCCCTCCCGGGCGCGCCCCTGGCCGCCGACGCGGAGGCCTGGGCGGGCGCCGCGGGCGCCGCGGGCGCGCCG
>KQ758800.1:106741-125125 GCA_001462505.1 Aurantiochytrium sp. T66
TCGGGGCCGAGGATCGGCGATCGAGAGAGAGAGAGTCAAACTTGGCACATACATACGAAGAGGCAGCGCCGGCCGCGCGCGCGCGCGGGCGGGCGAGGCATGGGAGCAGAGCGCGTGCGCGCGTCGCGCGTGCGTACTCACGTGCAGGCTGCTGCTACTGCTGCTGCTGCTGCTGCTGCTGCTGCTGCTGCTGCTGCTGGCGACGCAAGAACGCGGTTCCTGGGCGCGCCGGGGGTCAAATCGCACGTCATCTCATCTCATCTCATCTCATCGTCGCCCGTCCCGAGACTCTGGCGGGCGGGCGGCCGGCCAGGCGCCGCTCCCGGCCGCTAACCTGCCTGCTCGCTCGCTCGCTCGGGGCCCGTCGCGGCTGTCGACCATGGGCGCAACGAACGGAGGAAAGAACTTGTGATCTGCGAGCCCGCACGCGCCGCGAGAACTGCGCCTCCTGACCTTGGGTCCTGTAATACGCGCAAACGGGGCACGCACCTCTGCGGACATCACGGGACCCGGCGTTCAACCGCCCTCGGGATGCCGATGTCCCAAGTCCGCAGGGTCGATTCGCAGCGGCTTCGCGACTTCGCGTCCGCGGACTCTGCACCCCGCGACGCGCGGAAGTCATGCGTTATTCACGGGCGGAGGATCGTCCGTCCTCCTGGCCGTGCTGCGAAGATCCGCTCGACGACTGTGCATCCATCGGTCCATCCGGCCGACCTTCCGCCATTCCGAACGGAGGCGCGACGCCAGCGGAGCCAAGCGTCCGCGACGCCTTTCGTCGCAGCAGACTCGCAAACTGCTCGCCGTTGATCGATAATTGCTCGCTCGGCCATCAAGCAAGCAAGCCTTATCTCATCGCCGCAATGACCATGCGGTGCCGCGCCTTGTGGCTCGCCAGCGCCATCTGGGCCGCAGCGTGGAGCAGCCCCGTCGACGCGAAGGACATTGCGCTCGGCGCCTTCCTGATGCTGAACGCCGAGCTGGCCGACAGCAAGGAAGCCTACATGTACCATGCCTACCGGATGGCGTTCGCGGAGGAGGCCGCGGGAGACATCTTCGGCAGCATGTCCCGCGACGAGGGCAAGGCCGCCGTCAGCGACGTTCTCGTGGATGAAAGCGACCCCTTGAAGCTGAAGATTGCCAACTTTTCGGGGAGCACCGCGCTCTACCTCGACTTCATCGATACGACGGGCATGACTAATACCCAGATCAAGTCCGCCATGACCACCTGGATCGACACGACGCGCGCCGGGTACAACAAATTTATCCTCGGCGGACACTCGTCCTCGAGCGAAACGGTCAAGGCCTCGTTATGCAAGAGTAAGTCCGTCATCTTCCTCTCGCCGGGGGCCGCCACCGAATCCATCTTTGAGCCCGACGCCGGCAAGGACTCTTTTGCCTTTGGCATTTTGTCGTCCACGTATCAGCTTGGCACGAGTACTATGACCTTTTTAAGCGCGGAAATGGCCAAGGGCACTCTGAGCGAAAACAAGTACAGGATCGCGCTCTTGTACGAGAATGCAGCGCACGGACGCGACTATCGCGACGCGGTCAAGGCCTTCGCCACGGGCACCAACAAGTTCGAGGTCGCCTACGAGCAGGTCTTCGAGTTCCAGAAGTCTACCTCTGACGAAGTCTTCCAGGAGTACACAAATGAGCTCATCGGGAACGTGACGGCAGCGGTCGGTGACGCCACCAACTGGATGCTCCTCGTCGACGCACACTCCAATGAGTTCAAGTTCCTGCAGAGAAGTCTCGGGCACACCGAGCACAGCTTTGAGGCCGTGACCTTTGGTGCGCGGGGCACCGATGAGGTCGACCTCGACAGCATCGTCGACAGCGCTGACACCGATGTCGAGGCGTACGATCTTGCGCGCTCGATGCGCTACGTCTTTGCCGGAGTGTGGTGGAGCCCCGGGCAGCAGACCGACGCCACTAAGGAATTCGTCACGAGTTGGCGCAAGCACGAGGCGCAACTCTGGCTCGAGGAACTCGACCTCATGCGCGCGGCAGGCAATGACGACTACCTCTTTCGCGACCCCTCCGACCAGCTCGCTCCCGCGTGGTACGGGGCCACGGGATACGATGCCATGCGCATTATTCTCGACGCCCTCAAGGCCAGCAAGTCGGGGGCTGCCTCGGACGACTTCACGACGACGACCGTACGCGCACAGCTGGAGCGCAGCGCCGGCTTCAAGAGCATTCTGCCGGGCGGCCGTATCTACTTCCCCTCCTCAGGCGCTCGCCAGGCCACGAATGGCTTCTGCATGGCCCAAAATCAGCTGGCCACAGAAAACAGCGCCGCCGCTGCGCGGATCGACATCACCGGAGGCGAGCTCTATCCGCTCGTTGTATATCCAGAGGACGAAAGCGCAGCCTCCTTCAAGGCGATGCCCTCGTACTCGTTCACGCGCCCAGAGTGCGAGGCAAACCACTATGAGATCCGACTCCTCGAGTGCAACCTCGACGCAGCCTACAACTACGACATTCACTACCTGGACCGCTACGGTGAGCCCTGCCCGGAAGTCAATGATGCATGCTATTGCGAGCACACAGACCCCTTCGAGGGCGTGAGTTGTGAATACGTACCCCCCAACTCCTCGCGCGCCATCATCATCGAGACCCTCGCGCTCTTTGGGGTTGCGCTCGGCCTGCTCATTCTGATCATTCTCTTTCGGGGTTGGAAGCACGAGCTCTTGCGCACTGCACACCGCATCTACTACCTGTGCATTGTGCTCTGCTGCTCGTTTACCAACCTTGCCGCCGTGGGCCTCGTGGGCGAGAATTCCGACAAGATTTGTAAGTGGCGGGTTGGCCTATTGCTGACTGGCTTCGGCGTCACGCTCAGCCTTCTCATCGGCCGTGTGTTTTACTGGTACCGCGTCTGGGCTGAGCCGACAAAGGAAAACCTGCGCATGCACGGCCTGCGCCTATGGTGGCTGCCGCTGAGCTCGAGCCTCGGCACCATTATCATTGTGAGCGTGGGCGTTGCGGCAAACGACACCTTCATCAGGGACATTGATCTCGGCTACGCGCTCGAGGTTCCTCGGCCCACGCAAGTATGCACGGTCGGCAGTAACGGCTACTCGCTTGCCCTCGGCGCGTACTATGGGGTTGCGATCGTCGCCAGTTTTATCCTCTGCTATCAGTCCAAGGATGTCGACGGCAAGTACTATGACAGCCGCTATGTGTGGATGGCGATGCTCAATACCGCCTTTGTCGGAGCTGTCGTCGGCATCCTCTTTGGCCTCGTGGACCTTGCTGCGGTAGACACTGAGGTCTGCATTGCCATCGCCGTGCTCTGGGTGACCACGGGCATTCTCATCCTTACGCTGTTTTCCCGCGTCGGCGGCGCCTACGGGCTTGCCCTCTTTACGGCGAAAAAGAACTCAAACATCAACTCCTCGCAGGCGGCCCAGTCGACAAACGACTCCAACATTCTCGCCAAGTACATACACGGCCGGCGCTCCAAGAAGACGCGCACGGACCCAACGAGGCGCCCGACAACTCACTGAAGACATTTTTCACTTACAATTCTTGCACCATGCTCTTCCCACTCCTGCCTGGAGATCGCCATCTGGGAGAACGTGTCTAGGCTGGCGAGCATTGACGCCCCAATCCAGGATGCATGACGACGCTGCGAGTCAGGGACCACGGTCACTGCACCCATGCCCGACGAACCTGCGAGCGCGGCGAGGTCCCCCTCAAGGCGGGCCGCGAATCCGGGGAACATGGACGAGCCGCCCGCGACCACGACAGAACCCAACAGGTCGCGCTGCAGTGTCTTGTCGCACGCGCAAATGCTTTGAAAACACAGCTGAGGCAAACTCACAGTTTGCTGGGGCCGCTTGGTTGAGCTCTCCCGAGGCTGGCTTTGGCCCCCATTGTCGCCGCTTTCGAAGAAGAGTCCTGGAATCGTGGTCTGGGCGGCCACGCTCACGTCAACAATTTGACCGTCGGGTAGCTCGAACGAGATGGGCGCTTCGTCGAGCTCCGCTCTCGCACTTCCAGCTCCCGATCTCCCTTTTCGATGGGCCTCGACGCGCTCGTCGTCGTCATCGAGGGAACCATCGTTGGCCCCACCGACGGAGGCGCTTTGAGTTCGCGCGGCGGATAGCTCGCTCAGAGTGCGACCCGATTTCGCAGCGCCCAAGTCGGGCTGTCGCGGCGAGGCAAGTCGAGGCTGCTGCTTGCGGCTGCGCACCCAGCACGTTTTCTCCTTAACCTCTCGAACAATCTCGTGTGGAAGTGCGAGATCTAGTTTGTCAGCGAGCGCCCTGGTAAGGTCTTCCCCCGCAAAATCCTGAGTCTGAAACGCGTGCTGCAATGGAAAGCCCTCAAAGACTGGTACCACCGAAGTTTGGCCGCCGCCCACTTGCACGACCACGCCCCGCGTGCGGCCTGTGGAGAAGAGCGACATGACCGCCTTTGAGCCCATGTACGCCCCGCGTACGTTGAACTTGGAGAAAAGGATCTCGGCCATCTTCTCGCGATCTTCTTTGGGACAAAAGGGCGCATTTGTGATAAAGACTGACCCAGCTTCGTGATTCACGCCGAGCTCCTGCTCGAAGGTGTGCTTCCAGAGATGCTCAAGACCCGTCCAGTCCTCGATGCGGCCCCGCACGATGGGGTGCTGCAGCGGAAGATCCCGCCGCAGGTGCTCTTCGAGCTGCTTGTGGCCTGCAAGCAGCTGAACGTTTTCGCCCTGGCTCGACCCACTCGGGCTTCCGCCAAATGGTGACCCGGGACTCGCCCCGGTATATCTGCCGCTCCAGTCGGCGCCCTCGGACGCGCTCGGCACGCGGTTGTTATTTCCAGCGAGCACCGTCGACCGCGGCGACATCCTCGTGTGCCTTAATTTTGCCACGGCCGTCGGCATGAGCACGGCCGGGTGGTCTTCACCCGCGAAGCCTGCCTTGATCGAGGTAGATCCCATATCCAGCACCGTGCACGCGCCCTCGGCGCCCGCCATCATGGCGTCCGTCTCGGGCCCGTCTTCAGCTCGCGCCTTCGGCGTCCGTGGCTTATCGCCTCGTGTCGTCTGCGCTCGGGTTTTGCGCGTTTGGTGCGCCAAAACGAGGCCAGAATGCTCGCCGCGAAGATTGCCGTTACGGCCGTTGACGACTCGGACCGTGTCCTAGGACCAGCTATGAATAACGGTAGGACTGGTGGGACGATTTGGGACGCCACGACGATTTCCGCCATGATCTTGACCTTGAACATCGAGTCGAGTCCGCGGAAGACGCGCGCGCGCGCAGGGCGGGCCCGGGCAGAATAGAACGCCGCCCGCGGGGGCGCCGGGACAGCGCAGCCCCGGTCAGCCCGGGAGCGCGGCGCTCAGGAGAGTCGCGAGGAGGAATTGACTAGCCTCGCGCTCGAGGGCTCGAGGCTGCCGCAGAAGACCAACTAGTTCATGGCCGTCGCGGCAGAAGATCTGGCAGCAGAGGGGGCGTCATGCGCCCTGCGGCGCCGCGAGGCCGCCGCGAGCGCACCGTGCCGCACCCGAGGCAGGCCGAAAGGCCGATAGGTGCACTGAGTCCGGCTTCGAGCTTGAGCCCAGGGCTTGCGCGATGGCACGCTGATCAGGCCAAAACCGAGCCCGGAGGCGTGGAGCCGAAATGGCTTCTCTGCGGCCCGTGCGGAGCCCCGAATGCGCGCGATGCGCTGTCTTGCGGAGTGTGTGCCGCGGATTTCACGGCGCTGGGTGAAAGCCTCCATGAGCAAGCCAACCTCGACGGTAGCAGCAGCGGTGACGCCGCGGACGGCTTTGACGACTCGTACTCGAGCATTTCAGAAACGGAGGACGATGAGCGAGCAGTCACGACTTTTACAAGCACCTTCTCGTCCAGAAAGCGAGCTTCTGGGAATCGCGATGACGACATGAAAAGAGACGAAGCAGACGATGACGACGATGCTTGGTCTTGTTTTGTACCAGGCAGTCACCGCCGAGCCGTTCTTGCGCTGTGCGCGCTCACCGCTCGTAGACGCCAGCGTCAATTTTTTGCACGGTGGAAACGCAAGTGCGCCATTCTTGGCGAAGCGGAGCTCACATGGGAGTGTCTCGACGTCCTTCATCGTGTCGAGGCGCTTAACAAGCTCCATCGCATTGTATCCTGCCATCAGCGGCATCTGTGCGTCCGCGTCATTTCTCGGCTACGATTGCATGCGCGGGAATCTGTCGAGCGCGAGCAGACGTGCCTCGACAAGCTTGAGCGAGCTCTGGCGTTGCAGGCGCGCGCAAGAATGCGCTTTGCTTTTGCGAAATTGTCAACAGCGGGCCTTCGTACCGCGCTCAGCGTGTATCGTTTGTGCAGGTGCTTTGCCGCACTGGACAAGGCGCAGAACAGAACTTTGCGCTCTGCATTCGGGCAATGGAAGCAGCACTGCCTCCGCGCAGAGCGATGCGAGCAGCTGGGGCGCATATTGTGCTGGGCGTCCAGGTCGCACCAACGCCGAGCTCTCGCTACCGTCTTTTCGCGACTTCGCCATGTCGTGCACCACGCTGCCGCAATCGAGAGACTGGCTCGAATTGTGAAGAGGCGTAGACTCTCGCAGGCCCTCGACAGGCTGCGCTGCCATCAGGAAAGGGTGGAGGCCATTGAGCGACTTTGCAAAGGTCGCGCACGAAGGAGCGCGGCCGAGGTCCTCAAAATATTACGCACGCGCTTGGTCAAAGTGCGTGTGGTCCACAAGATGTTACGGGCTTGGAAGCGGGTCACAATGCGAACTACTTTTCGCCGTCTGGCCAGGTACGCCTCGGCGCGCGCTCGCCAAGCAACAGCCATCTCGCGGCTTTGCAACACGTCACGACGTAGCTCTGTGGCGTCAGCGTTTCGTCAGTGGGCTCGCGATGCCAGGCTTTTGCAAGTTTCTGAAGACCTGGGTCGAGCAAGGGTCCTCGCGCGATTTATGCGCGCTTGGCGTCGTGCTTCTCGCATTAGCGCTGCCGCGAGCTCCTTTCGCGCTTCGTCGTCTCAGAAAGCGATATCCACGGTCTTCTCGACCTGGCGAATTCACGCTCGTGTCGAGACCGCAACCCGGCAGCGCCAGGCAGTGACCAGCGTCTTTTACGCGTGGAAAATTCACGCGCGTAGCATTCGTCGTGCGAGACTTTGTCGTCTCGCACGAATAATGCATGTGAGGCAGCGTTCGTCTCTCCGCCACGCGTGGAACGCCTGGCAAGGCCGCGAATCTCTCCACGCGAGCACTCGCCGCGTGCTGTGCAATCTGGCACTCATGTGGCGGCGCCACAGACTCAGGGATGCGTGGAGACTACTCGCGCGGCGTCACGCAATCACAAAGGAGCGCATCCTCGCAGCATGTGCCTTTCGGCTCGCACAGACCTACCATGATCGAAAGTACAGAGCTTTTACAACGTGGACGCGCTTCGTCCAGCTCGAGGCGTGGAAAGAAAAGACCGCCCTCCAAGGTCTGGAGAAAGCCCGGGCCGCCGCAGAGTCAAGATTCTGGACCTACCGCCAGGGCCGAGCCTTTAGTCTATGGCGACTGCGCGTCGTCTCGAGGCCTCATGCTCTTGCACGCTGCGCAAAGCGTGCGGCTCGCTCTGCGCAACACCTCGCGTTCAAGGTTTGGCGCAGAGCTCTGGAGGCGTATTGGGCGCGTCGCGATGAACTCAGGATGTGCTTCTTGTTCTGGCAGAGTGTAGCCCGTCTGAACGCGGCATCTCGCTCTTGCGTCGAGCGTTTGCTCGCCCGCGTAGGCCCTCAGGCGCTGCAACAGTGGCAGAACCTGGAAGACGCCTTGGGGGGACAGGAACAGCACGCCTATCAGCACTTCAGACCTCATCAGCAGCAGCGACGCAGAAACGCTCAACACTGTCCGGTCCAGATCGATGACGCGATGCAGGAGCAACATTATGTCAAAGACGACCTCCAGCACGGAGAGAACGGCATCTACGAGGGTTACAACCAATGGAGCGCGAATAGCGATTCGAGACACCAAGAAAGCAGACGGCTTGGTGCCTATCCGCGAAGCTCGCTTGGTTCTTACGTGTATGACCATCAAGATGGCCGCGATCGCCAAGATTGCGTCATACTTGATGAGCAGCGAAGCGGTCGTCTTGATCAAGGTTGGGAGGACAGCCTTCACAGGTCTCGCGAGAAGCGCGTTGATATCACGCAGGCAAGCCGCCACGAGGAAGAATTCCGAAGCGTTTACGAGCGTCGAGATCAGTCCAGCGAGTATGGCCAGCGGAGCCACCACGAGCGCCGCGGCCACGCTGACCAGCGCCAAGACCTTGTGGACTATCGGCAACGCTACCTTCACGAGGATCAGAACACGGACGACGTAAACGTCCACCAACATAGCAACTCTACGCTCCGCGACCAGCGCCTCGGCTCTAGAGAGGAGAGCCATCGCAGATATCGAGAGCACCCAAGCATAAATGTGGACCGCGCTTGTCGAGAGAAAGCGGAGGTGAGAGAACAGCAACATGTCAGCTCAGACAATTATCATGGCTACCGGAACTACGCGGGCGTTCGTCAAAGCCCAAGCGATCATGTTTGGTCGAATGCACACCCAGAACTTCGCGGTCGTCAAGCCCCGGTGAGCGAGGATGGCGAGCGGCGTGCCTACACGCAAGGCGGCCTGCACGCCGTCCTGCGAGACTATTCCGGTCATCACGACCTCGGTAACGTGACTGAGCAGCGCAACGTTCACAGAACACTAGACCACGGGAGCGCCCACGGCCACCAGAACCATCAGGCGCACCTCAGCGACCATTGCTCGAACGATCAGCAGTTCGTCCGAGATTACGAACACCGAGATCATGTGAGCATGCATGACGAAGAAAGCCATCTCGAGGGGCGAAATCTCGTGAGCGTGACCAACGGCGAGGGAAACCATCGCTCGGACAGTCGTCGCAACAGGCACGCAAAGCCAAGTGCTGCTCTGCAGCTAAGTCATCAGGCAAATGAAAGAGAGGAGGAGACTCATCGCCATGTGAGCCTGGACAAGCAGCAACTTCGTGTCGGCAACCCCGAGCAGTACCCTCACGTCAGGCCCGGCGGTGAGGGGGCCCACGACGAGTTTGAAGTCGGTCGACGTGGGGGTGTCTGCGACCAGCCAAGGCTCCCGGGGCATGCCCACGACCGCGCCAGGCGCCACCAGAAGCCCGACTACCGCATGCTCGAGCAAAACACTGTCGCCGAGGGCCAGCGATTTGGAGAGCGAAGCAAGATCAGGATCCGAGGTACTGACCGAGCCGAGGGCGAGCTATTGGCCGACTGCCTGGAGCCGGACGCGCGAGGGCGCTCCGCTCAGGCACTCTTGCCGCCGCTGCATGAACGCGTGGGGCGACCTAGTGGTCTTCAGGAGTACCGGGTTGGTGAGGAGGATGTCTACTATAGTCGCGGCAAAGCGAGATCACGGCAGCTGTACGGCCCATCTCGTGGCCAAGACGCTCAGCGCGTGCAGTACCGGCTGCAGCATCCACAGCACCGGAACCCCGAAGCGGGCAAGGTTTCACTGCCGCGAAGAGGATCGAGCGCCTTTTCGCTGGCTGAAAATCGGATATGTTGCTGCGCGCGTTGTCTGGAGCAACCAGGAATAGCCCGCCGAGATCTCGCGAGAGCTTTTTGCGGGTGGCGTGCCTGGGTCAGCGCTCGACACAAGGCCTTGCTCAAGGTTCTCTGGCCTCTGACGAGATCTTCCAGTCGGGAGCTCACTGTGCAGAGCTGCTTTACGCGATGGCAGGTGCAGAGTACTGCGCTTCGTCACCAAAGTGTACGCTGGCGCTCCGAACGTCCCATACTTGCGCGCTCTGCGCTACTTCGGGTGTTGAGCTCTCGCGTGCGACGGTTTTGGATGAGATGGGTTCGCTTCACGTTGCGACGAGTGCTCCAGAGCGCACAAGACGCGGCGCTGGCGCACAGCATGCTCGTTCGCTGGTCGCGTGCGGTTGTGCTGCATAGAGCGCGCAAGCGGCAGCTGGCCCAGCTCGTGGGGCGCCTAGAGCATCGCGCAATCAACGCGGCCTGGGATGCCTGGGCCACGGGGACCATCGCCGAGCGGCAAAAGGACCTGGAGCAACTCTGGGAGAACAACCTATGTCTCCAGCGCGTCCTTGCGGGCTGGCGACAAGTCTGTCAACAGAGCAGGGCAAACGCGGGCATGAAGCATCTCAGAGATCTTGCAGGGACGTTTGTCTGCTGGAGAATGCAGACTCGCGCCAAAGCTCACGCCGACATTCTACTCGCGGACAGGTGCTTCAACGCGTGGGCGCTGTGGAGTCTTTCTCGCCGGCAACAACGTCTAGACAGGACGTTTTGCGCGTGGCGGGCGTGGGCTCAATTGCAGCGAGCAAGCCGGCGCACGGATAAGAAGCTCACGCTGCAATTTCGCCGTCACAGGGTCGCGCTCCTGCGACGCACACTGTGCGCCGCGCAGAGAGGCCGCGTGCGCTTTCGTCTTGCGAGACATTTCCGCATCTGGGCTCGCAGCGCGGCGCACGCCGCGCAGGTCTCCCGAGCGATCGGCCGACTTTTCAGGACCTGTCGCAGCATTTTGCTGCGCCGAGGCTGGAGCCGTCTGCAAAGCCGCGCACATGCGAACCATCAGCTCCGTTCAATGCTGCAGCGAACTCGGGTTCGCATGCACAGAAACGCGGTTCGATGGGCCTTTCACCAGTGGAAATTCGTCGCTAGCGTTTGCTCTGTCCAGGCTTGGTACACAGCCGAGCAGGAAAACGTGTCTGCATCGCTCCAGCTTGTGACTTCGGCGGCGGTTGCCCAGATGAGGGCCCGCGATACTCTCGCAGCGGTCTTTACGGCCTGGGAACTTGAGGCGAAAGTTGGCGAGGCAACTCGACGAACCGCACTGGGAAGTGACATGGCCTGGATGGAAAGGCTCGAGCACGTTCACTCCCTTCGTGCCAACTTCCGAGTTTGGGCGCTTCATGTCCGCGGACGAATCTGCTTGCGTCACGCCATTCTTCATTGGGTCGCGCGAGACAAGAGCGCCGCGCTTCGGCGGCTGCGCAGTTTTTCTCAGCGCGTAGGCAATGTGCATCGGTTCGCAAAATTAGTCGCCCTTCGATTCGGGCGACTCGCTCTTCGGCGGTCCTTCGGACGCTGGCGCCGCCGCGCTGAGCAGCTGGCTCGTCTGGAAAAGGCGCGACGGTTTAGCCGGCAGATGCGCGCTGCCAAGCGCATCGTCTCGCAGTCCAGGTTCCAGATCGGGCTAGAGATCTGCCATCGCGTCACCGGAGCTGCCACCTCCGCAAGGCTTGCTCGCGCCTGGCGCGTGTTGCGGGACTTTTGCCGACGGAGAGCTATCCTCGAGCGTGCGCTCTGGCGTTGGAGGCGATCGTCACTTCGCGAAAGCTTTGCGCGCTGGATGCGGCATTTGCGCGAGCACCGAGCTCTGCACCGCATTGCGCGAATTCGTGACCGGCAACTTGCCGCTCGCGCGTGGATGCTGTGGAAAAGTCGGTTTCGCATTGCTAAGCAGGTGACACGAGCCGTGCGCGAGCACGACAGGCTTCGCTGTCGCTTTGCCTTTTTGCGGTGGTCTCGCTGCGCACAAAAGTGCAGTCTACGCCGAGCTGCAGTCGAGAGGTTTACCGCTGACCGGATGCACAAGGGTCTTCGCAGGATTCTTCGCGTGTGGGGTCGCCAAGCCCATGCAGCTCGAGTTCGGAGGATGGCCGCGCTACGGTCCCGTCTTCGAGAATCGCGACTCAAAAAGCTGCGCAACAGCCTTGGGCGCTGGCGAGCGCGCGTTGCGTTATCGAGGCGTCTCGAGGCGCTTGCCTGCGCGCAGTCCAGGACGCGAATGCGCCGTTTCTTCCTGGCGTGGGTTCAGGAAAGCGCCCAGCAACAGCAAAGACGCAAAGCGCTGCAGAGGTTGGGGCGGATGCGGCGTGACCTGTTGAAAGCTTGCGCGGTCCGCGGATGGCGCGACTCTGCCTTCATGGCACATTCGCTCCGGGCGCGAGCGCTCAGACGCGTGCTTTGGCGCGTCAGTATCCCCAGCATGCAGAGAGCTGCCTTTGAGATCTGGGTCGCGCACATCGTGGCGTCGCGCCGCAAAGAAGATGCTCAGGAAGCGAGCAGATTGCAGCGCGCGTCGAGCGCCTTTGCGAACTGGAAGGCTAGCACGCATAAATCACGCTCAATAAGGCGCTGGCTTTGCGCGCTCCGAACGCGACGCGTGCGCGCAGCCTTCGTGCATTGGGAGCGCGCAGTGCGCCGTGCGCGAGAGATGAAAGCGATCCACGGTCAACGAAAGATGGCAACGCTGCAACGCGCCTTTGCTGGCCTCGCCGAGAACGCCAGGATGCGCTCCTGGCAAAGGGAAGTCTTGCGCAGGGTCGTCGCGGCCTTGCGCTCGAAGCGCCAGCGCTGCCTCGCGATGGCCTGGTCTCGGTGGAGCGCACAAAGGACCGCACACAGAGTTCACGACCTCGTGCTGCGTCGAGCGCGAAACATCCTCGGTCGCTGGCAGCTCCAGCGCGAGCGTGCGGCGTTCCTGCACTGGCGGTCCGTTCACTCACGCGCCTCTCGAGTACTGCAGCGCGTGGCTCGCGTGTGGCAGCAGCAGCAAGTGAGCGGGGCTTTCAATACATTGCGCGCGCATGCACGCGAGCATCGCCGGTTTGCAGCAGTGCTCCGCCGCTGGCGACATCGTCGGCTCGAAGAGGCCTTCTCCACGTTGCGAAATCGCGTGGTGCAAGGGCGTCTCAAGGCCGTTCGGGGTCGTGCTTTTGCCCGTGTGCTGGCGCGATGGCAGCATGGCTTCCTGGCGAAGTCCTTCGCGCTGTGGCGCGAGAGGCCCCTTGCGCGCAAGGCAGCGCTCGCGAGTCTGCGCCGCATCTGGCGCGCCGCGCGGGCCAGATGCGCCTTCGGCAGACTGCGGGGCCACTGTGGGCGCCGCGCGGCGCTCGAGGCGGCGATGCGCAGGTGGCGCCGGCGAGACCTCGTCCACGCGTGGAGGACCTGGCGCGAAGTGATGCTGCGGCGCGAACTCGGCGCGATGAAACTTCGACGGGCGCAGAACGTGCTGCGCCGATGGCGAGACCAATCGCTCCACACGGCCTTTGCTCGATGGCGCGCGTGGACAGCCGCGACCGCCGTCCGCCTCGAAACGCTCGTTCGGCAAAGGACGCAGCGCGGCATGCGGCATGCCTGGATCAGACTCGAGGCCTTTTCGAGGTGCGCCAGGATTTGCAATAGGCTTTTGCAGCGCAGACGAGACACGCTTCTGCGCGTCGCGATGCAAAAGATTAGGGACTCCTGCACGACGATGCGCATGCGCGACGCTACAATGCGAAAGATGATCCGGCGTTGGCGGACCATGCGACTACGCATCACTTTCAGAAAATGGGTCTTGCGTACGGCATTGCAACGCTCGTGCGCGAGAGCTCTTCATGTCGTCGTCCGATGGCAAACCAGGCTTGTTCGGCGAGCATGGGCCCGTTTGCGTGAGGCCACGCACGAAGACCGTAAGCGCGCGCGTTTGAGCTCTCGGGTAATCGGGCGCTGGCGTAAGCGGCAGGCTCTCGCAGCCGTTCTCAAGTGGAGATCCTGGGTCGAGGCCGCAAAGCTGGTGCACGCGCGGACTCACGTTGCACGGCGAGTGATCGCCCGTTGGGGGACGGGTCCTTTGCGAGCCGCTTTTGGTCGCTGGGCTCTTTGGGCGCACCATGTGGGGGAGCATCGAACTGCTCTGAAGCGCATAATTTCTGCGTGGCGCAATCGCGCGACGAGCCTGGCGTGGCGCAAATGGCGTCAGTCGACGAGACATACAATTCAGGCTGGCGCCCTCGTCGGCAAGATTATCCGACGGTGGCGCAGATGCGCCCTGCATTCTACCATGGCTCGCTGGCGCACCCACGCCCAAATGTGCCGTCGTCTAGAGATCTTGTTGCAACGATGGAGCGCGAGGCGCGAGCGCGGCCGCGTGGAGACGCTTCGCGCAGGATTCTCACGTCTTCGCAGAAACTGTGAAGCCCATGCGCGCCAGCGACGTGCCGTGAAGGCTCTTTCACGCTGGCACAGCCGGCGAATGGCATCGGCGTTCCGACGGTGGACTCTCTACACCGCTTCTGCAGCGGCGCTAACTCAAGCGGTGAAGACGGAGACGCTGCGTCGTCGGAGCTCAACCTTGTGCATTCACCCGATGTTGAGAGCGTTGAATCGCTGGCGGCTCGCGAGGCTCGCGCGCGCGTGGCATTCATGGTGTCTAGCGACAGTTCATATTGCGCAAGCCGAGCAAGCCTTCATTGTGCTCCAGAGAAGACAGAACTCGGCCTTGGTTCGCGCCTTAGCTCGCTGGAAGAGCGCGAAGCTCCGCTTTGCGTTTCGCAAGCTGCAAAAGAACGTGGCGTATTTCGAGGCAGCTCGGGGCAAGCGCTCGCATCTGCGCGCAATAGTCGCGCGCTGGAAGCAACGCAATGTCCGCGCCGCTTTTATCGTCTGGAAGCGCGTTCTGGACGGCGCAGTTGCCCATGGCCGTGCAGCAGCCTCTGCGCTCCGCTCACTTCGAGGATCCCTGGCCCGCTGGCAAAAACACCGCCTGCGGGTTAGTTTCGGGACGTGGCGAAGGTTTGCCTTCGATCAGCAACAGGCCGCGGAGTTGGAGCTCCGGCGACAAAAGGTCCTGCAGGTCTTCGTCGCTCGGTGGACGTCGCGCTGCAAGCTCGCCGCATTCCGAGCCTGGTGTGAGCACGCGGAAAGCAACCGACGAGCGAGACTTCTTCGTCATCGAAAGCAGCGAGTATTACGCGTTTACGTTGCCCGCTGGAGAGCGCAGTCACTTCGGGGCTCGTTTCAGAAATGGAGGCATGCGACGCGCGTCCTGCGAATCGCGCGAATGTACCTGCTTCGAAGCACCCTGCGGGGTGCCCTCTTCCAATGGAGGGTCTTTGCAAGAGCGCAGAGCGTAAAGATCGACGTGATACGTCGCCTTTCCCAACGCTGGCGGCTTTCGGAAAGAGATCGCGCAAGAGAAGCCTTAGGGCGCTTGCGCCGACACGCTTCTCGGGACGCCATCATTGGGCGCGTGCTCGCACGATGGAAGAGCCGCCGCCTTCGACAGGCCTGGACGCGGTGGCAAAGGACGCACGAGCACGCATGTCTGGAGTCGGCGTTTCGGTGCCGCGGTAACAAGCAGGTCTTGCTACATCTGCTCGTGTCGTGGATGCCCAGGAGCTGTCGGAAGCAGTCGATGGCCTGGGCCTGGTCACGACTTTGCGTGCATGTACAGCAGCAGAACGAGAGCCATCGCCGCAGCCGTCTGGTCCTCGCGCGGGTGTTTCGTCGCACAGCTTGGTCCGCGTACCGTCGAGGATGGGACAGGTGGGTCGCGCGGACCTACGCGGCACGAGCGCAGGACCGACTTGTGCAAATTGCGGAGAAGCTGCGCGACGCGCGGGTGAAGCAGGTCTCCTTTAGACGCTGGGTCGCTCTGCACGAGGGCCTCCAGAGGAAAGCTCGCGTTCTGGCACGAGCTCACGGTCGGCACCTTCTGCGGTCGAGCTTGGAGCTGTGGGCGGAGATGATGCTGCGCGCGCGCGCCTGCGAACGTCTCGCGAGGCTTCGAAGCCTCCGCGTGATTAAGCACGCGCTGATGCTGTGGAGGCGCATGACTTGCTCGTCGCGGGCGCAGGCCAAGCTGTGTTTTTGCCTCGACCGAGCGGCGGCGCGGGCATCGTGGGACCGCAACGCCAAATTATTAGCCTTTCGGTGCCTCGTGTCGCACGCCTCGGGGCGCTACACGGAGACGCAGTACGCGAAGGCACTCGGACAGCTGGCACGCCGGGAAGTCGCACGGAAGGAGTCTCTGCTGCGATCCAAGGTCCTGAGTGCGTGGCGCGTCTGGCAGGCTCGCACGCGGAAAGACCGCCAAATTGTGCGGGCGCTGGGCCGTATCGACGACGCGTGGAACATGGCGCACGCGCATCGCGCCTTTTGCACGTGGCGCCTGCACGCCCTGCAGGAAAATGCAGACCGTGTTCGGCGTCAGCGCGCGGACGCCGCCGCCTCAATCCACGAGGTGGGCGAGCGCGCCCGGGAGTCGCTCTTGCAGCTGCAGATGACCCGGACCACGAGCGGCCGACGGCGTGAATAAGCCGCCCAAACTATGTGTGGTGTGAGAGACGACATCACGAATGAATGTAATTGTGGTAAGCTAGCATGCTATGATGAGTCTACTTGTTGACGCTACCGACGATGGACGAGGCTTGGTGCTCGACGACCTCGTAGCCGTCACCCTTGTTGGGAATGCGGCCCTTGAGAACGTTTTCGCGATCCAGGAGCTTGGCGAGGGTCTCGTCGGATATCTCTCCGACGTCCGAGTGGTGACCGGTGAAGTCGTCGCGGAGGAGCTCGCGGAGATCGTCGGCATTGAGCGTGGAAGACTTTTGGGCGTTATTGATGGTGGCCTGCTTGGCGCAGACGACGCGCTCCAACTTGCGCTTGCTGTTTGCCCGCTCGAGGATCTTGAGCTCGATGGACTTGGCCGCGACCATGCGATAGACCATGACGTCCTTGGTCTGGCCAATGCGGTGGGCGCGATCTTGGGCCTGGTTGTCCTGATGCGGGTTCCAGTCGCTGTCAAAGATGATGACGGTGTCGGCGGAGACGAGATTGATGCCGACCCCGCCGGCACGCGTGCTGAGCAGAAAGACAAAGTAGTCGGGGTCGTTGTTGAAGTCGTCCATCTGGTTCTTGCGGTCCTCGAGGGAGGTGTTGCCGTCAATGCGGCAGATCTTCCACTCGGGGCGCAAAAAGCTCATGTAGTCCTGGACAATGTCGAGGAGCGAGGTGAATTGCGAAAAGACGAGGACCTTGTGGCCCTTGGCCTTGAGAGCCTTGAGCATCTGGTCGAGCGCGCGGACCTTGCCCGAGGTCTCAATGAGGCGCTGGTCGTTGATGTAGTTTCCGTTGGCGTCGGTAGGCTCGTAGTGCAGGTACGGGTGGAGGCAGCACTTGCGGAGCTGCATGAGGACGTTGTTGAGTTGCGTCTTGTTTCCGGTGGCGATCTCGAGCAGTTTCCCAAACTCCTTGGCCATGATGGATTTGTACATTTCGCGCTGCGAATCAGTCATGGGGACGTAGATGACAACCTCCTTCTTGCTGGGAAGGTGCTTTTCCACCTCGGACTTGAGCCTGCGCATCATGAAGGGTGCGAGGATCTTGTGCAGCTTGCTAACGATGTTTTCCTCTGCGTGCTTGCGCACAAGCTCGTTCTCGGTGCCGCGGGAGCCGTCAAAGGCAAAGACGGACTGGAAAAAGTCCAGGTCGTCAAAAATTTCGGGCATGAGGAAGTTGAGCAGGCTCCAGAGCTCAGCAAGGTTGTTCTGGAGCGGGGTCCCGGTAAGCAGGATTTTGTTGGCGCCGCCGCGCAGCACCGATCCACCGCAGAGCTGGTTGAGCTCGCGGATGAGCTTGCACTTGTGGTTTTTGAGGCGGTGGCCCTCGTCGACGATAATGTGCTTCCAGTCGCAGCGCTGGAGGCCCGCGCGGTCCCGGCAGACAATGTCGTAGGTGGTGACCGTGACGGGGAACTTTTTCATGTCGCGCTTTTTGGACTGCGCAGACTTGAGGTAGCGCGTGCGCATTTCGGCGCGCTCTTCCTTGGTGCCGTGGTAAAGCAGGACGGGGATCTTGGGCGCCCACTTTTTCATCTCGTTGACCCAGTTGTGGATGGTGGAGAGCGGGACGACGATAAGGTACGGCCCATAGGCACCCATGTCGCGCAGATGAGCGATCATGGCGATGGTCTGCACCGTTTTGCCGAGGCCCATCTCGTCGGCGAGGATGCCGTGCAGGCCGTTTTCGTAGAGACCGACCATCCACTTGAAGCCCTTGACCTGGTAGTCGCGGAGGCGTCCGCCCGTGAGTGACTTGGGCTGGCGTCGCTGGCCGTGCTCATCGAGCTCCTCGAGGTCTTGCTCCTTGCCGTCGCCCTCGTCGGACTTGGCGCTCTGTCCGGCGGTCACGCGCTTGCTGCCGCCGGCGGGCCCGCCGACCTTGCGCCGTTTGGCCGCGGGCGCGTCGGCGTCGGCCTTCTTTGGCTCGGGGGCGGCGTCCAGGGTTGAACCCATGAGCTTGCGGTTGAGGAATTGCGTGTACTTCTCGGCCTTGGCCAGCAGGCGCTCGAGCGCCTGGCTCGCGTCTGCCTCGGTGATGGCCTGCCTGCGCTCGGACAAGCGCGAGGCCTCGGGCTTCCAGTCCTTGTCGTTGGCCTCGGCCGCCTTCTCCTCCTCTGCCTCCAGCTTCTTCAGCATCTCCGCGTCCGCGTCCGCCTTGTCGGCGGCGTCGGCGGCGTCGGGGGCGCCGTTCGCCTTCGCCTTCGCCTTGGCGGCGGTCATGCTGCTCTTCTCCTCGTCGTCGTCGTCGTCGTCGTCGTCGTTGTCGTCGTCGT
>KQ758800.1:129793-162158 GCA_001462505.1 Aurantiochytrium sp. T66
TGCCCGGGTCCGCGGATCCGCATCCGCATCCGCATCCATCTCCGTCCATCCATCCAATCCATCTCCGCCGGCGCCGCGGCTCCGCGAGGCCTCGGAGGCCCCGCGCGCAGCGGAGAGCGCGCGCGCGATGCGCAGGTCCGGCGCGCCGAGCGTGGTGCGGAAGCGCGCGTGCGAGGACGGCGCGGGCGGGCAGGATGACGCCGAGTCCGGCGGCCTGAGCCAGGAGGCCTCGCGGCGGTTCAACGAGAAGGCCATGCGCAGCGGCGACGTCGTCGTCCACCGCGCGCCCGTGCTGCGCTTCCTCGCGGTACCCTCGGGCGCGCTGGCCAAGCCCTTCCGCCCGCCGTGCCCCAAGGGCTGGAGGATGCCGCCGAGCGAGGTCGGCCTCGGCCAGCGCAACGTCGGCCGCAAGTCCCTCGGCGTGCGACGGATGAAACCTATCCAGCTCGGCGCCGCCGCGACCAAGTACAAGCCGCTCCGCCTCGCGGGCGAGGACTCGTCCGATGGGGGGTCCTCGGGATTCACAGACACAAAGGACGACCTCTTCCTCAAGTACGAAAAGGACCCCGTCGTCCTGTACGAGAACCCCGAGGACGGCCACAAGGTAGTTGTGGAGCCCGTCGTGGGCAAATTCCTCCGCGAGCACCAGCGCGAGGGCATCCAGTTCCTCTTCGAGTGCGTTGCCGGCCTGCGCGAATTCGACGGCTGCGGCTGCATCCTCGCTGACGACATGGGTCTCGGCAAGACTCTGCAGTCCATCACTCTCCTCTACACGGTGCTGCGGCAGGGCCTGACTAAGGAAAAGCCGCTTGCGCGCAGGGTCATCGTCGTCACGCCCACTAGTCTGGTGCGTAACTGGGACAACGAAATCGAAAAGTGGCTCAAGGGGCGCGTCCGCGCGCTGGCCCTCGCCGAGTCCTCCAAGTCCGAGAACGAGAAGCGCATCCGCGCCTTCACCGACACCCGCCAGTATGACGTCCTCATCATCAGCTACGACACCTTCCGGCTCAACGCGTCGAGCTTTAAGTCGGAGACGGCCTGCGACCTCCTCATCTGCGACGAGGCCCACCGCCTCAAAAACGACCAGACACAGACCAGTAAGGCGCTCGACCTGCTCAATACGCGGCGTCGCGTGCTGCTCAGCGGCACGCCCATGCAGAACGACCTCGAGGAGTTCTACGCCATGGTCAATTTCTGCAACCCGAAAGTTCTCGGCACTGTTTCGCAGTTCCGGAAAAAGTATCAGAACCCCATCCTCATCGGCCGCGAGCCCGACGCCTCGGACACCGAGGTCTCGCTATCCGAGGAACGCAGCCAGGAACTCTCTGATATCGTCAACCTCTTCATTCTGCGGCGCACCAACTCGCTTCTGTCCAAACACCTTCCCCCCAAGCTCGCCCAGGTCGTCTGCGTTCACATGACCGACATGCAGAAGCGCATGTACAATCACATGATTTTCAGCAAGGTCAGCCAGTACGAGGAATCGAAGGCGGCCAAAGCGGCCGCCGAGGCCGCCGGTGAGAACGGCAGCGCCGCCGCCGCTGCGGTCAAGGTCCCGGCTCAGGCTCTCGCCTCCATCAACGCCATGAAAAAGCTATGCAACCACCCACAGCTCCTGTATCAGCCCACGACCGTGTACAAGGAGCCAAACGCGCGCAAGAAGAAGACCGGCTATGGCCTCGACGACATAAACCAGTTCTTCCCCCCGGGCTTTGGCGCGTCGAGCGGCGCCCGCCGCGGCGGCCGCGGCGGCGCGGCCGAGTCCACCGGCTACTCGTCGAAGCACTCAAACTGCGAATGGTCCGGGAAATTCCTCCTGTGCCAGCGCCTCCTGCAACGCTTGCGCAAGGAGACCGACGACCGCATGGTCATCGTGTCCAACTACACTCAGACCCTCGACCTTTTCTCCATGCTCTGTACTGAGAACGACTTCCCTTTTGTTCGCCTGGATGGCTCCTCATCAGCGAAGCGCCGCCAGGCCATGGTGGACCGCCTTAACGACCCCACGGAGGACGTCTTTGTCTTCCTGCTGAGCTCCCGCGCAGGCGGCTGCGGGCTCAACCTCATCGGCGCGAATCGTCTCATTCTCTTCGACCCGGACTGGAACCCGGCCACCGACAAGCAGGCAGCCGCGCGGGTCTGGCGCGACGGCCAAAAGAAGCGCTGCTACGTGTACCGCTTTCTGGCCACCGGGACCATCGAGGAGAAAGTCTTTCAACGGCAGCTGTCCAAGGAGGGCCTGCAAAGCGTCGTGGCCGAGGAGCAGTCCCTGGAGAGCGCCATTAGCGTCACCGACCTAAAGGATCTCTTTACGCTCCGCGAGGACACGGTCTCGGATACGCACGACAAGTACAAGTGCGACCGCTGCAACCCGGACACGCTCGCAGCTCAGACGCTCAGGATCGACCTGGACCGCGCCGCCAAGGCTGACGCCGAGGACGCCAAGGAGAAGGCCGCTGCGGGCGGTGCTAAGAACGCCATGAGCCCCACGGCCGCGGCGGGGCCCAAGCGTAGGCCAGTGGCCCGGCAAATGAAGCGCGCCTGCGTCTCCGGCAAGGGAGAGGCAAAGAACCCTCCGCCAAAGGTACCGGTGGACGCCCCGCAGATCAGCCTTCCCAACGAAGGCGATCTGCTCGAGTGGTCGCACCACATCTCTAGCGACTCGGTCGACGACGTCATCCTTCGCAAAGCCGGGGCCGGCATCGTGTCCTTCGTCTTTGGCCAAGCCATCGATGGCGAGTCGCTCGCGCGCAAGGCTGCTCTCGACGCCCAAAAGAAGAGCGCCGAGGACACTTGCGCAAAGAGCGACACCACCACGGAAGATGCCGACACCAAGGGTACGCCCATCAAGCCTTCGCCGCCGCCAAAGGCCCGTCGCGCCAGCGCCATCAGTGCTGAAGAGAGCAGCAGCGAGGCCGAGGAAACGAAAGGTCGAGACTCTGAGAGCGAGAGCGGCGAAGAAGAGGAGGACGACGCCGAAGTTGTTCACTTCGAAGACGACGATGACGATGAGAACGAAGAAAACGAAAGCGACGAAGAAGACGATGACGACGAGGACGAAAGAAGTGAGAACGTGGCAAAGCCCGCAAAACGCGCATACCAGACCGACGTTATCGAGATTGAGTCGCCCAGCCGTCCGCGAGCAAATCTCGAAGAAATGCAGAATGTCATGTAGATTTTATCACTCTTTATTCTAGTCCGAGAGCCTGTCCGCATTTTCTTTGTGCCGAGTGGCGGCTTCCCACCGGGCTAATGCACCGGGTAGCTACTATCTATCCTCGTGTCCGTTCCCCGGTCGGCGACTACGCCTTGAGCTGCGCGCGAATAAGGTCGGCGAGCCCGATCTGGTCGGCCAGGACTTCAAAGCGCTCCTTGCGCGCGGCCTCCTCGTCAACCTCAGTGTTGTAGCCCCATTGCGCAAAGGCGAGCCGGCAAGAGCACTTGAGGATGGGCGCCACACGCTCTAATGTACCAACGCGATCCTCGATAAAAAAGCACCTTCGGTCCGGGTGCTCGCCTGCGAGCTTGTTAATGACGTCCTCCTTGGCGCCCATGCCCGCGCCGTACACATGATCAGAGGGCAGATCCAGGCCTGCGCGCTCTAAGAGCCGGATAGCGTAGTCCTGGTGCTTGGTCGTGATAATGTACACTGGTTCCCCTGCGGCCAGGAGCTTGGACACGGCGCGAACGGCGATCTCGTAGTACTCATTGGCCCCGAGCCAGCCCTCGAGATCCTGCTCGATCCACTTGTCCCGAGCGGCTCGCATGGCGGTCTTGAGGTCGGCCTCCGACACGCCCGCCTCGGCGAGCTCGGCCATCGGCGGACCAAAACCCTGGGTGCGAATAATGTCGTTCACCTCTGCGAGCGCCTCCGCAACGGCGTCGCGGTTGGCCCCGGCCTTGTCCTCTAGCCTGGAGAGCAGCATATAGGACAGGACGATCGAATGGTATCCGTGCTCGAGCAGCGGACGCGACTCTTCCTTGAAGCCCTGCACAATGAAGTCGTTGTCCTCAAGGATTGCCTCCGGGAAGATGTCAGGCAGCAGGGCGTGCCCGGCGCGCAGGCCCGAGAGGCACGTTTCTTTGGCGCTGTGGCACAGGACGCCGTCAAAGTCAAAGGCCCACCACAACTTGGAGGCCGTTGTACGCCGCAGGAACTTTGCGGCGCGCTCGAGCTGGGCCTGCGACTTTCGCCACGTGGGCGGAAGATGCGGCTCAGGGTACTCAATAAGCGTAGTCGTTTCCGGGGCGCACGACTTGTACAGCTCGTAGAGCTTCTCGGAATACTCCTTGAAGGAGTCCTGAGCGCCAATCAGGTGCAGCGAGGGGCAGAGTGTGCCTCGGCGCGCAGCAGCCGCCTCGTCGTCAAAATACTTCGGGTACCGGTCGCGATCGGCGACCGGGACGCTCGCGACGAAGATGGCGCAACGCCACCGCAAGTGCGCGGGCACGAGCTCGAGGTTCTCCTCGACGCGGGCCTGAATGTATGAAATGAGAGCGCCGCCTTGAGAGAAGCCGAGCAGGGCATCGTAGGGGCCGTGCGTCCGAATGTGCTCGAGCACAAAGTCCACGGCATCGTCCATGCCGTGGCAGATCCTCGTGCCGTCGTCGAGCTTCTCTGTATCCCACCATTCATAGTAGGCCTCGTCCTCGCCAAAGAAGCGCGCCACCTCCGGGTACGGCGGGCCGCTGGCCTCGCGCGGCGCGTTGAGGCACTCGATCTCCACCGGCTCGGCGGTGGCGCCTCCGCCCGCCGTCTTCTTGAAGGCGTGCGTCAGGCCGCCCAGCTGGAACGTGAGGACGTCCTTGTTCGTGCGCCATCCGTGGAGCCCGAGGATCTTCATGGCGCCGCCGCGCCGCTCCGCGCCGCGCCGCGCCGCTCCGCTCCGCGCCGGGTCGCCGCCTGCGCGCCCGCCCGCCCGCCCGCTCGCCGCGCGTCGCTCCGCCCTTGCCTATAATTTGGGGTATGAACCTAATCTCATCATGGACTCGGAGGCGGATCAATTATCGCTCACAATTATCATAAGATCTCTCATTCTCATCAGTCGACAGATCAGGCGTCCGAGACTGACGCCGCGAGGCCGCCCCGGGCGAAACAAGCCCGCGCGCCCCGGGCAGCAGCTCCGCCCCGGAGATCGACGCCAGGAAGTTGATTATGTGGTACGTATGATGTCAGACTGGCGATCGAGGCAAGGCCCCGAGTTGAGTTGCCTAGACGGGGAGCACGCTGGCGAGACGGAGCTCGGCGGGACCCTGGTAGAGCTGGAAGACGGTCATGGTGAGGTCCGCGTGCGACATGGGCATGGGAAGGTCGTCGATGCTCGCCAGCTGGCCAATGGCAAGGCCCGTGAGCCCGGAGAGGACCTTGGGGTGGCCTGCAGGGTAGATCTTGTGGGTTCGCTTGGTCGTGCTCTTATGCGTCATGTCCACGACGAAGCCCGAGCGGACGTAGGCCTCGAACCCCAGAATGGTAAGATCGCAGTTGTCCGAGTCCCAGTCGTTCTGGAACGCAAAGCCCTTGTCCGCCTCGACAAAATAGGCGTACTGATGGTCGTCGTCGAACTGGCAATTGACGAGCGTCCGCTTTGCCGACCGGTAGTCGAGCATGCCGCGCCACCCATGTTCGCGCGAGAGCTCGCTCAGTGTGCTCTTGTACATTACAGATGCCACGCGCCCGATCTTGATGACGATTCGAGAGAGCGCAAACGAGGGCACGTCGTCCAGCTTGGTCTCGCGCCAGCAAGGCACCCCGTAGATTTGCTTCGGCGCGCTGGTCATGGTTTGATACCTGATCTTCTCGTACTTCTCGCCCGGGACGCCGAACATTTGCACCCAGCACTGAGCCAGCTTCGGCGGCGGGCTGGTCTCCAGAACCCGCACGTCGGCGCGCTTGCCGCCCTTCTCGAACTCCAGACTGAGGTACATGGGGTCCTGCCCAGGCGTATCCGGGAGCCGGATGTTGATCACGTTTGGCTTGGCGAGCACCGCCTGCGGCACGCGCTGTTGCATGGCGCGCGGCGTGCGCACACGCCACAGAAGCTGCACTTCCACACGGGCCTGTCCGCGCGGCTTGCCCTTGAGCAGCGAAAGGTCCAGGGAGACGGGCTGTCCGATGGTCATGGAGCTGATTGGCGGCAGCCGCACCGTGGCCACCTTGTCATCGCTCGACAGCGTGTCCTCGTCCCAGACGTCGAGCGAGGCGCCCCGATCCGTCGTCGCGATGACCGCCTCGGCGTTCCAGACCGGGTGGTAGTTCCTGTTGACGGTCGCCGTGCGGGTCGAGGTGCCCGACACGTCGCCGCGGAGCTGCGCGTAGGGGTCGATTTTCCCGAACATGCCGTCCGCCTTGGGGAGGTCGTACGCGCCGATGATGCGCATCCCGACGAAGAACTCCTCGACGCCGCCCGCGGCCTCGGCGCCGAGCGCCTCCCTGAAAAGGGCCCTGCCCTGGTCGGCGAACCCGGCCATGGCGACTGACTCCGCCCAGATCGCGGCGCAGGGACGGGCCGCGGCGAGGCGGGGCGAGGCGGGGCGGGGCTGCCGGCCGCACGCGGGGTCGAGCGCGCCTGGGGCCGCGGCGCGCGGCGCTGGCGGGCGGGAGTGGGTGGCCAAAGATAGAAACTGGTTTGCTCGCTTAGGTTAGAACATCTTGTGGTACGTAGTGCCAGCACGACTTCTTGGACACAATGATGGCTATTGGCCAAGATTGCAAAGCTATGCCTTCGAGGTCCCGGAACATGACCTGGTACGCCTGGAAATACATACCGGTGGCCACAACTTGTGTCGCGGCGGTCTTTTGCCAAACGAATATGATCAGTTCTTGTACTTCGTACGTACCACGCTATACTAGCCGGACCACGATCTGCGTCCCGAATCTGCAAGGCGCTACTACCTGAGCGTGAACCTTGCTGCGAGCGAGGCTGCGCAAATGAAGGCCTTCTGGCCCGGAATGCAATTCTCGACGTCAAGAGCGAGCTTGTCGCTCGCTGCCTCATATACAGCGGCTCTACCTGGAGCCAGGGATTGGCTCACGTCGAGTGCACCGTGGGCAATGGCGATGCGTCTTGCGCTGACAACCTCAACGACTGGATCCTGGGGCGCCCCGCCAGTCTCGTCCGCAGACTCCGCCTCGTCCTCCGCCCCGTCTTGAGCAATATCAGAAGTGGCCTTCACTTCGAGGCACGTTTGCAGCGTGCAGATCACATCGAAGCGTACGCCGGAGAGCTCGAGTCCGTCCCGCAGCGCGACACTCGGCCTGACAGTGCGAGGGATCTCGAGCTCGATGTCAAAGTGCATCTCATTGCTCTCGCTGGTGTCGTCTTCTGCTATCTCGGTTGCGCCCTTATTCGCGCTCCCCGGGGCCTTCTTGCCCTTCTTTTTCGGGTCATCTTCCTCTTCCTCGACCCTTGGGAGAGGCTTCTCGGGCCACGCGAGCAGCTCCGACTCGACGATGTGCTCGTCCAGAAGAGTCACGCGTACGGACAGGAAGCGAAGCTGGAAGGGTACACTCTGGTTCTCCTCCGCTGCGGCATCCTCGTCGTCTTCACCTGCCTCGGCATCTTTGGCCTCAGTGTTTCCGGGCGCGGCCTCATCCTCAGCATCAGTTGGTGGCGATTCCTTCGCTTCAGCGGCAGCGATCACGTCCAAGCAGCTCACGAGGCACATCATGCGGATGCTCTCCCCGTCCTGATCTGCAAACGCTTCACTCTCATCCGCATCCGCAATTGAGGCCTCATGTTCGGCGGATTCGGGCGAAGTTGCGTCAACGTCGGCGCGAGGTTCGCTGCTCTCGCTCTCGAAAGAGATCCCGTCCAAGATCTCGAGATCAGGAAGAGCGCGATGAACCGCTTCGCGATAGCCTGCCAAGAGTGCGAGCGGGTTTCCCTGAAGGTGCAGTATGCGAAGGTGTGGAACACCGTCCTTGAGCGCCGCGAGGGTCCCCTCCAGAGCGCAGAGATTATTGAAGCTGAGATCGAGAGATACAAGGGCCGCACAGTCTTCTATCCATGATTGAAGACTCGAGATCTGGTTGTATCCGACCCCAAGATGGACCAGTTTTGATGAGAGACCAGGGACGTCGCTAAGCTCGATGCGAGAGATATCGTTGTCAAAAGCCTGGAAGCTCACCAAAGAGCTCGGCAGGTTCCGTATGCACCGAATCTTGTTTCGACATAGGTTTAGCTCCTCGAGCCCCTCGAGGTCGCGAAGATTACCATCCATCTCGGTGATTCCGCAATTGCGCAACTTGAGTGATCGCAGTCGCTTGCAAATTTCCACAAAGCTAGTTTTGCCGCGTTGGCGTCTGCTTCTGGTCATGGCATCCAGCTCCGTGCCTTGCTCGCTCCAATCGAGGTCCGCGGCAATTCTACCGCGCGGGATCCGACTCGTGGGACCAGCTTTCCTCGGGCTTGATGGGCTTTCCGTCGGGTCAAAGAAGCCGGCAAACTCTTCCAGAGCGTCTCTTGCCTCCCCAACGCCGGCTTTGTCCTCTGTGCCCTCCTCCTCGTCGTCGTCATCGCTGGTGTCGTCTTCGTCGCTGTCGGCAAGATGCATCTCGCGAAGCCTACGCTCAAAGTCTGCTTGATGGCGCCTGGACAAGGCTCGTTCGTTGGCGAGCTTTCCATCGAGCGCAAAGCCCACGTCGCGCACATTCTGCACGCCAGGGGACTGCGCACCCGCACCTCGCGATCCTGCGTAGACAGCGATCCTCTCGCGCTCCGTCTCGGGACGGCCAATCGTGAGGTCAATTTTCCTCCGCAGCGCGTCGGTCACCTTCATCGGCCCAGTTCTGCGTTCAGAATTCGCCCAGCTCGTCCGCTTCGAGTTCTGCAGGCCCCGCAAGCTTCAACCTCGGCGCAGGCAGTTTGCACGCACGAAAGCTGACCGCTTACGGCCGCAACGTGCGAGCAAGCGCCGCGTGGTCTCCGCCAGGACGACGACTTTGCGGACCGCCTCGGTCGAGATATCGACTCGGGCGTCGAGTTGTCAATGTCTTGTGGATGCTCCGCGTGCTTGCGAGACGACGGCTTTGGACGATTGACTTGTCGACGTCGAGTGATCCGTTGAGCGCACACCTGGCCCGGGCGATGATAATGGTCATGGTGACACGTTTCGCGACCCACCTTAAAAGCTAATTAGAGAGCGCCAGCGCCCGCCTCGTCATGAGAGCGCGGCGGGAAGAAGTCCATCCTTGCAAACGTACCTGACGACAACGACGACGGCGAAGACGACGCACCTTCGCGGCGACTGAACGGGCCGCAGAACCAAAGACTTTGCCAGATTTTGGACGCAGGTGGCGAGCGCGGGACGCAGGTGGAGAGGGAAGCCAAAGGTGAGAGCGGGCGAAAGCGCGTGGGGAAAAGATCAAGACGATGTCGCGCAACGCAGGCGCGGCCTCTGGCTCCCAGCCGAACCCGATCAATGCCATGAAGCAGTGGGCGGCGCACTGCGAGAAGGAACTGGTACGTTCATCCGATGCCCACGGGCAAGCTTGTCATCCGGAACCTCTAACGGGGCGAGAGCCTGGCCATTTGGCTCGGGTTTCGTTTGTATCATGACTGCGCAGGTTATGTCGGAGAAGTGGTTCGAGAACTGGAGCGACGTGTATTTCCCTGGCCAGAAGGTTGGCAAGGTTGATGATCGACTCGACGAGCTTGAGAAGCGCGCGGCAGAGCTCAGCTCCAAGATGGAGGAAGTCCGTGAGGAGCGCGGCAAGATTGAACTCGAAACGTTCGAGAGCCCTTTCCGAGTCAAGTCCTCAAAACTC
Organism: Aurantiochytrium sp. T66; assembly: GCA_001462505.1. NCBI lineage: Eukaryota > Bigyra > Thraustochytrida > Thraustochytriidae > Aurantiochytrium > Aurantiochytrium sp. T66. Next base: position 139,560 of record KQ758800.1, read on the forward strand.
CTCAAACCCGCATACCCTCACCGTGGCTAAAGATTCAAGGGCTGTTTCTCTATCGTGCTCGACAGCTGTTTAAGCTGGGAATCTGCTTTCTTCTGTGCATATCGATTTTAAGCTCGAATGAGCCCCCTCGCCTTGTCGAGAATTTCCTTTCTGATCTTGGGGTAGTGCGGGTACTGCTTGAGGACCTGCTTGGAGATATCGATAGCCTCAACGTAGCGCTTGGCCTTGAGGTAGTTGAAGGCAAGCTTGTAGCCGACCGTCGCCGACGCCATGCCCTCGTACTTCCAAGCCTGTTCGTAGTGCTCGGCAGCAGACGCGTACGAGGCCTCCTTCTCCATGATGACGCCCAAAATGTCCCAGGCTCTGGCGCACGAACGGTTGTACTGCAGACACCGCTTGCAGAGGTCTTGCGCGAGGTCGTACTTGCCGGCGCTGACAAAAATATCGGCCAGCAGTAGCCAGCACTTTTCAAAGGCGTCCGCCTGCTCCTGGTCGTACGGCATTTTCGAGATGCGCTTGAGCTGATTGCGGGCCTTGGGGGTCTGCTTCATCATCATGAGCGCCGTGGAAAGCGCCAGCAGGCTCGGGACGTGGTCCGGGTTCTCCTGGACGACCTCGACGAGCTGCTGAAAGGCGCGCTCAACATCGGGCCGTTTCTTGCTCGACATGGTCGCATAGCTCTGCAGTAGGCTATAGTTCACGTTGTTCTTGTCCGGGTACTCCTCGAGGAGCTTTTCAGCCGTTCGAACGGCCTCCTGTTGGCTGACGTCGTCCGCAGCGTCCACGATAGACGTCTCATCTTCCCAAAGTTTGGCGTTGTCCGGATTCAGGTAAATCTCCACCATCTGCGACAGGGCACGCTCCCCCCACACGACGTCACGGCGCGCCTTGTTGAAGTGCGTGATCGCCTCGTTGATGCCGTTGCCGTAGCGATGAAAGAGCCCTTTGCAGTATGCAAAACCCGGCGCGTGGATCACCTGCGGGGACCGGAACTCGGCAAGCTGAAAATACCGCTTGGCGTTGTCAAGCTCGCCCGCCCGATACAGCAGGGAGACCAGACGCGCGAGCGCCGGGAAGTTGGCTGGGTTGCGCTCGAGCAGCTGCTGATAGTGATAAATGGCAACCTTGACCTCGTTGCGCTGGAACAAGAGGTCCGCGAGCATCATGGAGGCTTCCTCGTTCTGATCATCGACGCGCAACGTTGTTACGCACTGCGCATGGCAGCGCTCCAGGTCTCCGGACCGCAGGTGCAGCTTTGCCAGCGCAAGCATCGCGGGCACATTGCTCGTGTCGTGGCGGAGTGCTTCGTTGTAGAGGGCAATGGCCTGGTCTGTGTCCTTTTGCACGCGCTCAAAATGCTGCGCCAGCAGCATGGTGATGGCAGCCAGCTCCGCTTTTGCGCGCTGGATGGCCTCGGAACCGAGAATGCCTCGGCTCGAGGACACCGCCCGGCTCTGCGCGCTTCTTGCCTGGTTCAAGGCCTCCACGACCTTTTCCTGCTCTCCTTGGGCCTCGTGGACCTTGGCCAGGAGCTTCAGAGCCTTGACCTGGGCCAGAAGGTTATCCAAGCCAGCATCAGCCACGGCGCTCGAGCGCCGGCCTCCGGACTTGGACTCGCTCACGTCGTCTGCCTCACCCTCGAGCTCGCTCAGTGAGGCTTGGAGTTCCTTCTCCACCTTGGAAAATTTGCCCAGGTCAAGGTAGAGCTTGCTCAGATCGTAGCGGAGCGAGTGCCGGCTGGTGCCGCCCTCAGCGCTTCGCAGGGCGGACTTGTAGTAGTCCACCGCCCGGGCGTAATCGTGAGTGGCAATGAGCACTTTGCCAATGCGCTGCGCAAGCGCACCGTCCTTAGGATTACGCTTAAGCGCTTCCTTGAAGGCCGCAATGGCCTCGTCGGGACGGTTGACACGCATGTACGCTTCACCGAGCAGCATATGGCCCTGTGCGGACGGGCTCTGCTCCACCAGCTCGGCATAGCACTGCACAAAAGCATCCTTGTCGTTGCGGTGCGTCAGGTAGATCTTGGCCTTGAAGAGGTGGGCTTTAGTAAATGCCGGCGAGTCTGTGGGGACCTCGGAGAGCATCCGCAGCGCGCCCTTGACGTCGTTGCGGCGAAGGGCGATCTCGGCATCGGCGATGATAACACGAACATCCTGAGAAGTCCCGCGAAATTCCTTGCGCGCCCCACGAATGACAACCTTGGCCTTGCTTTCCTCTTTGAGCGCAATGTACACGGCGGCAAGGTCAACAAACACCGAAGCGCGGTCGTGCACGCTAATGGCGTTGGTCTCTGCGCCGACACGAAGTCGACTTGAACTGCGCCGCTTCGAGCTGTTCGTGCTGCCGCGCCTGCCATCCTGGCCGTCGTCCTTGCACAGGGCGTCGAGGCTTGCACTGCCAGCGGTCGCTTCGGAACGAATCCCAGGAGACATGAGGGCCGCCTCCAGGAGGCTACGCGCCTCCACAAGGTCCCCTGTGGCCTGGAGGCTACGCGCCTTGACCAGCTTGAAGGTGATGCTGTCGCGGATGGAAAAGTCGAGCGAGAGCGCCTGTTCCAGCGAGGACTGCGCCCCCTGGAAGTCGTCTCCATGGAGCTGGATCTGCGCCATGACTAAGTGGGCCTGCGCAAAATTCGGATCCAGCTGCAAGCAATGCATCGCGGCTTTGGTGGCCGCCTCGAGGTTGTTGGCTACGTACTTGGCGCTTGCCAACGCCAGCTCGGCGGTCAGCATGCACGGCACAAACCTCACCGTCTTCTCCAGCAGCTTCATGCCGTTCGACAGGTACTGCGGGGTCGCCTCGCTGGGCTCGAGCGGCTGCGTTCCGGCGTGCTGCAGGTACTCTCGCGCAACCTCCAGCATGAAGTCCGGGTTGAAGCGGACAATGTTCTCGTAGAACGAGACGCCGCGCTGCGCCTGGAAGGCGCGCACGTGGATCTGGACTGTTTCGTTGAGCAGCTTGAGGGAAACCTTTTGCTTGCGGTCGCGCCTCCAGCTGAGAAGAGATTCGAGGAAGGCCATTTGGGCATTGCGCCCGATTGTCTCTTGCAGAACAGCAAGAAATTCGAGCTGCTGCGAGGCCTCTTCGAGATCGCCGCGCTGTACGAGACAGTAGATCTGTCCAAAAAGGGCGGCGCTATCGGACTCGTCAAGCTGCGACGCGCTCATATACGCCGCAAACGCAGCGTCGAGCTTGCCGGCCAGCGCGAGCTGATAGGCGTGCTCGGTGGCGATCTCGAGGCTTTCTGGCCGCTTGCGCTTGGCCTTCTCCACAATACGAACTGTCCTTCGCAGAATCTCCTGGTTTCGCTCCGCCAAACGCGCCAGGGGCTTGGCCACCTCAACCCATAAATCCGGGTTCTCTGGCTCTTGCTGCTCAAGTGCGTCCCCGAGGGTCTGGATGGCCATGCACGAACTGGCGGCGTCGTTGCTGTTGGCGAGTCGGTATGTGGCAATGATACGGAGAGCCGCGAGGCTGCTGCGGTCTTCCTCGAGAACGCGCTCGGCAATCTCTAGCGCCAGATCCCAATTACCCTGAAGCATGAGCAGCTTGGCCTTTTCAACAAGCGCGGGCAGAAACCAAGAGTGGGTGATGGCGACGTGATCAAGCGTCTCGAGCGCTTCACCGAGCTTGCCCTCGAATCGCAGGCAGGCGATGCGGCCCATGAGCGCATCGAGGTCCTTCTTGCCGGTGCGGTCGCTGTTCAGAGCCTGCTCAAAGTACTGCATCGCCGGAGAGCGCTTTGCCTCGCGCCCCTGCTGCTGCCCCTGCTGGCCGTCCTGCTCAATGCTTCGCACCTCGATCCAGCCCCGCAGACTCGCTGCCTTGATGTTCATCGGATTCTTGTCCAGCACGCGGTCTACGAGACGGCGCGCGCGCCCGATTTCTTGGACGTGCATGAGGAATGCCGCCGCGAGGAGGGTAGCGACATCCGAGGCACGTTCCTGGGCGCTTTTGCAGGCGTCCTCCAGCTCAGCGATCGCGGCATGGTCCTGAAGCTTGACGGTGCCGTGCAGGTACAAGAGCGCCTCGATTGCGGCGTACTCGAGGTCGCGCTTGCGACGCAGCGCTTCGAGCTCGCGGATAGCCTGGTTCACGCTGCCTTCCTGGGCCATGCCAAAGCATTTCCAGAACACGAGCTTGCCCTCCCAGCCACGCTTTGCCGCAGCCTCTTCGCAGACGGTCTGAACATGGCGGTACAGCTTCTCGCCCAGGAAGTAGTTCGCGAGAGCGTCCACATCGGCCATCTTGCCCAACCCGGAGCCACGGTTGCTACAGAGGTTCCTCTTGCCGGTCGTTGCCGCGTGAGAAGGCGATGCCCCACGCGGCGTCCAGGAGCGGAGCTTTGCGTGCGGCCAATCCCGGCGACCGGGCCGCGCAGACCTACCGGCAGTCGCTCGTCTCCAATTCCGCTCTGCGCCCTTGCTCTTCGAGTTTCTTTTCTTAGTCAGGCCCTCGTGGCTCTCGTAGTTCTTCTTCAAGTTCTTCGCTCAATCAAGCAGTTGCCTGCCACCTTCTCGTTGTCAGTCTAAGGTCGTCGCGACACAAGAAGACGAGCTGTCGGCCTCCTTCGGCGCTGATAATTGGCCAAATCTCTCTGCAAGACGTTGGCGCGGGGACGTTCGTTCGCAAAGGGCAGCCCGGCAAGTCCGTCCACCTGAGCCCTGGACTCGAGGCTCATTCCGGGCGTTGGCGGGCTCGCTCTCTCAGCCCTTGCTCGCACTGCAAGTACTCACAATAAATAAGCACGGAGGACCGTTGGGCCACTTCGGCGCGGTAAGTGGCCTAACGCCGCAACGGACTCGGAGTGGGCTCGCGCCCGAGACCCCGAGGAGGCGCCCGCGACGGCGGCCCCGCGCGCCGCGCAGGACGGAAACGCGCCCAGAGACGCCCCGGCGCAGGCCGGCCAAAGTTCGCTGCCCGCCGGCCGCGCCTACGGCCATGGAGAGGTCCTTCAGGGCGCGCGGATCGCCCAAGAGGCGCGAGGTGCGGGGCCTGCCGCCCGACGACAACCAGCAGCAGCAGATGCAGCAGCAGCAGCAGCAGCAGCAGCAGCAGCAGCAGCAGCGGCGGCCGCGCAGCGGGCGCGGCGACAAACGAGGCGCGGGAGAAGACCCCGTCGCGAGAGCGAGGCGCGAGGACCCGCGCGTCGGCTGGGTGGCGGGCCTCGTGAGCGACTTTTTCCGATCGCATACTCTCGACACATTCGCGGAAGACGAGGACACGCTGCGCAAGCTCAAGGGCCTGCTGGACTCTGATGGCGTACAGACGCTCTACGTGGTCGAGCATGGCGACTCGCTAAAGGTCATGTCGGAGCCACCGTCAGAGCGGCGCGGGGAGCGCATGCTCTACTTCACCAAGCTCGTGGACGGCCAGGTGAGCCGGGAGAACTTCATGCGCGAAGTCGTGGTCGGAGACTGTAACATGGACCCCGTGCAGCAGCTCGAGCTTGTCACGCAGGACATCTTCATGCCCCTCTTGAGCAACACAGCCAATCAGGCCTCCTGGTCAGTCGCCATGCGGAAGGAAATGATGGACAATATCCACAGCTTCGTATCCAGTGTGCAAATCACTACTGGACTCATGCGCGGTGAAACCTTCTTGCCGCTGCCAAATCTCGCGCTCTTGCCCGACGAAAGCAAGACCGGCGCCGGTGATCCAACGTCGCCGTCTTCTCCATCCCAGCCCCGCAGCGAGGAGATCCCCGGCGCCAGTAATGGAGATGCCCAGAAGGAGCAGCACGCAAAGCAGCGCGCACTCAGCCTTTTTGCAGGAGGGCGCATCCCGGCGCTGACGGCAAGTGCGCCGGCGCTGTCCACCGCGCCCGCGGGCGAGCCCTACGAAATTTCCCTGCAGAAGGAGCGCATTCACGTGTTTGAGGGCTGCCTCATCACCTGGACCAAGCAGATCCGAAACGTACTGCGTCTCGACCCGGAGACAAAGCTGCAAAAAGGACGCAATCCAGGCCCACTCGAGGAGCTAGCGTTCTGGCGGTCCAAGGCGGCCAACCTGAATTCGGTCTTTGAACAGCTGCAAACACCAAGGGTGCGCAAGGTGCTCCGCTACCTGGACGCCTCCAAGTCCACGTACAATGAGCCTTTTGCCAAGCTTTGCAAGGAGGCCTTTGAGGCGCGCGACGAGGCAAACAGTAACGTGCGCTTCCTGCGCCCCCTCCGCCCATGGCTCGAGCGCCTTGCCTCGTGTTCGAGCTTTGCTGATCTGCCTAAGCTTTTCCGGCCGACCATGCACACCGTCCTACTCATCTGGAAGACCTCTGAGCACTACAACACCGTGCCACGCCTCGTTGTGTTCATGCGTCAGCTAGCTAATGCGGTGATCGTGCGCTGCGTGGAGTTCCTCAACGGCCCAACGATATTCGCCATGGTCGAGAGTGACGAGCACACCAAAGCAAATGAGATGCTCAAGACAATCCTGCGTGTGATTGGCGCCTTCAAGTCGACCTACTTCGACTACAAGGCACGCGCCAATGCAGAGTGCGTGACGAACCCATGGAAGGTGCAGAACGCTGCTCTCTTCACGCGCCTCGACGCCTTCCTCGAGCGCTGCCACGACCTGCTCGATTTGACGCAGACGATCTGGCACTTTAGCAGGCTCAACAAGATCGAGATCGGAGGCACCAAGGGAAAGACGCTCACGACCTCGGTGCACCAGGTACACGCTGACTTCGAGAACAGCGTGCAAACCATCAAGGAAGTCTCGTACGACGTCATGGACGTGGACGCCAAGGCCTTCGACGACGACTTTTACGAGTTCCGCGTCAAGGTGAAAGAGCTGGAGCGCCGCATTGCAAGCGTGTTGGCCCAAGGCTTCGAAGATTGCCCGACAATCACTGGCCGCTTCAAGCTGCTCGATTCCTTTGACCAGTTCCTAGAGAGACCCGTCATCCAGGACGAGCTCGAGCACAAGCATGTAGTCCTACTCGAGACCTTTGGTATGGATCTAGAGGCCGTCCAGCAGGAGTTTCAGGAGCTACGCGAAGACCCTCCCATTGGTGCCAACATGCCACCCACCGCGGGGGCCCTGGCGTGGTGCCGTGGATTGCTCGACCGCGTGAGTGTTCCCATGGCCAAGCTTCGTGAGCTTAACACCTCTATCCTTGACCGCGAGAGCACACGGGACACCATCAAGGCCTACACGTCGCTCATCGCCAGCCTCGCGGACTACGAGCACGAGCACATTAAGGCCTGGGAAGCAAGCATCGAGTCTTCGTCGATCAGCAAGCTCAAGCTGCCCCTGTTGCGTCGCAACGCAGAGTCTGGCCAGCTCATTGTCAACTTTGATCCAGCCCTCGTGCACCTGCTGCGCGAAGTGAAGTACTTTCGACTTCTCGAGCTGGAGGTGCCACCCAACGCGCTCGAGATCTACGCCAAGGTGGAAGAGTTCCGTCGCGAGACCGGCAACCTCGAGCTTATCGTCCAAAAGTACAACAAGATGCACGCTTCGCTGCTCCCGGTCGAGAAACCGCTGCTGCGCCAGCACCTCACTCGCATCGACAAGGTCATCGGCCAGGGGCTGCGCACGCTCACGTGGAAGAGCCACGGGATCGAGTCCTTCATCAACGAAGCCACTGGGGCTGTGCAGGAAGCCGACGACATCCTCACGACAATGAAGGACAATATGGCGTACATTGAGGAGCTTCTCGAGCGCTGGCAGGACTCACCAATCCTCCACAGGACCACCAAGGCCGTCTCGGTGGAGGAGTTCAACTTTAACGCCAAGCGCGAAGTGATGAGCAAGTACCAGCTCATCACGGACGGAGGCCGCGAGATCCACAAACTGCTCAAGGAAGTCGTGAAGAAGCTCAAGGTCAGCGCCGGCCTCCCGGACTGGAAGACCTACGTGGACTTTATCAACAATATTGTCATCACCGGGCTCTCGCAGACGGCGTGCGTCAGCCTTTCGTACCTAAGCCGCGAGATCGATCTGGAGGTCATCCGAAACGAGGCCAAGCTCCCGCTCATTGAGGTTGATCTCATCCTCAGCAGCCGTCTCGTCTTGTACTCGCCGTCGCTCGACGCAACCTCGAAGCGAGATGGGATCCGCGACGAGGTCGAGAACTGGATTGAGTCCTTTTTCACGATAGGGACGCTGTTCAAGCGCCTCGACTCGCCGTCGGGTACCTACACCAAGGAGATCACGAGCGACCCTGCGGTCATGCGTCTTGTGGCTGCAATCCACTGCAGCCTCGACGACACTGTCAAGCTCGCCGAAGCGCTCCAGACCGAGTATGGCGAATATCAGTACCTGTGGACCACAGACCTGAACCAGATGTTTGCGACCTTCTTGGCGACGGCATTCCACCCGCCGCGCCGCCGGACCGGCGCAACTCGCGACCGCGAGATGCCACCTTCTTCGCCTGGCGACACCGAAGGGAATGGGGAGCAAGAAGAAGCAGAAGATGCTCATTCCGTCCGTCTAGAAGAGGCCGACGATGAGGACGACGAAGACGATGACATCGACACGCCTCGTGGGCCGCGCAAGGCTGCCGACATTCCTGGCGTAGACCCGTCCGTGGGCGACCGCCCCATTCTCGAGAAGTTCGATGAGCGCATCAACGTTTTTCAGGCACTGCGTGTGGAGATCTCCGACCTCCCGCCAAGCAAGAACCTCGGCTTCCTGCGCGTAAACACGCAGCCCATCAAGCAGGCGCTATCAACGTGGGTCACGAAATGGATCTACCTCTACACCCAGTTTCTGCATGATTACGTGGTGGGCAAGCTTCTCGACCTGCAGAACTTTGTAGCCTCGGTGGAGCGCGGCCTTGATTTTGAGATGAACAGCCCCGACTTCACGGACGACGCGCTTATGACGGTGATGCGCCACATTGCAAGCGTGCGCAGGCGCATGAGCGAGGTGGGCCGCCTCTTTGGACCCCTCTCCGAGACGCTCGGACTCCTACGGAAGCACGGCATTTCCTTCGAGGCAGATGAGATTGCGGGCCAGCCTATCCTGGATTTCCTTGAGCACGCGCCAGAAGTCTGGGACTCCACCGTGAACAGTGCTTTCAAGGCGCGCGAGCGCATCCAGCCCAAGCAGACGCTCGTGGCCACGCGGATCAAGGCAGATTCTGCCGATTTCAACCGTCGCCTGCATGCCTTCCGCCGCGAATTCCTGGAAAAGGCTCCCTTTGGCAGCGTGGGTAACGTGGCGATGACTGCCAAGGCGGCGTACGAGATCCTCGACCAGTACAGGGCGAGCGCGGAGAAGCTCAAGGGCGAGCTCGACGAGCTGCGCGCTCTCGAAGACCTCTTTGAGGTTCCTGTGAGCCGCGCCGTTGAGCTGGACGAAGTCTTCTTTGACCTGGACCTCTTGCGTCGGGTTTGGGACACAAGCAAGGTTGTCGATGAGGTTTTTGCATCATGGAAAGGCCTTCTATGGGACAAAATCGATACCGATGCGCTGGACACCGAGGTGCGCCGTCTCGCCGGCCTCGTGGAGGCCTCGCTGCCATCGCAGGTGCATGACTGGGGCGTCTATGTCAACCTGCACAGCCGCGTCAAGAATATGGCGACCACGATTCCCCTCATCCGCGAGCTGCATTCGCCGGCGCTGCGCGACCGCCATTGGAAGCAGGTCATGAATATCACCAACAGTCAGGTCGAGAAGACGTCCCAGTTCTGCTTCGCGAATGCGCTCGAGCTGCATCTGCACAAATACGTGGATCAGATCACAGAGATCGTAGAGGTAGCCACCAAGGAGCTCAAGATCGACCAGAAGCTCAAGGCCATTGAGGATACCTGGGCCAAGCTCGATCTTCATTTTGAAACGTACAAAGCTGCAGACCCAGACTTTCGAGTCATCGCGTCCGCCGAGGTGACCATCGAGGCTCTCGAGGAGCACCAGCTCCAGCTGCAGACCTTGTCAGGACTTGGCAAGTTCATGGAGTACTTTCGGGAACGTGTCATCACCTGGCAGCGCACGCTGGGCGTCATCGAGTCCACCTTGACGCTATGGCTACGGGTGCAGCGCACATGGGCCTCCCTTGAGACCATTTTCCTCTCGGGCTCAGACATCCGCTCCGAGCTGCCCGAGGACACGCGGCGGTTCGAGGAGCTCGACGAAAAGTTCCGCGCGCTCATGACCAGCGCAACGCAGACGCCCAACGCCAAGGAAGCCTGCTGCCATCCGGGTCGATTCACCGCGCTCGACGCCATGTGGCACGCTCTTGAAAAGTGCCAGCGCGCCCTCAACGAGTACCTCGACCAGAAGAAGAGCATCTTCCCGCGCTTCTACTTTGTGTCGAACCTGGCGCTCCTCGACATTCTCTCGAACGGGAACGAGCCCCGCAAGATCACCTCGCATCTGAACGCCTGTTTTCACGGCATCAACGCGCTCGACTTCGTGGCGCCACGAGGCGCAGACGAAGACATCCGCGGCAGCAAGCCCAAGTCGCGCGGCAGCTCCCGAAGTCGCCAGGTGTGGGAGACGGCGACGGCAATGACGGCGCCGGATGGAGAGCGCGTCGAGTTTGCGTCCGCGCTCGAGCTCGCAGGCCCCGTGGAGCGCTGGCTGCAAGACCTCGCGGGAGCCATGCATCAGACTTTGCGCGGGGAAACCTGCCAGGCCCTTATCAAGACCGCGGGCTGGGTCGCCGAGCTTCCGCGGCACAAATGGGTTCTGCAATACCCTGCACAGGTCGTCCAGCTCGCGTCGCAGGTGATGTGGACCGACGAGTGCCGGACGGCCATTGAGGAGCTCGAAGCTGGCCAGGAAGACGCCCTTGAGAAGTACCTCCGCACCTGCACCAACCGTCTGCACAGTCTCATCGAGCTCGTACAGAACCCGCTGAGCAAGGCAGAGCGCGTGAAAATCATCGCCCTGCTCACGCTCGACGTCCATGGCCGAGAGGTGGTAGAAAACCTTATTCAGCGCAAGGTGGAGTCTCCTGACGACTTTTCGTGGCGCTCGCAGCTCCGATACTCCTGGAGGGACGAAGACGACTCGTGCGCCATCAGCATCACGGACTTCCACACCCAGTATTCCTTCGAGTATGTTGGCAACGTGGACCGCCTGGTCATCACGCCGCTTACAGACCGCTGCTATATCACGCTGACGATGGCGCTCCGCCTGAACTTGGGCGGGGCGCCGGCCGGCCCGGCGGGCACGGGCAAGACCGAAACCACCAAGGACCTCGCCAAGTGTCTGGGCCTCCCTTGCTATGTCTTCAATTGCTCGGACCAGATGAACTACCAGACCATTGGAGACATCTTCAAGGGTCTCTCTCAGACGGGAGCGTGGGGCTGCTTTGACGAGTTTAACCGCATCCCGGTCGAGGTTCTCAGCGTGGTGGCGACGCAAGTCAAGACGATTCTGGACGCCATTCGCCACCTTGCAGACCCGGCCAACCGTGAGGCGGCCTACGCCTCGGACGTGCCGGCTGGCAAACCGCCCGCAGTGGTGGGGACCTTTGACTTCATGGGATCCTCCCTGCGCCTTGTGCCGACAACAGGGTTCTTTATCACCATGAATCCCGGCTACGCGGGCCGCACGGAGCTCCCTGAGAACCTCAAGGTGCACTTTCGCTCGTGTGCAATGATTCGCCCGGACTTGCAGCCCATTTGCCAGAACATGCTCATGGCCGAGGGATTTGTCAACGCTGCTGCGCTGTCGGTGAAATTTGTTACGCTCTACAAGCTCAGCGCCGAGCTGCTCTCGCAGCAGCCGCATTATGACTGGGGTCTGCGCAACGTTAAGTCCGTACTTCGCGTGGCTGGCATGCTACGTCGGGCCGAGCTCGACGTCGACGAGACGGCTATCCTCATGCGTGCCCTCCGGGACTTCAACGTGCCCAAGCTGCCCGCATTCGACCTTCCCATCTTCCTCAAACTCGTCGGCGACCTGTTCCCTGGCGTTCACATTGCGCCCAAGTTCGACGAGACTCTCAAAGAGCGGGCCAAGGCCGCTTGCAACCGGCGGGCGCACCTTGCTGCGACTGCGGGCCGATCGTCGACCGGGAAGAGCGGGGATCCTCTCAAGAGCAAGGCTGTCGTCGATGCAGACGCGCCGAAGGCCTCGAGAGCGGAAGACGTAGATCGGGGCGAAGATAACGACGACGATGACGACGATGCGATGGCGCCCTCTGTGGGTGCGGCGCGGCAGAACGTGCTGCAGCCCGAGGAAGACTTCCTCACCAAGGTCGTCAACCTGCAGGAGCTGCTCGAAGTCCGCCACTCGGTAATGCTGCTCGGCCCTCCCGGGTGCGGAAAGACCTCAATCTGGCAGACGCTCGCGGACGCGCACAACAATGGGGAGGTCAAGCCGACATGCGTCACCGAGGTGCTCAATCCCAAAGCCCTAACGAGCAATGAGCTCTACGGGTGCATGACGCTGCAGCGCGACTGGAAAGACGGCGCACTGAGCATTATCATGCGGAGCATGTCGCAGCAGGAGGCGCCATACCACCCGTATCAGCGTCACCACTGGATCGTGCTGGACGGCGACATCGATGCCGTTTGGATCGAGTCCATGAACACTGTGATGGACGACAACAAAGTGCTCACTCTTGTGAGCAACGAGCGCATACAGCTTACGCATAAGATGCGGCTTCTTTTCGAAGTGAACTCGTTAAAGAACGCGACCCCCGCGACTGTTTCGCGCGCCGGCATTCTGTACATTAACGAGGACGACGTTGGCTGGGCGCCTCTCGTCGAGTCCTGGCTCCAGGTTTGCAATCTGGGGGCCAAGGTCGTAGCGCATTTGCAGCTCCTCTTTCGGGCCTACCTGCAGCCGACGCTCGCTCTCCTGGAGGAGTCTCCTTCACTGCAGCACATTGTGCCCCGTGGCAAGGTCGACCTCGTACAGACCACGTGCCGGATTCTCCAAAGTATATTGCGCGAGGTCCGTGAGCCCGAGACGCTCTCAAAGTCGGAGCTGGAACATCTGTTCGCCTTTGCGGTGATCTGGGGCACGGCCAGCTCCATCACCGAGCGGACCAAGTTCTCCGCGGCATGGCTCAAGCTCTTCGCGGATCGGGGGCTGCAGTGGTCCTCAGCGGCCGGCAACCTAATATCCGCAGCGAGCGCCGACGACAGCGGCGTGACGGGGACGGGCGAGGAAGACAACGCGAGGCGTGGATTCGGCGCGAGCGAGCTTCCTCAGACCAACGTCTTTGACTTTTACTTTTGCACGCGTACGCGCGCACTCGTCCCCTGGAGCACGCTCTTGGACAAGAGCACGCCTCTGGCAGACCTCAACTTTCGCGACATTGTCGTGCCGACGGTGGATTCGGTACGCTGCACACACGTGCTGAGCTGCCTCGCGCGCCAGCAGCACCCCGTGTGCCTCGTGGGATCAGCCGGCACCGGCAAGACCACAGTGGTGCGCGAGTTTCTCCGCAGCGCGAGCGGCGAACTCTCGAGCGCGACGGTGAACGTAAACTATTACACCGATGCCGCCTCTCTACAATCGCAGCTCGAGCGCCACGTGGACAAGCGCTCTGGCAAGATCTACGGCCCGCTTGGTGACAAACGACTTGTCTACTTTATCGACGACCTCAACATGCCGCTTGTGGAGGAGTACGGCACGCAGACCCCGCTCGCGCTTCTGCGGCAGCTCATCGACTACGGACAGTGGTTTGACCGCAGTGAGCTGGGCGTCAAGAAGGAGATCCGCGACGTCCAGGTAGTCGCGGCCATGAACCACAAAGCCGGGTCGTTCACGATCAACCCGCGTCTGCAGCGGCACTTGGCCGCGATCGCGTGCGAGATGCCCTCGCGGGCTGACCTGCACCGCATCTACGGGACGATCCTATCGTCGCATTTGGACAATTTCGTACTCCCTGTGCAGTCCCAGGCGGCCAAGAGCGTGGATGCACTGCTGGAGCTGCACGAGGTCGTGAGCGCCAGATTCCTGCTCTCGGCCACCAAATTTCACTACAACTTCACCATGCGGGACCTCTCGGCTGTAGTGCAGGGGCTGTGCCGATCAACGCATGAGGCGTACACGACTTCGCTCTCCTTCGTGCGTCTCTTCTTGCACGAGTCGCTGCGCGTGTTTTCGGATCGCTTGGTGTCCGACAAGGACATGGGCAACTTTCGCTCGATCCTCGTCGGCATCTCGAAGAAGTACTTCGAGGAGGAGCAGGACGAGATGTTCGAGGAGCCGCTGATCTACGCGGACTTCGTGCGGCCATCCTCCCAAGCTTTGCTCGCCGCAAGCGCTGTCACTGGCGGCGTCGCGGTCGTCGCCGGGACGCCTTCCACGGCTTCGGCGCCGCTCCCGCACATGAATGTGGGGTCATCCTCAGCCGGGATCGTGGGGCCTTCGTCCGCGGTCTCGGGGCCGTCGCCGGCGGCCTCGAGGCCATCCAGTGGAGCGCAATCGGCAGGCGCGGCCGGTCGGCGCAGGACGACCGTCGCTGCGGGCATCGAAAGCGCGCCCCAACAGCGCGCTGGACCTTACATCGGCGCCCCGTCCATGCGCGACGTGCAGATGTGCCTCGAGAACCATTTGCAGGCGTACAACCAGACCAAGGCCAAGATGGATCTCGTCCTCTTCCAGCTGGCCGCGGAGCACGTGTGCCGGATTGCTCGCATCATTGGCAGTCCGGGCGGAAACGCTCTCCTGGTTGGAGTAGGCGGGTCGGGAAAGCAGAGCCTTGCCCGCCTCGCGGCCTTCATTTGCAAGTACGACGTCGCCCAAATCAGCGTGTCCGGTGACTACGGCGTGGCGGACTTTGAGGAAAGCCTTAAGGCCCTCTACAGGCGCGCGGGTCTGCGAGTAAACTCGCCTGTGGTGCTCCTCCTCACGGACGCTCAGATTGTCGACGAGCGCTTCCTCGTCTACGTGAATGACGTGCTCTCCAGCGGCTTCGTCCCGGATCTCTTCGCCACGGACGAGCTTGACGGTATCTTTGCATCGCTGCGCGCCGAAGCCAAGCTCGCCGGGGTTGCGACCTCGAGCAGGTCAAGCATGACGGACTTTTTCATCGCCCGCGTCAAGCGCACGCTGCACATTATTCTGTGCCACTCGCCGGTCGGAGAGACGCTACGCGTGCGCGCGCGGCGGTTCCCAGCGCTCATCAACTGCACGTCGATTGACTGGTTTCACCCCTGGCCACGCGAGGCTCTCGTTGCTGTCGCGGGTCGCTTTCTGCGGGGCGCAGGTTTTGCGAGCGAGGACATTGCGGAGAATGTGATGCACCACATTGCCGAGGTGCACCTGAGCGTGACGGAGATGAGCCAGCGCTTCTTAGAGGTGCAGAAGCGGTACAACTACGTGACCCCAAAGACCTTTTTGGAGATGCTGAGCTTTTACCGCAACCTGCTCGACAAGAAGCGCGGCACTCTGCATGAGAAGCTCGACCGCCTCGGGGCCGGCCTCGAGACACTGCGGGGCACCGCGCGCGACGTGGCCGGCCTCCAGGAGGACCTGAAGGAGACCATGGCACGCGTCGAGGAACGCAAGGACGCCACCGAGGAGCTCCTGGAGCAAATGGCGCAGCAGCGTGCTGAGGCCGAGGCCCAGCAAAAGATTGCCTCGAAAGAGCGCATCCGCGCTGAAAACTTTGCGCGCGAGGCCAAGGAGATCGAGGAAGACGCTGAAACCGAGCTTGCGGCGGCGCAGCCTGCGATGGCGCAGGCCGAGGAGGCCGTGAACTGCCTCACGAAGGCGTCGCTGACCGAGCTCAAGTCGCTGACCAAGCCACCGGCCGGGGTCGACAAGGTGACGACCTGCGTGTTGATGATGATCAAGAACGAGAAGCGTAACTTCAGCTGGGACAACGCGAAGAGGATGATGAACAACACGGACAAGTTCAAGCATAGTCTGGAGGTGTACGACGCGAAGAACATCCCTGAAGAGCTCATCGAACGCATCGCCCCCATCGTGAGCGACTCTGACTTTACTTTCGAGAAGCTCGCCAAGAAATCGTCGGCGGCAGCGAACATGGCCAACTGGGTCATCAACATTTGCGCGTACAACAAGATTTACAAAAAGGTCAAGCCGCTCATGGACCGCCTCGACGCCGCCCGCTCGTCTAAGGAGGACGCCATGGAGGATCTGGGCCGGGTCGAAGCGCAGCTGCGGGACGCGGAGCAGCGGCTCGAGACTCTTCAGCAGAACTTCAAGCTCGCCACCAACGAAAAGTCCAAGGTAGAGGTCGAGGCAGCTCACTGCACGGAGCGTCTAGCCCTGGCGGAGCGCCTAGTCAAGGGCTTGGCGAGCGAGAACAGCCGCTGGGAGCGCCAGATGGATGGCCTCAAGAGCCAGCAGGAGACCTTGGTGGGCGACACCCTGCTGGCGGCCGCCTTCGTGTCGTACATTGGCGCCTTTGACAGTGTGACGCGCGCGAGCCTATGGCGCGACATCTGGACGAACGACATTCTTTCACGCGAGATACCGCTCACAGAAGGCGTCACGCCGCTCAGTGTCCTCGCCGCGGACTCGGACCTTGCGACTTGGAGCATGGAGGGCCTCCCCGTCGACCCGTTCTCGTTGGAGAATGGCGCCATCATCACGAGCTCCACAGCGCGCTGGCCGCTCATCATCGACCCCCAGATGCAGGCGGTCTCGTGGCTGCGCACGCACTTTGCTAACTGGGGCGGCGAGGACACGAATAGCGAGGCGGTGACGGCCACGACGTCGTCAAGCAGCAGAAAGAGCTCCCGGACGCTGCACCGCACGGATTCCAAGTCGCACGCCATGACCGGGCGGCGTCTGACGACCAAGAGTAAGACGCTGAGCAAGCTGATGCAGGCGAGCCGCCGAGACCTCTTTGCGCCCGAGGCGAACGTCCCGCAGCTCACGGAGCTGCACGCCTCGTCGCCGGCGCTGCTGACGAGCTTGGTGCGCGCAATAGAACACGGGCGCGCAGTCATTCTCGAGGGCGTGGAGGAAGAGCTCGACGCTACGCTCGCGCCGCTGCTGGCGCGCTCCTTCACCTTTAAGGGGCGGCAGCCGTTCCTGCAGCTAGGCGGGCACGAGGTGGAGTTCGACTCGCGGTTCCGGCTCATCATCACGACGCGGCTGAGCAATCCGCACTTCAAGCCGGAGCTCCTCGCGCAGTGCACCCTGATCAATTTCATCGTCACGGAGAGCGGGCTCGAGGATCAGCTGCTGGCGCGCGTGGTGAGCTTTGAGAAGGCGGACCTCGAGAAGGAGAAGCAGGACCTTCAGCTCGCGTTCAACCGGTACAAGATCCAGCTCGTCGAGCTGGAAAATACGCTGCTGGAGAAGTTGTCAAACGCGCCGTCCGATATTCTCTCGGACGTGCCGCTGATCGAGAGTCTCGAAGCGACCAAGGCCACCGCGAGCGAGGTGGCGTCTGCGGTGGAGCGCGGCAAGGTGACAGAAAAGGGAATCAACGAGGCGCGCGAGGTCTTTCGCGCTGTGGCCGTCGAGGCGAGCATGCTATACTTTTTGCTGCTGCAGCTGGCCTCGATCGACCACATGTACCAGTATTCGCTGGACATCTTCATGCGCTTCTTCCTCAAGGCGCTCCGCGCTGCGACCCACGCCGACGGTCAGGACGCCGACGCGGAGGCGCCCGGCGAGGGCGCTAACGCGGACGACGTCGACGCTGCCGCCTCGATGAAGAGCGGCAGCAGCGTTGGGAGCGCTTTGGAGGACGAGAATACCCCGGACCAGGCGCGCGTGCGAGCCCTCGTGCGATCGGTGCGGTCGACGATCTTCAGGATGGTCTCACGCGGGCTGTTCGAGACGCACAAGATGGTCTTCCTCGCGCAGCTGACCTTTAACCTGCTGCGGCGGGGCATCATCAAGCTGCGCTTCTCGGGGGACCACTTCGACGCCGAAGGCCTCAACTTCTTGCTGCGGGCCCCGCAGCGCTTCGACCAGGCGAACGAGATCGATTGGCTGCCCGACTCGCTGTGGCAGCGCGTGTGCGCGCTGGCGGAGCAGCCCGGGTTCGAGAAGCTGCCTGCGGACATGATCGAGTCGGAGCCTCGGTTCCGCGAGTGGTACAACAGCGTGTGCCCGGAAACCGAAAAGCTTCCCCTGGAGTGGCGCGAGCTGGACAAGAAGCCTTTCATGAAGATCCTCGTTTTGCGCGCGCTTCGGCCTGACCGTGTCATGATTGCGCTTTCGAACTTTGTGCGGCGGACGCTGCCGCACGGCGACCACTTTGTGGACTGTGACGCGCAGCTGAACTCGTTCCAGCTTCTCGAGCAGGCGTTCGCGGACAGCCGCCCCGACACGCCCATCTACTTTGTGCTCTCGCCGGGCGCGAATGTGGCGACGGATATGGAGCGTCTGGCGCGTCGCGTGGGCCTGCTCGAGCGCGACGCGTACGTGAACATTAGTCTGGGCCAGGGCCAGGACGAGGTGGCGATGCGAGCGCTGGAGCACGCAAACCGCCGCGGCGGCTGGGTCTTTTTGAACAACGTGCATCTGATGCCGCGGTGGCTGCACGAGCTCGTGAAGAAGATGGACGCCTTTGCCCGCGGGGGGCAGCACGCTAACTTTCGTCTCTTTCTGAGCTCGGATCCGTGCCCGGACATTCCTGTGGGCCTGCTAAACCGCTCCATCCGGCTCACGAACGAGCCGCCAGCTGGACTCAAGGCCAACTTGACGCGCGCATGGGCGCAGTTCGCGCCGGAAGAGGTCGACAACATGGATGCAAAGTCGCGGAGCATCCTGTTCGGGCTGTGCTACTTCCACTCGGTGCTGCTGGAGCGCAAGACGTACCTCACCAAGGGCTTCAATCTCCAGTACCCGATCAGCACGCAGGACTTGACAGCGTGCTCAATGGTGCTGCGCAACTATATGGACAACCATACCTCGACCAAGATGCCGTGGGAAGACTTGCGCTACCTGTTCGGAGAGATCATCTACGGCGGCCACGTCATCGATGACTTTGATCGCCGCGTGTGCAAGGTCTACCTCTCGTACTACCTGCGCGACGAGCTGTTTGACGACTTGCAAATGTTCCCCTATGTAGATCGCGCCTCGCTGGCCTCCTCGGGGTCAGCGCTGGCCTCTGACGAGGATGCGGGTGCGCACGGCAGCGGCACGGGCTCGATGGACCACGCGTACGAGAGTATGCAGACGGGAGTCATGTCGAGCTTTATTGTGCCGAGCTTGCAGACCCACGAGCGGTACGCAGATCACGTGCACGGGGGACTGACGAGCAAGGATACGCCGCTGGCGTACGGACTGCACCCCAATGCAGAGATTGGCTTTCGCACGGACGCCAACGCGCGCATCTTTGGCATCTTGCACTCACTGCAGCCAAGCGAGCTCGAGGAGGAGGGCGACGGGCAGTCGGCGCAGCACGTCGCCGAGGCGATGCTGCAAGACATGCTGGAGACGTACCGGGACTTTCACCTGGACATTGCCGGGGCCAAGGCTGTGCTAGAGGACGACGAGGTGAGCCCTTTCCAGAATATGTACCTGCAGGAATGCGCGCGCATGCAGACCCTGGTCGACGAAATGGTGAGCGCTCTGTCCGAGCTGGAGCTTGGATTCACCGGAGACCTTACCGTGACCGAGCCCATGGAGCGGCTGATGCTGGCGCTGTACCAGGACCGCGTGCCAGCGACCTGGCGGCGCATCTCGTACCCGTCGCAGCGGCCGCTCGGAGCGTGGCTCGCGGACCTCCAGCAGCGCATCTTGCAGCTGCAGGAGTTCTGCACCGACCCGCATGCGGAGCGACGGTGCACGTGGATCTCGGGTTTCTTTAACCCGAACGCGTTCTTGACGGCTGTGCTGCAGGCGTCGGCGCGTCAGGCGCAGACCGAGCTCGACAAGCTCGTCATCGTGACGGAGGTGACGAAGCGCCAGCCCGAAGAGGTCGACCAAGCGTCGCACAATGGGCAGTTCGTGACGGGTCTCTTTCTAGAGGGCGCCACCTGGGACACTGCGAACGGGACGCTGACGCCGTCAAAGCCGAAGCAGACCATCCAGCCCATGCCTGTCATCAACGTGCGGGCTGTGCCTCTGTCCGAGGAGCTCACAAGAAGCGCCAAAACGTACCACACGCCGGTGTATCGAACGCAGGAGCGTGCCGGAACGTACATTTTCACGGCGAGTCTCTTATCGAAGCTGCACCCGCCGGAGAAATGGGTCCTCCTGCAGACTGTGTTGCTCATGGACCCGCACCAGTAGAATAACGATGAAGACATGCGTAGGAGAAGAGCAGCGAAAAGCCAAGCAAAAAGGAATTGTTCTTCCATCGGTTTCACATGCAGCACGGCATTACAAGCGGCCAGGCGCAGGCCCGCAAAACTTAAGCCTTTTCGTAGTTGTCAAGCCACTCGGACATGGCGGCGACCTGCTGAAGCACGGAGCGCTTGGAGGTGGATCCCTGGGCGTCGCGGGACTCGACGGAGCTCTCAAAGGACCAGACCTTTTCGACGTCCTCCTCGAAAGCGGAGTGCAGGGTCTTGAGCTCGTCGAGGGTGACGCTGGAGAGCGGCTTGTTCTGGTTCTCGGCGATCTGGACGGCCTGGCCGGATATGTGGTGGGTCTCGCGGAAGGGGACGCCCTTGCGGACGAGGTAGTCGGCGAGGTCGGTGGCGAGCATGTCGGCGGAGAGGCCAGTCTTCATGCGGTCCGTGTTGAGCTTGAGGGTGGCGAGAACACCGGTGGCGATGGGGAGGCAGCCCATCATGGTGTCGACCGAGTCAAATAGGGGTTCCTTATCCTCTTGGAGGTCCTTGTTGTAGGTGGAGGGGAGGCCCTTGAGCGCGACGAGCATGGTCGTGAGGTTGCCGATGTTGCGGCCGGCCTTGCCGCGGAGGAGCTCGCAAGCATCCGGGTTCTTCTTTTGCGGCATGAGCGAGGACCCGGTGGAGTAGGCGTCGGACATGCTCATGTACTTGAACTCGTTGGTGCTGTAGATGATGCAGTCCTCGGCGAACTTCGACACGTGGACGCCGGTAAGGCTGGCCCAGAAGAGGAACTCGACGACAAAGTCGCGGTCCGAGGTGGCGTCGAGCGAGTTCCAGGAGGGGCCCTGAGAGAAGCCAATATCCTCGGCGAGCGCGGCACGGTCATCGGGGCCGAGGAAGGCGTGGCCGGCGAGGGCGCCCGAGCCGAGGGGCATGACGTCGACGCGCTTGAGGAGGTCCTGGAGCCGCTCGGCGTCCCGCTTCCACATGTTGCAGTAGGCCATAAGGTAGTGGCCCCAGCGAATGGGCTGGGCGGGCTGAAGGTGGGTGTATCCGGGGAAGATGACGTCAACCTCGGCCTCGGCACGGTTGGTGGCGGTGCGAATGAGCTGGACCAGTTCGCCCTGGAGGACCTTGATCTGGGCCTTGAGCCAGAGGCGGACGTCGGTGGCGACCTGGTCGTTGCGGGAGCGCCCGGTGTGCAGCTTGCCGGCGACATCGCTGCCGATGAGCTCCGTGAGCCTGCGCTCGTTGGCGCTGTGGATGTCCTCGTCGCTAGACTTGACCTTGAAGTCGCCGGCGGCCCACTCCTTGTGCACGAGCTCGAGCCCCTCCTGCATCTTGGAGCCCTCCTCCTCGGTGAGCAGGCCGGCGCGGACCAGCGCGCGGGTGTAGCACATGGACCCGTGGAGATCCTCCTTCCACATGCGCTTGTCGAATCCAATCGAGGCGTTGAACTTCTCCATCAGGGGGTCCACGGCGCCCGTGAACCTGCCTCCCCAGAGCTTGGGGCCTTCGTCATCCTTGCCGCTCCCGCTCAGCAGCCTCAGCTGCAGCTGCTGCGTCTTGCCAGCCACCTGCTGCGCGAGCCCCACACCGTGGCTCGCCTGGGTCGCCTGGCGCCGCGCGGCGCCGGAGAGCCTGCCGAGCATGGTGGCCTCGCTGCCGGAGCGCGCGCGGGGGGTGGGGCGGGGGTGGGGGTGCCGGGCTGCTCGCGCGAGCTTCCGTGCGTGCGCGTGCGGTGTCGCGGTCTTGTCTTGGCTCTGCGGCGACGCGTCTTCTGCGCGGCCGTCTCCAGGTCCCCTAACAGAAGCGCCTCCCGCGTGCACCGCACCGCGCCCGCTATAATAAACCCGTATGCAGCCCAACACGCAAACCTCAGTGATATCCTGGATCATGCGATTGCAATGTAATACAGTTCCATAAAATGATTAGAAAGCAAGGATATACTGAACGGCCGGGCATGGCTGGTCGCATCGGCAATGCAGCCTGGCGGCCCTGCAGGCCTGGCTGATGAAGCCGCGCGCGACGCGTGGAAAGGCGCTCGCACAGTGTGAACGGCGCGGCGGGAGCAACCGCAGCTGCAGCCTGCGGCTGCAAGCCTTTTGGGTGCCTTCCACCTCGGTACCCTGATCTCAGGCACTTGATTTTCCCCAAAAGATCGGTCCTGCCGCTGTGCAAGCACCTTACCCTCGCACTCTTACCCTTATTTTCTGTCGCCTTCGGTAAGGCGCTCCGGCCTGCAATTTTTTTCGCAAGGTAAAAAGAACGACATCGGAACGCTCCCTCTCAGCGGCCTCAATAAAAAATGTTTTCAAGAACTTTTGAAAGAGCTTTTTCGTGACTCGAGGAGATAAAATAAATTGAAAAAAAAGAAAAGAAAAAAAAAGAAAAAAGAAAGAAGCTGCAGACCAGCGTACGGAGGAACAAGGCCGTCGTCGCCGCGCCCCCGCCCGCGCGCACAGGTACGCGCCGCACCCCGCCGCCCCGCGCCCGCCGCCGCGCCGTC
>KQ758803.1:6056-18594 GCA_001462505.1 Aurantiochytrium sp. T66
CATGGCGCGACATGGCATGGCATGGCATGGCATGGCGTGCCGCGCGGCACCAGAAGCGCATCGACATCGCCGTTGAGCACCGCCGCGCGCACGCACGCACGCACGCACGCACGCGCGAGGAGCGCGCGAGGAGCGGATAAGCGAGTGCAGCGCGGAGCAGAGTTCTTGGAGCGCGGGGGCTCGCTCTGAAGACGATGATGTTGGCCATGAAGCGCGCCGCGACGACTATTATCGCCGCCAGGACCGGAGGCCAGAGCCGCGGCCTCGCGGCGACGGCGATGAGCGCGCGCGCGACGCGGACGCCGGCGGCGCCCGTGGCGGTCTCCCGCGCGCAGTGGAGGCTGGGCGGCGTGAGGTCGCTCTTCATCCAGACGGAGGAGACCCCGAACCCGGCGTCGCTCAAGTTCGTCCCGGGCAAGGAGGTCCTCCCGGAGGAGTACGGGTCGGCCATGGAGTTCAGGCCCGACACGCCCACGAACAACTCGCCGCTCGCGCGCCTGCTCATGCGGGTCAACGGCGTCTCGAGCGTGTTCCTGAGCAATGACTTTGTCACCATCAGCAAGAGCGACAGCGTCGAGTGGAGCCAGCTCAAGCCCGACGTCTTCGCCACCATCATGGACTTTTACGCTGCGGACAAGCCCGCCGTCACCGGCCCGCTTGACGCCATGCAGGACGAGTACCCCGAGGAGGAGAGCGAGATCGTCGAGCTCATCAAGGAGCTCCTCGAGGAGCGCATCCGCCCCATGGTCCAGGAGGACGGCGGCGACATCTTCTTCAAGGGCTTTGACGAAGAGACCGGCGTCGTCAGCGTCCAGCTCGCCGGGTCTTGCGCCGGCTGCCCGAGCTCCACCGTCACGCTCAAGAACGGCGTCGAAAACATGCTCATGCACTACATTCCGGAAATCACTGGCGTCCACTCCATCGGCGAGCTCGACGAGAGCCCGGACGTCCGCGTGCTTCAGTACAAGCAGGACGAGATCATCTAAGCAGAGCGCGAGCCAAGCTCGTTCAGAGCTCGCACGCAACGCGCCAAGCCGACCTCGCACGCAACGCTCAAGTCAAGCCTGCACAATGCGCGAGACGAGCCCGCACTGCAAACTAATCACAAAGGACCAGGAGGAAGCAGCCAGCCAATGGAAACCCAAAAGAAATGGGGGGCGTTCCGCGCTGATCTGACCCCGCAGCCGTAGCGCTATAACATATCATACTATACTTCTCCAGTCCACATCATTCTGAGCTCCAAACCTGGTCGTCACCCTACATGAAAAGTGCTAGCGCGCTCGCGAGCAAGGTCGCGGGCAAGCGGACGTCGGCCGCGAAAGACGGCTGCCTGTGTCCATTCGTGTCTCCTGAGCTGCTGCCTGCTTCTCCCGGAGCAGGAGAAGGCGAATTCGATGTTGGTGTTGGTGTTGGATTTGGCGTCGTTGGCCTTTGCGTCGTTGGCGCTTGCGTTGGTACCCCTCGGGTCGGGTGGGCCGTGGACGTCAGCATTGGGCTCAGCGTCGGAACTGCTGTCGGCGAGCGCGTCGGGAGCTCAGTCGGCGCCAGGGTGTATTGCTGGCAGACGTCCGCCGTCCATTCGCAGAGAAATTCACCCTGCGTCGTGCAAGCTGCCTCGTCTGTGTAAAACGTGCACGGGTCATCGAGACAACGCGGCTCGTACGCAGACTCGGCCAGACACGAGGGCGTTCGCACGTCCCAAAGCGCGACTTGGAGACGCTTGTAGGTGTCCGCATCGCTCGCGGCGAGGTTGGTGGTCTCAAAGGGGTCCGCCATGATCTCGTAAAGTTCCGGGTCCCCTTCGCGAGGCTTGTTCTGCACGAGTTTGAGCACCTTTTCCGGCCACTGCGACAGCTCGTACGAGCCGTACCCGCAGCCGGCGTACTTGTTCCAAGTAATCGGGCAGACCTGGTCGTCCGGCCGCTCTTTGCCGTCTTCCGCGAAGCACATTTCTGTGTACACGTAGTCGCGCGAAGTCACATTTAGATCGGAGGACGCGTCGTCATCGCTGCGCAGCAAGGCATCGAAGCTCATGCCCCCGCCCTCGACGCGCAGAGCATCCAGGGAGGCGGCGGCCGGGTCCACGCCAGCCAGCGCCGCAAAAGTGAGCGGGAGATCGTAGAGTGCAACCGGGTACGAGGACGTCGTCCCCGCAGGAATGCTTCCGGGCCACCATGCTAATAGAGGGACGCGCGTGCCGCCCTCAAGCAGGCGGCGCTTGATGCCGCGAAGCCCGCCCGTCCCGTAGAAATCCGCGCGCGGATCGTAGTCCGGATCAGCGTACGCAGCCTTCTGCGCGCCGTTATCGCTAGTCACAATGACGAGCGTCAAGTTCTGCTGGTCGTGCTCCTGGAGCTTCGCCAGAAGGAGACGCATGTCTTCGTCGATTGTGAGCTCCATCATGCTCATGAGACCTCGGATCGCGGGCGTCACGCGGCCTGTGCCCGCGAGGTTGCTTTCCGTATACCTGCCGTACTTGGGGACGGGGTTGGTCTTGGTCTCGCACGAGCGCGACGAAAGTCGATCCTCGACGAATTTCCAGCTCGTCGCATGGCCCGCCGTGGTCGCCCAGTACAGGAAGAAGGGGGATTCGCTTCCGGCGGCCTCGTCGAGGTACGCGAGCGCTTTGTCCCGGATCGCAAAGTCAAAGTATGTACATGCGTCTGTCTCGGAGCAGCGCGCCTCGTCGGCGTCCATATTTTCCGGGTACGTCGTCACCGTAGGCGAGTCCGGCGCGCTTGAAGTGCATGATTCAATGGTCCGTGGAAAGGCCTGCCCCAGCGACTTGTGCGTGAACTTGCCAAAGAACTTGTCAAAGCCTTGTCTACACGGGCTTCCTGACGAGGTCTCGCTCGTGGCCACGCCCCACTTGCCCACGGCATATGTGTCGTACCCCTGGGCGGAAAGGATTTGGGCCATGGTGGTGCGCCCGGACTCGATGTCCACGTCGGAGGACTCGGGACCGTAGCCGTTGCCGCGCACAAACTGGTGACCCGTGGATATCCCGGTCAGGAGCGAGTGTCTTGCCGGCGAGCAGACGGGCGAGCTGGTATATGCGCGCAAGAAGCGTTTGCCCTCTCGCGCCATGCGCTCGAGCGTGGGCGTGTAAATACGCCTCGCCTCCGGAATGGCCTCGAGCGCCGACGGATCATCCACAAATGACCACGCGGGCGCGTGCTGCAGCAGACTACCGCTGCCGACGTCGTCCGCCAAGTAGAGTACGATGTTCGGTCGTCTCGCGTCGAGCATGAGCGCGCTGCTGGAGAGCGCCACGATGACGATGATCAGGAGTGCCAATGGTCGCGCCGTCGAGGCCATTTCTGGTCGCCCGTTGGTCTTCGCGCAGGAGACGCTCCTCGATGCGCTCCAGGGCAGCGGCGAAATGCCCGGGCGCTCGTAGAGCCTCGCGCGGGCGTGCAGGTTGTCGTTGTCCGGGGCCTCGTAGGAGACCGCCACCTTGTCGCCGACGAAACTCCCGATGGCCCCGCGCAAGTCGCGTCGCGCCCGCGTCGCGCGACGACGCAGAGAGACGCAGGCGGGCCGAGCGCGCCGCGCGGACGTCGACGAAGGCTGCGAGCGGGCGGAGGAGGTCTCGCGGCGCGGGAATGGCGGTCTGGCCGCGGCGTGGCCCGTGGCCAAAGGCGCCTTGCGCTTCGGCCCTTGACCAAGGCCGGCTTCTCGTGGCACGGGCCGGTCCCGAGCCCCCTCGCGCGAACCGGCCGCTTGGCGAGACGCAAGAGCGCGGCAGGCCAATCAAGGTCTTCGGAGATGGTGAAAGCCGATCGAAGAGACGCGGCCGACCCGCACGGCCGAATGTTGATGCGGGGAAGATGATGAGCAGCAGATATCGACACCAAGATGGTGCCCAGGGCGGTCAGCTTGAGCAGAAATCGCCCGGGGAGAATCGATCGTGATGATGGTCTGCAAAGCTTGGAAATTGTACAGCCTGGGCGAGGTTGGTCCTGAAGGGAAGGCCGAGTTTGTTGATGGCAGAATCTGAGTGGCCTCGCATGCTGCTGCTGCTCGTGACTGCTGCTGCTACTCTTCAAGAAGGAGGACTGCGATGTCGAAAAGGATCAGATGATGTTCAATCATGTCAGAATCTACAAGAAGGCGAGGGAGATCCCTCCGACGCCAAGTGCGGCCCACAGCGACCACTGAGCTCGCGGCGAGGCCGCAGATGGTGATCCATCATCTTCGCCTCCAGCGCCAGCCACGTTCTCTCCGCCGCCACCACTCTGCGCATCGTCCACTTGGCTCGGCGCCAAAGTCGTAGGCGTCAAAGTCGGCGCCTGCGTCAAGGTGGGCGCCGAAGTTGTTGATGTCACGCGGGTCGGATTCATGGTCGGCCGCTCAGTACTATCCCTGGGGCCAATTGGGGCGGCGCTCGGCCTAGCGGTGGGTCTTGGCGTCGTCGGAAACGACGTGGGCTCGAGCGTCGGGGTCGGCGTCGGAATCGACGTCGGCTTCGACGTCGGAAACGGCGTGGGTTCTGGCGTCGGGTCTCGCGTTGGCGTTCGCGTCGGCGCCAAGGTATAACCCTGGCAAATGCCCGACTCCCACTCGCAGAGAAAGCTGTCCTGCGCGGCGCACGCCGTCGCGTTCGTGTAAAAGTTGCACGGGTCGTCGAGGCATCGCGGCTCGTACGCAGACTCTGCCAAGCACGAGGGCGTCCGGGCTTGTGCCACCATGGCGGCCAGACGCCTGACTTGGGCCGGCCTGGCCTCGGCGAGGTCGTTTTGCTCGAAAGGATCCGACATGATCTCATACAGTTCCGGGTTTCCTTCGCGCGGCTTGTTCTGCACAAGCTTGAGCACTTTTTTCGGCCACAGCGACAAATCGTACAAGCCGTACCCGCAGCCGGCGTACCTGTTCCATGTTACCGGGCAGACCTGGTCGTCCGGCCGCTCCTTGCCGTCTTCGACAAAGCACACTTCTGTGTACACGTAGTCGCGCGAAGTCGCATCGAGCCCGGAGGCCTCGTCGTCGACGCTGCGCAGCAGCGCCTCGAAACTCATGCCGCCACCCTCGACTCCCAAGGCGTCTAAGGCCGCGGCGGCCGGGTCCACGCCAGCCACCGCCGCAAAGGTCAGCGGAAGGTCGTAGAGTGCCACCGGGTACGAGGACGTCGTCCCCGCAGGCACGGAGCCTGGCCACCACGCCAGCAATGGGACGCGCGTGCCGCCTTCGAGCAGACGACGCTTGATGCCTCGGAGTCCGCCCGTCCCGTAAAAGTCTGTATGAGGATCATAGTCGGCGTCTGCATACGCCTCCTGGTGCGCGCCGTGGTCGCTCGTGAAGACGACGAGCGTGGAGTTCTCTTGGCCGTGCTCTTTGAGCTTGGCCAAAAGCAGACGCAGGTCCTCGTCGACCGTGAGCTCGATCATACTCATGAGACCTCGGATCTCGGGCGTCACTCGGCCCGTGCCTTCGAGGTTACTCTCCGTGTACCTGCCGTACGCGGGCACGGGATGCGTCTTGCGCTCGCAATTTTTCTTGCCGAGACGATTCGTGACGTACTCCCAGTTGGTCGAGTGGCCCGCCGTGGTGGCCCAGTACAGGAAGAAGGGCGACTCGCTCTCGGCGGCCTCGTCGAGGAAAGCGAGCGCTTGGTCTCGGACCGCGAAGTCGAAGTACGTGCAGGTCCCGGTTCCCGCGCAGAGCTCCTCGCTCGCGTTCTCGTTTTCTGTGTACGTGATACTTTCGGGCGCGTCGGGGTCGCTCGAGGTACACGTCTCGATGCTGCGCGGGAAAGCCTGCCCTAGCGACTTGTGCGTGAATTTGCCAAAGAACTTGTCGAACCCCTGTCTACACGGGCTTCCTGACGAAGTCTCGCTCGTGGCCACGCCCCACTTGCCCACAGCGTACGTGGCGTACCCCTGCGCCGAGAGCACCTTGGCCACGGTGGTGCGACCAGACTCGATGTCTACATCTGCAGACTCGGGGCCGTAGCCATTGCCGCGCACGTACTGCCGCCCGGCGGTGATGCCCGTCAAGAGCGAGTGCCTCGACGGCGAGCAAATTGGCGAGCTCGAGAAGGCGCGCAAGAACCGCTTGCCCTCGCGCGCCATGCGCTCGAGCGTAGGAGTGTAGATGCGCCTCGCCTCGGGGATGGCCTCGAGCGCCGACGGGTCGTCCACGAAGGACCATTCGGGCGCGTGCTGCAGCACGGACCCGCTGCCGACGTCGTCCGCCAGGTAGAGCACGATGTTGGGCGTCTTGGCGGCGTCCGCGGCGGCCGCGCATAGTGCGAGAACCGCGGCGAGGGCGCCCGCGAGCTTTGCCGCCTGACCTCTCGCGGCTCTTGCGGCTCTTGCGGCTCGCGCTGGCCGCATTCTGGTCTCCAGAAGCGGCGCCAAGTCGGCGCGCGCGTCCTGCAGGCCTCGCGACCTCGCCCTCGTCGCTTTCGGCGTGATTTCGGCCACGCCAATCACGCAATCGTCTTCGCGTCGACTTGCCGAGAACGCCTCGGCGAGCCGAGAACGCCTCGCTCGCGCCGCACCGCGCCGGGCGCTGCGCTGCGCTGCGCTGCGCTGCGTCGACGGTCTCGACGCCCTTCTTGCGATGACGGTATGGGGTGCGAGAGCGACTCTCTCTTGATTGCGCGGTAGCGAGTGACCTTGTCGAGAATTATGCGCAGGGGCGCGTGGAGAAGTCTCGGGGGGCCGACTGCGTCGCGGTCTCGAGGTCGACGACGGTCTCGACGGCCTCGCCGGACAATCTGGCGCTGCGCTCGATGGGTGCACGCCGCGGCCTCCCGATGTACACGCATTCCGCTTTTATACCCTCAGTGTATTTCAGTATATAGGAATGTAGAGGACCAGGGGCGATAGGTGGCGCGCACGCCGCGCACGCCAGCGCGCCATCTTGTGGCAAGATGGCGCCGGAGACGACTCGCTCGCGCCAGGCCGGCCGGCTCTCGTCGCCCACGTGTGAGTCTGCTCCGAGGACGTACGTACGTCTGGAGCCTGAAGCTGCGTCGGCTGGCAGTCTTGGAAGCCGGAATAAACACTGTCTTGAGTCTGGACTGGACTGGCTTGACTTACTTTGTCGAAGTTATGAGACATCACGCGGGTACCGTTGGCGGCGAGAATGCCGGCATACGATCGCCGTCGGCCGTCGACGTCCCGCGATGATCGTCCCGCGAGATCGTGCGCGAGCTGCTTTTGATGGACGAAATCATCGCCGCCCCGCAGCATGAGCGTCCGGGTCCATTCCAGGCTCATTTCCGGCGTGACCTCGCCCGCGTTGCTCGGCTTCGCGCTCGACAAGACTCGACGCTCGGCGCGGCGACGTGCACGCGGCGTCTCCGATCGGCGCGGCTGGGGCACGAAGAGCCCTGGAAGCCGACGTGGACTTGGGCAAGAGATGTATGACTCTTGTCCCGAAGACGACCCGAAGAAGACGCCACGCCGTCCGTCATCGCGAGCAAGCTGCCGCGACGCTCGCTCGCCACGGCGACGTGGTGGGAGGGGTCCTGCCCTGGCACGAAGACCGG
Organism: Aurantiochytrium sp. T66; assembly: GCA_001462505.1. Lineage (NCBI taxonomy): Eukaryota > Bigyra > Thraustochytrida > Thraustochytriidae > Aurantiochytrium > Aurantiochytrium sp. T66. The sequence continues at coordinate 13,555 of KQ758803.1, forward strand.
CTTCACGTGCCGAAATGCAATGTAGAATGTCTACGAGCGAGTCCAGAGCGTCGCCGATCGTCACGACCATTTCGGCCAAAGAAAGGCCCGCAATCCACGGCCGCGACGCGCAAGAGTCGAGGCTTTCGGCGGCCGGGTCGGAGCGCGTCTCCTCCCCGGCGGCGAGAGAGCGCACTGCAGCGGCGGCGGCCAGAACCCCGCGGAGCCTGAAGCGATTTTCTTCGGGCCCTGCGTCGCGTCCCCGGCCAGAACGCCAACTCGACGACGGCGACGGCGACGGCGCGAGACGGACGCGGGCGGCGCGGCGGCCTCGGCCGAGCGGCAAATCGACCGAGCGGCAGATCGACCGAGCGGCAGATCGATCGAGTCGGCCGCAGAAGTACGCGGCGACACGGTCGCGGCCAAGGACCGTGACGAGACGCGCTTGGACAAGGAGACCTTGAGCTTGCTTGGCCAAAGCCGCGGCAGTAGGACCAGGTCCAGGTCGCGGCGATGCGCAGCCGAGCATGGGCCGGCGCGCTGGCAGTAATCGCGGGCCTGCAGGCGCTGGCGGCGGAGGGCGCGAAAAGGCCCAAGAATGTCATCTTCTACCTGACGGACGATCTCGGCGTGGGCATGGTCAACCAGCACGCCCCGGAGTGGACGACCTTTGAGAATATCACCGCCTTCGAAAACACGCCCGAGGCCCGCAGAATCCGCACGCCGACCCTCGAGAAACTGGCCCGGGAGGGCAAGCGCATGCTGCGCTCGTACGTGTCGAGCTCGGTCTGCGCGCCCTCGCGGCACTCGCTCATCAGCGGCGTCCAAGTCGGCGTCGCTGACATCCGTGGCAACGGGTTCGGCCCCGACGGCGACACAGACGCGGACCTCGACCCAAATCGCACCACCATCGGGAAGGTGCTGAGCGCCGCCGGCTTTCGCACCGGCGCCGTCGGCAAATGGGGCGTCGCTTCGAGCTCGACGTCCTCGGGGAGCCCATGCAAGCGCGGGTTTGACAGCTTCTACGGCAAGTTCACCCACGCCTCCATGGGGGAGGCCTTTCCGCTCACCATGTTTGGCTGCACCTCGGACGACCCGGACAGCGTCACCACCTACAACTACGCGGAAAATGAGGGCTCCTCCGCCAGCTCGTGCGTCGTCGCCAACGAGACCGAGACACCGTCTTCGTGCTCCCACTTTGATGTGCTCACGCGCGACGCTGCGCTCTCTTTCGTCCGCAAGTACGAGGACGACTCGTCCCCGTTCTTCCTGTACTGGGCCACCTACGCTGGCCACGCCGCGCTGTACTCGCAAGAAAACAAGTTCGAGAACTGCGAGGACAAAACCTACCCCGTGACCACATACGGCCGCTTCACCGAGTCCGCTGTGGCAGAAACAGGCCGCGCCACAAGCACGGTGCGCGGTCTCATGGCCACGACCGAGTACATCATGGACGAAGACCTGCGCCAGCTCCTCGCCACGCTCGAGGACGTTGGCGCCGACAAGAATACCATGATCATCTTTGCCACGGACAACGGTCCAAGCACCGGGGCCTTTATGGATCCCAACCTCGACCCAGATCGCGATCTTACTGCCACGGGAGGGCTCGTCGGGACGAAGCGGCGCATGCGCGAGGGCGGCATCCGAAGCCCGACCATCGTCTGGTACCCGAAAAAGGTCCCAGCAGGCACCGTCTCCCACTACCCGATCATGCACTACGACTGGGCCCTCACCATTGCTGGGGCCGTCGGCGTCCCGAGCAAGAGCCCAACGCTGGACAAGCTCAAGTCCGGCAACGCCGGCGGCGTCGACCTCTCGAAGCTCTTGTGGGCGAAAAAGGACAAGGCCGCCGTCAGCAAGTCCACGCGCTCCTGGGCCTACAGCGAAATCTGCTTCATGCGCGCCGGCACCACCAAGAAGAACCAAGTCTGTCCCGTCTATTGGGTGAGCGATATCGGCTGTGCCTTTGCGTACTTCGACCTTTCCCAGTGGCCGAAAAAGGTGTACAAGCTTGTGCAGAACGAGCCGCTTGAAGACCTCGAGCTGTACGAGATCCTCGATGACCCCTTCGAGACCAAGAATCTAGCCTCCTCCAAGAAGTCCAAGGTCAAGAAGCTGCTCGCGAAGCGGGACTCCATCCGCACACCGTATTGCGAAGTAGAATCGGAATATGAGACGGACTGCTACTCGGATCCTTGTATGATCAACGGGAAGAAGAAGACGTGCCAGGCGAACGCCAACTGCACGTGGACGAGCGGCGAATGCCTGACGGCCAACTGCACCGACCTCTCCTATCGAAAGGCCGACTGCAAAAGTCGCGACGACTGTTACTGGCAGCCCTGGCAACGCGCGAAAAAAGACCGCTGCATCGACAGCCAAGGCGCTGCTGAAGAAAACTACGAGTACGCATGCTCCACCTCGCGCACAAGCGCGAAGACCTGCAAGCGCAACAGACTCTGTTTGCTTTCTTCGGGGTCTTGCTCGCTCGCATCGTGCTCGGATTTGTCCTTCCGAAAGGGCGTTTGCAAGGGCCGCATTGACTGCACCTGGAACGCGAGCGCGAGGCCCAGAGACACCCGATGCCAGGACGCGTAACGCGGTCACAGAAGACTTCGATTCACCCGAGCCAGGATCGCCTATACGTACGTACGTACGTACAACCTTGCTAGATCTGACCGCGCGCGATCAGTTCATGGTAAAAGGGCGTAAGCTCGCCTGCACTGCTGACGTTGTAATATGCGAACTCATCAAGGGAGAATTCTATCACTCGGCTCCGACGGGCCGCACCTTCGTCTCGCGGATCTCATTGACTGATTTTTCCCATGCTGCGTGAGCGCCTGAAAGCGCGACCGGGGTACTGTAGACAGCGCCCCTCGTCCCGATGAACGGCGGGAAAATGGCTGCGTAGGAACATCCTTCGTCTGGGGCGGCACGAGTCACCATCGACACGCCACAACAGTGACGACACATCGATCGCAAGCAAGTAGTACACCATTGTACGTATCGGCCTACCTCGCCCTCGCAAGTCGTGTGCTTCCACGAGCTCTCCCACCGTCCCACGTACAAGTTGCAACGTTCGTTCGCCACCGCGTGCGCAGTCTGGCTCTGACTGACACGCGCGAGCACTTCAGCACTTCGGCACTTCAGCACTTCAGCACTTCAGCACGCACGCACGCGGAGTTGAGTTGACCCTCCCCCACCAACTTTTTTCCCGCCGTGCCACCATCCTCGGGACTCGGACTCCGAGTCGGGAGGCGTTTGTGGCAAGACAGCTTCGTGCGTGATGATGATCAGAGGCAAGCTGCGGCAGCAGGCTGCTTTGCTTGGCAGCTCTTGCCAATCAAAGTCTACTCGACCAGGAGCGACTCGAGCGAGAGCACGCGAGCACGCCGTCCAGGCTTGTCTCGAGCGGCCGTTGACGCGTGGGACTCCCGGCGCGTCCCACGCGGCGTCTCGACTCGCTCTTCGTGTCCCATTTCCTCCGGTCCATGCAGGTCCTCGCGCTGCGCAGCTGCGAGTCGCGCAAGTTTTGATGGTGCCAGTCTGCCAGACCTGCGGCGAAGGTCGGCCGTGCGCGCGCTTGGTTGGCTGTCTGGATGAAGTTGATGACCGAACGGGAATGACCCCAAGTACGTCCGTGGATCATCGTGGAGGACTCCACGGCGTCCACGCCGCACGCGCGGTGGTGAAGGCTTGGAGGCGCGTGAATGAATCAAGAACGCCGAGGGCAGGGCAAGCTCGCAGTCACCATCATCAACCAATCAAGAGTCATCGAGACGCAGCGCTGCGCTGTCTGTATTAGCGGCTTTTGGGGGGGGGGGGTTAGTTTCGTCCTCCGAGGATGGACTCGATTGTTATTATGTGGTAGCCCGATGAGGCGACGCCGACAACAGCCGGCCAGCCCGCCACCACACGTGCTCGCCACCAGCCAGCCAGGACGCCGTCGAGTCATCAAGCACTCGTTGCACCAGATGGTCTGGCGATCAACGTCCTTGTCCTGTCCTGAGTCCTGTGATGCTGTGTCCCATCGCGATCTCCTTCGTTCCTGGAACCCGCCAATCCTTGCCAGTCGTTCGTTCGTTCGTTCGTTCGTGCGCGTCTGTCCCGAGCCCCGCCGTGCGCCGAGCTGTATCATCGCATGCATCATCGAGCGCAACGTCTTTGGTGATGATGTCAAGATGATAAATAGGCCCAGCATAAATAAATGTGAAGGAGCCCATGAGCCCCGAACAAGCGCTGCAAAACAACTAGCCTAACCCGCGCTGGGCAGATGAAAGAAAGCCAGCCATTGCCATTCAATCAATCAATCAATCGTCGCCAACATCACTCCCCGCGATCATGATCGAAGGAGCCCAGCAGAGCAGAGCAGAGCAGAGCAGTCTCTTGTCGAGTCGATAATAATAAGACCCTCCTCCTCGGTGCCGTTGCGGCCCACCCCCCCTGCTCGCCGGCGCCTGCTCCCTGCGGGCGGCGCGCAAAGGCGCGTAAGCATTCGGGGGGCCCCCCAGCTGCGGCGACGGTTTGGCGGCGTGCAACCGCCGGCCCTCTGGTCCCCACTGGGCGGCGGCGCCTGCTATTTTCGCCTTCGCGGGCCCCTTTTCGGGCGAAGTTTTACGGGCGCCGGGATCGGCGATGATTCTGGCCAGTAAAACCCGCCCCGGAGCAGCAAACCCGCAACGCAGATCTCCTTGTGAACCAGCAACGCCCGACGTCGGTTGCACGCGCAAGCTCATCGTAAGTTTCACCATCGTCCGGCCGACGACGCTTGCCATGCCATGCATCAGCGGCGCGATGAATGGCAGCGACGCCCGATAACGCGCGCATGCACGCACGCACGCACGCACGCTCGCCGTGATGCACGGCGAGGCGAGGCGAAAACCGCCGCGTGGAAAACCAACGGCAGCTAGCTTCGCGGGCGCGCGCACGGGAAGAGAAGAACTGCATGACTGACGACGACGACGACGACGACGACGAGTGCAGCACAAACAAACACAAGCAAGATGCGCGAGATCGTTCACATCCAGGGCGGCCAGTGCGGCAACCAGGTCGGCGCCAAGTTCT
>KQ758803.1:39024-60742 GCA_001462505.1 Aurantiochytrium sp. T66
CAGCTCTGCGAGGCCGTAACGGCGACGACGTACTAGTACAGCAGCGACGACACGGACATGCACATGGACACGGACACGGACGACATGGACGACGGCGACGAGGACAGGCGAGCCTTTTGCTTGCTGCAGACCGACTGCCCACGGCGACGGAGCCGCGGAAGGCGCTTGGCAAAAGGACTGGGCTCGAGTTCTAGTTCCAGCTGAAGTTGGAGTAGTACTACATCATCGACGACACGGACGACATTGTCGGCGGCGACGAGCGCGAGCCTTTTGCTTGCTGCAGACCAACCGCCCACGGCGACGGAGCCGCGGAAGGCGCTTGGCAAAAGAACTGGCTGGGATCGAGTTCTAGTTCTGGTTGTACTTTTGTACGCACTGTAACATGCGAGGCCGTAACGGCGGCGGCGACGATAGCGAAGACATCGACGACGACGACGACGGCGACGAAGGCTAGGCTTGCTGCAGATCGCGGGCCGCGACGACGTCAACGTGATGATCGATCATGGCGAATTTTCATGAGATGAATAGTGACGTGGGCGCGGCTCGGATCTTCAGGATGGGGGATGACCGACCACCAAGAAATGGCCTGCGACCACAGCGACCAGAATGGCCGGGACGAGGCCCGCGAGCGGAAATTGTTGACGATGACGAGTACAGCGACGGCGACGAGCCAGAGAAGTTCTATGTCAGCCAATGTCTTCGCCGCGACATACGTGTCCAACGACCGTGGCCGGCAAGATCGGTTCTGACGACAACGTCGAAGAGAGCAAATGCGAGCGTGAAGCGCAACGCGCCAACGACAAGAGTTGGCTTGCGCAACGAAGGGAGTCAAATGCTACGTACATTTATAATATGGATGGATCAATCATGTGATAATCAGCCGCTGTAGGCATGTTGCTGCGGCGCATAAAAGGAGCGCGGGTAGGAATAGCTCTGCTCGTTGACGAGGTCGCGGTAAAACTTGATGCGAAGCTCGCGGTCCATGATGCCGTATCCCTGCATCTTGGACATGGCGCGCCGGGCTTCGCGCTCCGAAGCATACGTAATGTAGAGCGAGCCGCGAGCCGCGGACTGCGTTGCGTACAGGACTTTGCCAAATGACCGGAACTTTTCTTCCAGGTCAGCAAAGTCTTCCGAGGAGGCCTCGTATGGAATATTGCGCGCCACGATGGTGCATCCGTCCTCGGGAATGCGGTTCATCGCAGGGCTCCGGGGGATATCTCCGGGGTAGGCGGGGTGGCCCGGCCACATCATCATGCGTCCGTCCATCCACGTCGGTGCTATAGGCGGATATGTCTGTGTGCCTTTGACCGGGGGCGGCATCGTTTGGGTAGCGTGGCTCTGCGTGCCTGAATGACCTGAGCCCCTGGCCCCATGCTCTCCTTGCATATCCCCTTGGGGTGGCAGTGGCAGTGGCTGCTGCTGCTGCTGCTGCTGCTGCTGTTGCAGCTGCTGCGGCGGCGGCTGAAATGCTGCAGAAGGTGGCGGTGCCGCTGGAAACCCCTGGGTCGGCCCCGGTCCGCCCGCGCCGTTGGGAGACACCTGCGGGTACCCAGGGTAGCCATAAGCGGGCGGCATTGCCATGCCAGGGTAGCCGTAAGGCCCAGACATTGGAAATCCTCCCATTACAGCGCCCGGAAACTGCTGCTGCTGCTGCTGTTGCTGCTGCATTCCAGCAGCAGATGCGGGGCCCATATGGGGCGAAACAGGACCTTGGGAGGGCGACGAAGCGGTCGAGCTCGTCTCCTGGTTGGTCCTGGGTTCTTGGGAGCGGTCACTGGCAGCATCGGCGGCCTGGTCGTCCTTGCGATCAAAACCATCGCTTGGGCCCGTCCCGAGTGGAGCAGATGCGGCACCGTTGACATGGGCGTGCGCAGGGCTGTTCTGGTCGGGATTGCCAGGCGCAAAACCTTGGGGACCAAAGGTTGGCGTGCCAGGTTGCATATACCCGAGCGGGCTGACCAGGTGCATGGGCACCGACATCACCTGCGAGTTGTGAAAACCCACCGGGATAAAGGGGACAAAGCCCGAAATGCCCTGGTACGGCGATGGCATGGGGCCAAAGTTCTGCGGGGGCACCATGCCCGGAAACATGCCCGGGATCGGCGCGGCTCCGGGCGACGACTGCGCCGCGCTCGGGTGAACCTCGATGGCGAGGAGGTCGAAGAGCTGGTTGGGCCGGTGCATGAGGAGCTCGTGGAGCTGGCCAAAGCGCTGTTGCACCAGATACATGTTGAATGACCCCGAGCCGAGGCAGTGGCTGCGTCGAACGGGGTCGCGAATGCAGAGCGGCGCAAGCTGTTGCAAGAGGCCGTCCGAGTCCCGCCGGCGATGCTGCACGCGAATTGATCCGCGCCGCAAAATCGAGAGCTCGAGCTGCTCAAGGTCGAGCCCGCCGCGCGCTGGTCGCGAGTACATTTGCAAGAAACCCATGAGGAGAATTCCCACGTTCACCTTGCCGCGGCACTCGTTCTGTATGTACTCGCGGAGCCATTGACGGCTCTCGCGAGTGGCGTTTTCGACGGCCTGGGCCGCCTTTTGCAGAATCTCGTCGTGCGTCGCAGCCGCGTCAGCATCGTCTCCGACCGTGCCACGGTCGTCGTCGCTTGCGAGCCCGCTGTCCATATCGTCGTCGCGGTCGCCGGTGGGGCCACTAGAGTCGTGCTCGTGGTTGTTGCTCTTTCTGCTGATCCTGCTGTTGGTGCTGGTGCTGCTTCCGACGCTGTTCTTCCTGCCACTGCGGCGCCGAGGCTTGCGTTGATGGGTCTGCTCGTCATCGTCCGGTCTGCACACGGGCGGAAGGTTGTCGAGCTCCACCATGGGAAAGCGCGTGCGCGGCGTCGCGGGCGCCGACATGGGCTGCTGTAGCGGCGAGCCCATGAGACTAGGCGAGGGCACCGTGCCAGGCGTCGAGCCCGACAGCATAGATGGGACGGACGGCGCGCCCTGAGGGGAATGCGGCTCGCGCGACTGCGATGGCGCATGCGCAACGTCGGGGCCCATCGGCGTGTTTGGGGCAGAGCCACCAATGGGCGTCACGCCCGTGGCGGGCGCCGCCGTGGACGGGTGCGGGGTGGTCATGCGTGGGGGCGGGAGCATTGGGTTCATGCGGGGCATTTCTCCCGAAATGACAAAGCCAACGCGAAGCAGGAAGAAGACGACCAGGGAGGTCAACGAGTACGAGCCAAGACCGCCCTTGTAGACGTCGTGGAGGTCGTACTCGCGCAGGAGGCGCTTGAGGATGAGAACGAGAGGGCGCAGGACGCCGGTGAGCTCGTCGGTGAGCTGGAGCACAAAGTCGCGGGCTTCGAGACCGTAGTGGTCGCTGGTCCGGAAGGAGATATCAACCGGGATCTCGGGACCCGACGGCGCGCCGTTGGCCAGCATATTGACGGCGTTCATCTTGATCACCGGCATGGACGAGCTCTTGATGAGCTTGATGGACTTGCACCACGGCTGCGCTTTGAGGGCAGAGTGCACAGCGCACATATAGGTGAGGAGCTGCCCGCGGTCAAAGCTGGTATCGACGGTCGGGTCCGAAAAGGGCATGAAGGGTGGCGGGAAGCCAAACATGCGGTCCGGCGGTAGCGGGAACATGTGTTGCGGGGCGCCGCCGCCCGCCTGTGCGCCGCCGCTGTTCGGCTGCGTCTGGACTTGGGCATGGGCGTGGGAGATGGCGGGCGGCGCGGTTTGCGTTTCGGAGGCCTTGAAGGAGGCGGATGATGCCGAAGACGTCCTCGGGTGTCGCGGAGGATGGCCGCCGTGGGCTGCAGTGCCCATCGGCGTCGACGCGGCGGCGCTGACGGGACCAGCTGCAACCGCGGTGGCCGCTGCTTTGGCGCCGGCGCGTTGCGCGGTGAGCTGCCCGACGGACTGGCGCGCTGCCGAGGTGGTCGCCGGCGTCGAGGCCGGGCGGGCTGGCGTCGCCACCGTCTGGGCCGCCGCTGCTTCTTGCTGGCGCGCGGCCGCCTTGGCCCGCTCGGCCCACGAGGTCGCAGCGTCTGCAGACGGCGCTTCCGCCACTGCCGCGGCGCTCGGGTCCGAGCACGTCGAAGTGGCGTCGCAATCGGCAGAGGCGCCAAGGTCGTTGTTCGAAGGCGCGACGTCAATGCCCGGTGCGGAGATGGCGGCGCCACTGGGGTCCACGGCCGAGGCGATAGGAGGGGCCACCGAGGGCATGCTGGCAACGGAGGAGGTATCGAAGGAACCCCGCGAGACAAAGGACGCGGCGCGAATGCGCGCGTACTCGTTCATGAGCGCGTGGCCGTGGTGCAGGGTGATGAGGAGGTCGAGGTCGCTCTGGCCGGGGAGCCAGAGACCGGTGGCAAAGGACCCGTAGATCTGCACGACGGCGCTCGCGTAAATATTGCGCACGACCTCGCCGACGCGGCGCCAGATGATGGTGGCGTCGTCGCCCGAGTAGGCGGACATGTCGTACTCGTGATTGTCTGGGTCATTTGGCATGACCCGCTGGCGCACGTTCATTGCCTTGATAACATTGTCCAGGAAGACGTCGATGCACTCGTTGATTGATTTGACGTAGGGCACCGACGTTGGGGCTGACTCCTCCACTACGATGGAGAGAGACTTGCGCAGGCGTTGCTGCGCCGAGGTTGGCGCCGTCGCGCCGCGGCTTCCACTGTCAACAGCGCTGGCACCGGCGTCGTTGTTGCTGCTTCCGCCTCTAGTGTCGGCGCTCTCATTATTGCTGCCTTCGCGGTCGCTGCTGTTATTGCTCGTGCCGGCGATACTAAGTTCCTGCACGGCAGATTCGAGGCGCTGGAGAGCGGCGCTCCCGGCTGCGTCCGAGGGCCGCGTGCCCCGACGCGGGTCCTCGCTGCCGTCGTGGGACCCGAGACGACTGGTCTTGCTGGCTTTAGCCTTGTTGTTACGCGCGGCAGCAGCGGCGGCACGCTGTAGCGTTTCGTCCCCCGTGCTGAGCGCGGTCATGGAGACCTTAGAGCGCGTGTCGGCGCGCGGTTGCGTAGCAGGGGTCTCCTGGTTTGCGACCGGAGCGGCATCGGAGGAGCGTTTACCGCCGACGTTCTGGGGCGAATGCCCACGTTTCTTCTGGCCGCGCCCACGCGACCCCGAGCGATGCCGTCTTGCGGCGGGGATGTGACACGCGACAAGGGCGTCAACGGTTTCGCGCGGGAGCTCTATGCTGCGCGTCTCGTCCCAGATGATTTCTTCCTGTACGGTTTCGCGCAGGAGAGCAATAAAGGTGTCGCGAGAGAGTGGGGCGCATCGGCGCACGCGGCGGATGCGGATCTGGGCTATCAACGGGGTTGTCGCCGCAGCAGCTGCTGCTGCTGGTGCGGAGGACCCTGTTTCTGCGGAGGTGGCGGGCGTGGCTGTCCGGACGAGGTGCTCGATCTCGCGACGGCCTTCGGAGGCCGCCTCAAAGCCCGTGTGTAGCTCTTCGAGCTCTGTATCGAGAATAAAAACGGCCGTCCCAGGCCGCACGGTGCGCACGAGGTCGAGGTTGTCTTCGGTGGCGCCCAAGAGCATCCTGTCCTCGACGGACTCGAGAGTGGCGGAGTTGCACTTGAAGAGCATACCCGCCGGGCCGTCGGCGTGCTTCGCGCGACTCGCCATCCTCACTCGAGGCTAGCTGCTGTCGCCGCGACGAAACTCTCCCTCTTTCGTCCGAAGGCTCGCTACCTGACTCTACTACGACGGTGCCGCTTGCGAGTGCGAGCTCGGCGTCCGTCCGCTTCGCCCGAAGCGACGCGAATATTGTCTTCGGCTGCGCCGCGCTGTGCTCTGCCGCTGCTGCTGCTGCCGCTGCTGCTGCTGCCGCTGCTGCTGCTGCACGAGCAACGTCGTCAGGTCGGCCGCCGCGCTCGCTCCCGAGAAGTCGCGCTCGGTCGCGCGCAGCTCGGGCACTGCAGGGCCCTCTGCCGCGCGTCTCCGGGCCTCCGCCGCCTCCGCCGCCGCCGCCGCCGCCGCCGCCGCTCCGAGGTCCGACGCGGAGCGTGCTCGAGCCCTCGCTGGTGACGTCGCTCTGCGCGAACGTGGCCTAGTACGTGTGCGCGTTTTCGTCGAGGTCGTCCGGCACGAAGCCCGCGCCGTCGGCCTCACCGCTCGCGGCGCGCACGCGCGCACGCGGGCGGGGAGACGCGCGCGGCGCGCGGGCGCCGCACGGGCTCGCGCTCCGGCCGGCCGGCGTCCCGTCGCGGGGCGGGGCGGGGGTTCGAACCGAGCCGAGCCGAGCCGAGCCGAGCCGAGGTTCCCGCTCTGCAGACGGACGCCGCTCCCGACGAAGCCGCGCGGGCGGCGCGCGCTTGGGCTTGGGCTTGGGCTTGCGCTCGCGTGCGTGCTCGCGCGCGTGCCTCGGGCGGCGTGGACGGACCTCGGGCCCCGCCGGAATTCCCTGCCCTCGGTCGCGCTGTCGCGAAACTCTGGGCCTGCTGCTGCCCGCCCGCCGCCTGCGCGCCTGCGAGAGTGCTGCCGCGAGGCTCGACGCGGCGACGCGACGCGACGCGCGCCTGGCCGGCCACGACGACGACGCCGAGGACGAGGTCGACGACGGAGAAGGCGACGGAGTTGCGGTACTGCGACGAGACACGCGGTTCTTATTATGCTGGTCCTGCTTCTCCTGCTCCTTCGCCTCGAGCGGCCGGAGGACGACGAGGACGACGAGGAGAGCGCGGACGAGGACGAGAAGCCCGCCGCGGGCGTCCTGGAGCCGGCGAGCTCGAGCTCGAGCACGGCGCAGATGGGGATGATGAGGGGGACGGGATGCGGGATTACCGAAGAGGAAAATAGAGGAAGAGACCGAGAGAACGCAGAGAGAACGCCGAGAGAACGCGGGAGTTTAAAAAAAAAACTCGAGTTTCACGATCGTCGTCGACGCCGCCTCGCGCGCGCTGCGCTGCGCTGCCGGGCTCCGGAGCTCGAAGACCCGCCGGCGCCGGGCGTCTGGCCCGCCCCCGCGCCCGGCTCGAGCGCCCCGCAGGCGATGGCCCGCGGCGGAAGGAGGATTGCCGACCGGATGTAGGCTACTACTACGCCCGGTTCTTCGTGTCGAGGAGCCTGCTCGCGGGCGTCTGCCGCCGCCCGCGGGCGCGCTCGCGCGCGAAGACCGGCGGCCTCGCGTCGGCGTCGCCTCTGGCAGCCGCGCGACGCGAGCTCGGACGTCGTAAGCGGGCGGGTCTGCTCCCCGGGGTCGCGGACCGGAGCGCTTCTCGAGGCGGACAGGGCCTGCGCGAGTCCGTCCGCGGGGACCCCCGCTCGAGCGCGCTCGGCTCGGCGCGCGTCGCGCTGCGTCGCGGCGCGCTGTTGCTCCCCGCGCGCTAGGCTAGGCGCGCGCGTCGAAGGCTTCGGGCCGCGACGGGGCGCTCGAACCCGATGCCGCCACGATCCGATGCTTGGCAGGCAGGCCTCCGGAACCTGCGACGCGTGGCGCCGCGCGGTGCCCTGTCGGGGAAGCTCTCTCTCTCGCGCGCGCGGCCCCCGGACGACCGCAGCGCTGCGCGCGCTGGCCCGTGCGGGGTCGATGACGCCGCGATGCTGATGGTGATGGTGATGATGATGATGTCCCGCACGATGGACGCTCAGGCGGCGCGTCTCGAGCCAGACTCCGTCCAGACGCCGGGGTCCGCGATGCGCCCAGCGCGGCGCTCGCTCGCTCGCTCTCCCGCTCGCTCGCTCGCAGGCAGGCGGCAGGCCAGATTCGGGCGGAATGGAGGACGGTCGACCTCGAGGAAATGTTGCGGCCTCGGACTCGGAGTGCACGCGCCGCGCTCGCACGCAAGACGCTCGCGACGACCTCGCGACAGCACTGAGATCAAGAGCGACCTCGAGCACGCACTGCAGGCAGTCGCCGCGCCCCACGTCGGTGGTCGGAGGTGGTCAATGCAAGCTGCAACAGGCGATAATGTCAGAAGTGGAGCAAACGACTCGCCGTGTCAAAGGCGCCGTGACCGAGAGCAAGGAGATGCGGGAGCAGCCTGCCCCCGAGGGGGACAAGGGGGAGGTGCATGTGCACACGAACTTGTACGAGTCCTTGGCTAGCTAGGCCTACGTCGTGCAGCTCGTGCTAGGCTACTACCCGGGAACGTAGTAGCACTGCGCTGGACGAGGCGACCAAGATGCGCACGCGCGACGGCATCTGCAGAGGCAAGCTCAGATCAGGAGCATCGGCAGATGCAATGCTGGAGATGTGGCGGTGCGCCATGTTGGTAAAAATATGCGGCGGCCGTCAGGGCGTTCCGAGCACTGCACTGCAATGCAAAGTGCAGTACGGCACCACGTTTGCGTTGCCGCCGACCGTCAGATGAGTGCGCTGCTGCTGCACAACGAGTTGTGTGATTCACACCGGTCTGAACGAGAGTCCAAGCGCGCGTGCTCGCGCTCACAGTGTCAGGCAACCTCGTGCTACGTGTCACGCTGCTTTTGGCGCACGTGCAATCTTCAGTTGGCGTCGTCGATGAGCAGGCTCGCCTCCGGGCTGTGCGGAGCGTATTTTCGCGTGCTCTGGGCCAAGCCGGGCCGTTGGCAAGGCGGCGCGCCAGTGGAAGATTGAACTCGTCGGAGAGGCTCTGTGCGCTTGCACTTTTGCCGATGAAAGTGGACACGCTCCGGCCGGGTGCAAGATGGTCTGCGAAACGTTGACCCAATTTTGGCAGCGATCGAGGCTGAACCGTGCACCGCAAATTTAATACGGAGGAAAATGATGACATACTACGTACCACGTACGTACGTACGTATACGTATACTACAACTGCATGCTTTCATTCATTGGATTTGGTTCTCGTACAAAGTACTAGCTAGAGGTCGCTCTTTGGCTGGCCGTGGTGAGTAATAGACGAATCGTCAGATTTGGTCGCACCGGATCTGGTTGCACCGGCATCGTGAAAAGAATGCCACCCTTGCGTTCCTGCGTACTTCTTGACAAATTAAGGTTTTCTACATACATGGACGGAGACGAAGAGTGGCCACAGAAAAGCGCAAGGCGCTCGCCAGTCTCGTTCAGGGACGCGACGCGGCAGACTGCGTCATCGCTTGGCAAACCCGTACTTTTGCTGCTCGTAAAAGTTGTCGGCGCGGGAGCTGCCCAGATTGATGACCTTGGGGCAGCCGTCGCGGTCCTTCTCCTGCACGACGCACTCCTTGCAATAGTACGCCTCCGAGGTCCCCTGCGCGTTGCAGATGATGCACTTGCCCTGCATCGACCCGTAGTTGTGCTCGTCGCAGACATGCACGAGGGTGTCAGGCCTCACGAACGAGTCGCAGATCGGGCAGAGCCCATCGTGCTTATCGCAGACTTTGGCCACCGCGACGCCCGCGATCTTCCGGCACAGGACAAGGTCCGTGTGGTGTTTGGCCGACATCGCGAGGCCGACCTCGCCACCGCCGCCTCCAGTCCGGCCGCCGCCGCCGCCACTTCAAGGGATACGACTTCGCAGGACTCCGGCGACCTCCGGAGCGGGTCGGCCCCCTTAGCGCGGCGCGGCCGACCGCAAGGCCCGCGGTCGATCGATGCCGTCTGCGCGCGACATCGGCCGCGCGGTTCATTCGTTCGTACGAGAATCCCAAAAGTTCCAGTCGTTCCAGAGGTTCTATTTTGGAACGTATCCGCAACGTTCGCGTATCGTTCCGTTTCCCGAGCATGCTATTCTGTTCTGTTCTCATTCAGATGTAGGATTTCGGCGCTATCTCGCGCCGAATTCCTGGAAACCCCGACCGTCTGTCTCCCCAGCCCTGCCCAAAGGCGCGCCCGGCCCGGACCGGGCAGTCGTCTTCGCAGTGCGAGCGCGAGCTGAGCCGTCGATCGAAGGCGGACTCTGCCTTCGTCACCGACTCATCAGCCAGAACGCGGGACCCGATAAGTGATAACCGCCGGATGAGAGGAAAGCAAGGGAAGAGAAAACGGAGACCGCACACCGCGGCGCGGACGCACGGAGGCCCAGCACGAGGGGTGCTAGTAAAAAGCAGGGGGCGCGTAGCCCTAGGCGCGGGCGTAGCGGCCGACTAGGAGTCGGGGCTATCTTTTCCAGAAGCGGTTTGCCACTCATTTCCCGCTATTCTCCTGCTAACCACCGCCCGCCGCCCGCGCCGGGCTCGCCGGGCTCGCTTCGGCCGCTCGCGACGGCCACGCAGGCGCGCGCAGGCGCGTTTCCGGGCCGCCAGGCGGCCGCTGCGGCCCTCCTCGCGGCCCGAGGCTCTTGCGCCTCGCTCGAGGGCGCGGCTCCCTTCCGCCGGTTATCATGACCTGCGACCCGGCTTTGGGGCCATTGCGCACTTGCCGGGCGCCATTCTCCACTTTGCGGGGGCTATACTCCACTTGCAGGACCGCCCCCGGGGCGGGCGCCAAAGATACGCGGGCGGCGTCGGGAAAACATTGGCCCGCAAGTGGGGCTACCCGCCCGCACAGTGGGCTATGGCCGCCCGCACAATGGGGAATGGCGGCCGGCAAGTGCAGAATGGGCGGAGAAGGCGAAGGGAGAGAAGCGCAGAAAACAAACAAACGACCAACCACGACAGGTACGTCGCGCCACGCCTACTCCCGCGCGCACGCCGCCGCGCCCGCGCCCGCGCGCTCCTGGCGGCCCTCTCGCGCGCGCGCCCGCCGCCGCCGCCGCCCGCCCCGGAGTCGGCCGCCGGGCCTGACCCGGATGATCTGGCGCCCATGACGATGACGATGGTGAAGAAGATGGTGGCCGCTCCGCCTCGCGACCGCGCTCGCGACCGCGCGCGCGCAGGGGACCTCACGCGACGCGCGTCGCGTTCGCTGCCGAGCGCGCGGAGCCGGGCCGCCGGCGCCGGGGTTGAGCGAGAGGGGAGAGAGAGAGAGAGAGCTCGGCGGAGATGGTGCTGCTGATGATCTTCTTCATGGCCCGTTCTCGCGGAGGGCGCCGCGCTCGCGGACTTGAAGAGCAACGTGGAGACTGACTGACGACGCCGCGCGAACGTCCGCACGAACGAACACTCTACGCAGACGCCGACCGACAGCGACGAGGAGACGCCACGAACGCCCGCCCGCCCGCTAGCTAGGCAGCAACCATGGTACGTTTTTTTAGCCCCATACAAGAAGAGGGAGAGCCGCCGGCCAGTCATCGCCACCGGCCGCCCGCGACCGCCGCCGACGGTTGGAACCGCGGGGGCCGGCCCCGCGGGGGCGGCGGCAGCGAGAGCCGGGCGGCGTCCGGCCGCGCGCCCCTGCGAGCGATCGTAGCTTCGCGAAGCGCAAAGAAGGCCTCGCGCCCGGAGTAGAATGACCGGCGGTCGTTAGTTAGCGCCGAGAGCGCCGAGAGCGCCGATGCTGGCCGGCCAGGTGCAGTCGTTAGACGACGGAGGAGGAGGGAGGAGGAGGCGGCGAAGGAGGACACGATCGCACGCACGCGGATTGACTAACGCGATGGATGGATTTATGATGCTCACAGGCGCAGGAAGTCGTCCCCGAGTTCAAGCTCATCCTGGTGGGTGACGGTGGCGTGGGCAAGACCACCTTTGTGAAGCGTCACTTGACTGGCGAGTTCGAGAAGAAGTATGTGGCGACGCTCGGTGTAGAGGTGCACCCGCTCGACTTTCACACCAACCACGGCAAAATTAAGTTTAACGTGTGGGATACGGCCGGTCAGGAAAAGTACGGCGGCCTCCGGGACGGATACTACATCCAGGGCGAGTGCGCCATCATCATGTTCGATGTCACATCCCGCATCACCTACAAGCACGTGCCCAACTGGCACCGCGATCTGGTGCGCGTCTGCGACGTGATCCCCATCGTCCTCGTCGGAAACAAGGTTGACATCAAGGAGCGCAAGGTCAAGGCCAAACAGGTGCTCTTCCACCGCAAGAAGAACCTCCCGTACTACGACATCTCGGCCAAGAGTAACTACCACTTCGAGAAGCCCTTTCTCTGGCTCGCCAGAAAACTCGTCGGCCAATCCGACCTCAACATCGTGGCTGCCCCTGCTCTGCGACCGCCAACGGCCCAGGTCGACGAGGAGCAGCAGCGGCAGGCGGAGCGCGACCTCGCGGCCGCCGCCTCGGTCCCCATCCCCGACGACGACGACGAGCTGTAAGTACGCAAGGCCAAGCACATCGCAACGCACAAGCAAACCCTACCCGCCTCCGCCCTGCATCCCCGCCCATCTCCTCCATCATCCACGACTAAATTTCAACTCATTTTGCCATCGAGCGCGAGATCTTCTTACCGAGGCATACGTACATCGATGCCGGATTCCATAAATGGTCAACAAAGCAAACCAAAAAAGAAAGGTCGCTCGCTTCCAAGTCGAGACTGGCAGTCCCGAAACAAACGCGGTGCCGCCTCCTCGTTGATCGAGCGCGCGTCCCAGGCCCACGCCCGCCGCGCCCGCCGCGCCCGCCACGCCCGCATCCATCTCGCCGCGACTCGGAACTGCGGGTCGTACGTACGTAAAAGACGCTAGCCGTTGCCGGGACAGCGAACAAGTGTCCCTCGCGCTGGAGAGGCGTGTCGCGCGACGCGGCGGGCAAGAAGGTCGCCGCGTCGGCGAGCGCGACTCCCGCGGCGCCCTGCGCGGGCCCGCTGGAGCAGCGCAGCAAACCTCGGACCGGCCGCGGGTCGCCTACCAGAGGGTTTGAGGATTTGGTTTATGCATTGTCCGTGGCTTGCGCGCTGCGGCGGTGCGCGCTCGTGAAGTAGGGGCGATGAGCGAACAGGAGGAGGGGCAAGCTGATGGCGCCGAGATCCTGGCCACGGGCAAGCGCCTGCAGAAAACCTTCAAGGAGGTGGCTGTCAGCATGCAGGAGCAGCTTCGAGCGGAATCGCGCTTCGAGGCCACCAAACTCCAGATGGCCATGTGGCGCCAACACGTCAAAGCTTTCAGCCAGCACATCGACACCCAGCTTCAATTCTGCAAGAGTCTGAGGCAGGGACACCTCCTGGCCTCGCTCATGCAAAAGACGCCCGAAGAGGAGGCCGATCAAGCCACGCAGCTCTTCTTGGGGCACCTCAAGAGCGACATGCGCGCTCTCCACCTCATGCTCGAGGACCTGCGCCGCAAGGATGGCGGCCCGACCTCGAGCGTCAATCTAGCAGTCCTCGCCTTTGACGACGACTCCGATTCCGACGCCGAACGCGATGGCCCGAACAACAAGGACGGCGCGGCGCGCCACCCAGCCGCCGCCGCCCGCAGCGCAGAGGGCAACTCATTTCGCGCAGAGATCGCCTCCGCATCTGCCGCAGTCGAGAGGCGCGCGTGCGTGCTCGAGCATGATCTCGCGATCCTGGACGCTCCAAGCGCGCGAGTCCCACGAG
Source organism: Aurantiochytrium sp. T66 (assembly GCA_001462505.1). Lineage (NCBI taxonomy): Eukaryota > Bigyra > Thraustochytrida > Thraustochytriidae > Aurantiochytrium > Aurantiochytrium sp. T66. The sequence continues at coordinate 52,277 of KQ758803.1, forward strand.
GTGGCGATCTCAGTTCCAGGCCCGCCCCGCCGCCCCCAAGTCGGGGCGGCAAAGAGAGCGGCTATCTTCGGCCTGGACGCAATCTGTCCGGCGGAGCTGATTCCACAAACCCAGCTGACGGGCCGTCTCGGGACGGGATCCGTCAGCTCGTCACAAGGCACCACAAGCTCCTCTGCGCCGTACTCAAGTCAGCGCTCGGGGCAAAGACGGCCATGGAGTACAAACTCGGGCTCAACGACCCGGATGCCTCTGACGAGACCAACGCGCTCGTCAGCCGGTACTTTGCCACGAGCTCCCCGCTCACAAGGCTCGTCGTGACCCTGAGTAAGGAGATGCAGCACCTCGTCGGCGTTGTTGAATCCCTCGGGTACGTACGCGACGGGGTCAACCTGGTTGACGAGCTCGAGCGCCAGCGCAAGGAGAACGAGGCCACGCGCCAGGCCCACAAGCACGCGCAGGCGCAAGTCGATCTTCTAGAGGAAGCCCTGCGATCCATCAAAGAGGAGCGCGCGCCCATGAACAAGAAGCATCTCGCGGGGAGCCAGCTGCTTCGCATCGAGGAGGCCCGCCAGCGCCTGCTCAAGCTCGAGGAGAACCTCAAGGCGGTCCAAGAGCGCAACGCGGTGCTCCTGCTGGCCAACGGGCAGCTCACAGACGAGCTTGCGCGAGCGCGCGACGCCCTCGCCGCAGCCACGCAGGCGCAGCGCGAAGAACGCGCGTGGGCCCTCCCGCGCATCGAGCGGCTCGAAAAGATCGTGCGCACCACCGCTTCCTCCTTCGAGCATCTTTCGCTCGACGTTGAGCTGCTCTCCAACATGTACGCTGCTGCCTGCGCCCAGCTCGAGGACCGGTCTTCCAGCACGCGTGACATGCAGACCGAGCTCCAGACCATCTCGGAAAAATTCCGTAACCTGCTCAAGCGTCTGCAGGAAGAAAAGCTCGAGACCAAGCGCAAGGATCGCGTCATCACCGCGCTCATGGGCGCGCGTCACGAGATGCTAAAGTCCGTCAAGGAAGCCCAGGCCAAGGCCGCGCGGGCTGACCTTGAAGTCGCGCAGACTCGGGACGCTTCCTCTGCGCAGCACTTCGACCTCGACGCCGCCCAGGCCAACAACGCTCGCCTCCGGAACCAGATCGCCGAGCTGGAGGCGGCCCGCGCCAGCATGCTGGAAGAGAACAACAAGCTCCGCGCCGAAGCTGAGCAGCGCGAGCGTGAGCACGACGCCGAGGTCGCCGAGCTCCGCCATAAGGTGGAGACCCTCGAGACCGCTGGCATGGACCAGGCCACTCGCGACGCCTACGACGAGATGAAGCTGCGTCTCAAGCACGCCGTCGCCGCCTATCAGAAGCTCGAGGCCCAGGTGGCCTCCTCGCGCTCGTAGGCCCGGTAGGGCCAGGCCGACCTGCGCCGTGGTCGTCATCATCACCACCATTGGCATCATCTCCGCCACCAGCTCCTCTTTATTGGCCTGGCGCGGCTTCGGCCAAGCGCAAAGCGCGGGCTTCGCTTCAGAACGTCCAGAAGGGCGAGTCCGTCGCGCTCTGTGCTGCAAAGCGCTACGCTGGCGTAGCGCAAGATCGAAGAGTTTGCCTTACGTACAAAATGTGCGGCTCCGCCGCTGGGGAATTTAAGGTCCTCCGAGTCGCCACAAGCCCCTTAATCCTCGAAGCACCAAACCTGCTTTCAAGTCCGCCGCCCGCGCGCCGCCCGCGACCGCCCCGCGCCGGCCCGCGTCCGAGCCCCCGCGCGCGCGCCTGTGGCGCTCCTGCCCGCTCGTTGCGGCCGTCGCGGTCCTGTCCCCGCGCCGCGCGAGGAATCGCCTCGGCAGCTCAGCTCTTCTTCTCCTGCATTATTGAGAAGAAGAAGGGCGCCAAGATGGTGAACATCCGGAGGGCCACCGTGGACGACCTCCTCGCGATGCAGAACTGTAACCTGCACTGCCTGCCAGAAAACTATCAGATGAAGTATTACGTGTACCATGAGCTGTCCTGGCCGCAGCTGCTCTACGTGGCCGAGGACAACGGCAAGATCGTCGGCTACGTCCTCGCGAAAATGTAAGTTCACCGACCGGCAAGCCGTGGGCGCCAAGGTGTGCCGAACTGACGGAGCAAGGATGTACTTTTACAACGCTGCAGCGACGAGGACATGTCGAACCTCCACGGACACATCACCTCGCTCGCCGTGCTTCGATCGCATCGCAAGCTCGGGCTCGCCACCAAGCTCATGCGCGCCTCGCAGCGCGACATGCGCGAGACTTTCCAGGCCAAGTACGTGTCGCTCCACGTGCGGCGCACAAACTATGCCGCCTTCCACCTTTATCACGACACCCTGGGCTACGAAATCAATGACATCGAGGCTGGCTACTACGCTGACGGCGAGGACGCCTACGACATGCGCCTGACCTTTAGGGACTCCACGCCCCCTTCGCGCAAGAACAGGACCGTGCCACCCTCTCTGGATGACCTCGCCTTTCTTCTCGATGATGACAAGGAAGAGACCAAAGTGCCCGAGCCCTCGGACGGCGCAGTCGCAGCAGAGGGCGACATTGTCCACGATCTCGATGACAAAGAAAAGCCCAGCCAATGAATCGGAAATGGGAAATAGGTAGTCGTCATTTGCCATAAGCTAATAATTCTGTCGATCATACGCACCTTCATTGCCGTACGCATTATCATGCCAAGTACCATCTTCGTCCCAGTACCCTTGCGCATAATCTTGCTGCCCGTCATGCGCGTCGTTGGTGTTTCCCTCGACGTAAGCCCCCTCGACGTAATTTTGCGCATAGCCTTCTTGCGCATAGCCTTCTTGCGCATAGCCTTCTTGCGCATAGCCTTCTTGCGCATAGCCTTCTTGCGCATAGCCTTCTTGCGCATAGCCTTCTTGCGCATAGCCTTCTTGCGCATAGCCCTCATGAAAATAGCCTTCTTGCGCATAGCCGTCTTGAGCATAGGCCTCCTGCGCCTCTCGCCGCTCGTACTCGTCTTTCCACATGACCACCCCACTTTGACGATGGCAAAAGTATACAGCTTGGTGCGTTTCGTCAAAGAACTCGTCCCACGCTTCGCTGTCTCCACCGGCACTATGGAGCGTCTCTTCGACGGGCGAGACGGCCATCTCTGCGCTCGCGTTCCCGCCGTATTGCGCATCGTACTCATCCTTCCACACCGTTTCGCCCGTGTGCCGGTTATAGTAGTATGCAGCCTGCTGAGACTCGTCAAAATACTCCTCCCAGGGATCCTCCTCAGCCTCTGCGCCGCTATACGTATCGACAGCGGGTTCTCTGTTATCATATGCAGCATGCTGCACTCCAGAGTTGATCGCGGCCTTGCCTGTCTCCGTAAAGTCCTCAGAAGCGCCATGCGCGGTCGACAATTCGGACGCCTTCGTGTTTGACGCCGTCAGGTCTGAAGTTATCGCGCTCGGCGCGCACGGGCCCAAAGTATTCTGATTAAATGCTCCTTTTCCTTCGGACGCCGCCTCGGGAGCTATAACCTCCTCTGATTCCGAAGTCTTCGAGTCTGAAGCCCCCTTCGGGTCAATTGATCTTGACCCCTTGCCTTCTATATCTGAAGATCTCGAAACTTTTACATCTGGAAGCCCTTTGGCGCCCAAACGCGCTGGTTCCGATGTGCCCGGAGCTGCCTCCTGGACACCCTCACTACGACTTCGATCGCTCTGCACCTCTTCGGCGCCATCTGATGGTACGTTCTCGGGAATCAACGTTGATACGCCCCCGCCCGCGCTATCTTTAGAAGCAAGGCTAGCTCCGTCCAATGAAGCGCCCGCTTGAGCAGCTGGGGCCTCAAACTTATTTGCCTTTTTTTGAGTCCCTCTTCGGCTCCGACGTCCAAGACTAAAGCGAGACGCTTTCTTTGGGGCCGGAGATGCGTCACTTCCATTTGCAGCAATTGACTCGGGATCAATCGACGCATCCTTCTCCTCTACGGCCCTGGCCACCGCTTCTTTACTTTCGTGCTGCTTCTGGTCCTTCTTCTTGCGGAAGGCTCCGAATCGAGAGCGTGTCGTCGCAGCATCCTTCTCGGAAGCTCCAACTTCACCGGAAGCTTGAACTTCACTGGGAACGTCTTCGTTAGAAACGACGCTACCACCATGCTCGTCCTTCGAAAGCATCTGTTCCATGCTATTGGCCTTTTCCTGGCCGTCGCTGTCGTTGTCGCTCTTCGTTTCGAGCTCAGGATGCTCTTCCTTGCCCTGCTTGATGAGTCGTGCGGCCCTCTGGACGTGAGTAAGGTTGGCCTTGAAGCGATTGACAAGCTTCTTCCGCTCGGCGTCCTCCCTGGCGCGAGCGATGCGCTCCCTTCTGGCCAGAATGGCGTCGTGGACACGAATGCCGGCGGCAGACCGCCGCACGAGCGCGCGGCGGGCACACGCCTGAATTTTGGCGGCGGCCCTGTGACGCTCCTTCTCGAGACGGAGCTCTTCTTTTTGCTGCGCTTGTTCTAGCACAAAGGCCCGAACCCGCGTCTCGTGGAGGTGCTGGCGATGCTCCTCGATGGCACGGGTCGTAAACCTGCGCGGGATTAGCGTTGTGGAGTCCAACCCATACTCGTGCTCAACACAAGTGCTGCAAGTTGGGTACGGCTGGTCGAAGCGCGCTGCCCGCGTGCCGCACGTCTGGCACACCCCAGAGTCCTCGGGGACGAGCCAATCGAGCTCGTGTCGGAGCTTATTGCCCTTGCGGTGCGAGTAGTCTGCGCAGCAGTCGCACAATGGCAAGTCTCCGCATTCGAGACAGCTCTTGGTGGCCATCTGGAACTTGCACAGCGAACAGCGCGACACCGCCACCACGTCGTGTTGAGCGCGCTTCCCCTTGCTATGGACTTTGTCGGTGCAGCTTTGGCAGTACGCAATCTCGCAGTCCTCGCAGTGCGCCGAGACGGCCTTTTCCTCGCAGCGGTCGCAAAGCATTATGATCTGGTGACGTGCCGGAGGAATGTGAATGATCGCGTCGACGTCGCCCTCGCCCAAAAGTGCTGGCTTTTGCCAAGTCGTCAGCCCTGACGTCGGGTTCTGCCAGAACCGCGCATTTGTCTCCGTGTCGATGAAGCAGCGGTACAAGCCCCGCATGATCTTGAACACGCGCTGCCGCGCCGCATGCAAGCGCCACGACCCCTGGATGCGCAGTACGGCCTTTGTCTGGGTGGCGAGCAGGATTTGATAGTCGCGGGCGACCCGGGCGAGCCGTGCGCGCTGCCGGCTTTTCCAAGTGCGGTACATGCCCTGGATGCGGACGGCCATGAGCCCTGCACGCGCGTTCGTCCTCGCGCGAATGGCCTTTCGCCACTTGCCGCGAAGCACGAATTCGTCCAAGAATCGCGCGATCTGAGCATCATTGTCGCGGTGCGCACGAAAAGTCACGACTTCGGGGAAGATCTGCTCGGCGATGAGCTCGAGGGCATCGACGAAGGCAAGGTAGTCCATCTTGCGCTTGCCCATGCAGCACTTCGAGAAGAGAATGTCCACGTCGGTCGCGCTGAGGCGGTCCTGCTCGAGCACCGCGATCGACTGGCAGAATTTGGCAAAGGCGGCGGACCCCAGCGTCGCGGGTTCGGCTTTTTGCGAGCCTGACGTTCGCGACGTCGCTGATGATCTCGAGGCCATCGACGACGCCGACGGGCCCGCTGATGACGATGCGGTCGAGGACGACTTGCCCGCCGGTCCTCGGCCCGGGTCCACGAGCTCGTAGTAGATCCCGAGCGGCTCGGAGTCCTCCGGGGCGGTGCGCGCGGGGTTGCAGTGCAGCGCGGCGAGCGCGAGGCGGCTCTGCTCGTTGCGGATCCCCTGCGCGGCCTCGAGAGCGCCCCGCAGCGCCGATTCCTGCTGGGCGCGCGCCTCGTCGAGACGAAGCCGCACGGAGGAGCGCGCGGCGTAGCAGCGCACGATGCCGGCGATCCTGAGCTGCGCCAAGTAGAGGCGCCTCCGCGTCGCGAGCTCGGCGCGCGCGGAGTTCATGCGCCACCAGGCCTCGATCCGCGTCGCGAGGTCGGCGCGGTGCTGCCGCTGCTGGCCGAGCGCTCGAACCGCGTGGCCTCGGACCGCGGCCTGGATCCGCGTCGCGGCGCGATTTCTGCGCCACGCGACGTGGGCCACGCGGAAGGGGTGCATGCGCCAGAGGCTCTGCAGCAGCGTCGCGGCGCGATGCTTGCGCTCCCGCAGCACGCGACGGCGATGGTGGATCACGAGCCGCCTCGCGAGCCGCCCGCGCCAGAATTTCTGGATCGTGCAGGCGGCCTGCGTTCTGGCGGCCTTGGACACGAAGAGCTTGGCGACGCGACGGCGATGATTTCTCGCCTTGACCTTGCCTGCTTTGGCCGCCAGACGCTGCTGCAGGGCGTCATTCTTGGCGTCTTTGAGACGTTCGAGCTCGCGGCCCGCCAGGCGCGCGCGGTACATGACCTGCACCTGGATAGCGGCCTCCTGCACGGCATCCTTGTGACGCGCCACCCACTGCTCGTAGCCGCAGAGCTCTCTGCGCCGTGCCGCCAGTCTGCGCGCCAAGAAGCCGCGGACGATGCATTGCATATGGACGGCGATCCGGTGGCCAATAAAGACGACCCCGCTGCGGAACTGCTTGCGACGCCACACGCGCTGGATTGTGAGTGCAGCGCCGTTCTGCGCGAAGCGCTGTGCGCGAAGAAAGGCCACGTCGGACATTTGCGCTTCTCGGCGCTCGTGCCGCACCTGCACTTCGCGAAAGCGAGCCGCGCGTCGACCCCGCATGCCGCGAAACGCGCTCTGAATGCGGGTGGCGGCCTCGATCTGCCGAACCCGCAGCCGCTGTAACACTACAAAAGCAACGCGGCTCCTCTTGCCGCGCCAGTGCGTCTGAACGCGGACGACGGCCCCCAAGTCACGCTTGAGCTGCCTCCGCAACGCCTTTGCCACATGCAAGCGCCAGGTGCTCTGTATGAGAACGCCGGCGCGGACACGAGCATGCTGTCTCAAGACGACCAGGCGCTCACGTTCCGCCATGCCCTTTTCTCGCGAGGCGCCTCGCCGCCTGACCTCGCCTCGGCGGCGACACAAGAAGCCCCGTGCGACTCGCTGCATGCGCACAGCTGCTTCAAAGACCTCTTCACGTCGGCGGTGCTTGATAAAGGATACCCACTGGCTGAAGGCGCTGAGCTGCGCCCGCAACAGCATCTGCTGCATGATCTCGACGATGCGCCGGCTGCCCCGCTGCTGGCAGTAAGTCTCAAGCTTGTAACGCATGAGAAAGTTTAGCGGGAGCATGTCCTTTCCCACTTCCACCGCGTCGTCGACCTGGCGCGCAGCCACTTTGGCGCGGCGCTGCATTCTTTCGTGTTGGGCGTGGAGCGTCAGCGCCATCTTCTCTTGCTTTGCTTCTTCCGCCTTCAGACCTGAAGGGGTTTCGGGCGGCACGTCTTTTATGATAGCTGGTTGCACGGGTGAGCGCAAATCCTTGTCACATTTTCGCCGTCCCCCCGCGGGCCTGCGGCGAGCTATGAGCTCGGCAAAAAGCGGGTGCAGCTTTCGCGGAAATTGCTGTTTCGGGGCCCATTTTCGGGTCTCGGGGAAGCCTGCGGTCTGATCTTGAATATCGGATGCACTCTCGGCACTATCGCTTGCGAGCTCTTCGCGCGAGGCATTTGCTCCGTTGCGATCGCGGACAACCTCCTCCTCGTCCTCGTTGATGTCTGGTGGCAGCGCATCCCGGATCTCGGGCAATCGCCGCTTACGTCTCGCCTGCCGCGCGAGTGCCTCGTACAGATTCTCGCGCCTTCGCTTTCTGCGCGCGGGGGCGCCCCTGTGCGTCGTTTCCGGCACGCTGAGATCCACCTTGAGCACCTTCTGCGCAAAGTGACGCCGCGGGGCCAGCACGGCGTCGCGCTCGCCATCATCCTCTTCCTGCTCGCTTTCCATGGATCTCCCTCCCGGCTTCGGCCCTGCCGCCGTGCTCGCGCCCGGAATCTAGTCCGCCCTGCGCAGTGTTGCGGCCTCGCGGTCTCTCGCCGGCTTCTCCTTAGTGCGCCGGCATGCCCGCTGCGGCGTCACCCACGCAGACCCTCCTCAGATCTTCGTTTCCGCGCGGAGCTTTTTCCGGTTTCGCGCGTCTCACGTGCCCAGAGCGTTCTCGGGCTTTTTCCGTCGCCGCGAGGCTGGCACTCCCGGCCGCGCGCGCGTCGAAGGCGTCCTCCTCGTCGTCCTCCTCGTCGTCCTCGTGCACGTGCCGGCGCCGCAAAAATATATCCGTTCGCAGATGCGGATAAACCCGCACTTGTCTCTAAATGTTGGCTAATCGACATTTACGCCGTCCGCAAAGATCGGATCCTTTCCTAAATGAGGGTTTATCGACATTTATTGCTAAATGGAGGCCAATCGACATTTACAAGAAGGCGGCCAAAAGCATCGCTATCCAAAGACGAGACGAGACCAACACCGACCGCGCGCGCAGAGCGACGAGACGAGACGCGCGCGAGCGG
>KQ758804.1:0-34835 GCA_001462505.1 Aurantiochytrium sp. T66
TGAAAGCGGCGCGCGAACTGGTGGCGCTCGCGCCGCGACCTCGACCGCGCCGACGGCCACGCCGACGGCCTCCTCGAGGACGCAGACGTCGACGGGGACGTCGGCAGGACCGCCGGCAGCCACCCGGGATCTCCACGGAGTCCAGGGCCGGAGCGAGGGCCCGGAGCGAGACGCCAATTCGAGGGTCCTGGTCTCAACCTCGACCTCGGCTTCGGCCTCGACCTCGACCTCGGCCGCCGACGTCGACAGGGACGTCGGCAGGACCGCCGACTGCGGCCAGGGATCTCCGCGAGAATCAGGGCTGGAGCAAGGGCCTGGAGCGAGACGCCAATTTGAGGGGCCTAGTCTCAGCCTCGACCTCGCCCGCGACCTCCGGCCTCGTCCGGCCTCTCTCGACCTTCGGCCTCGATCTGGACCCTGACCTCGGCAAGGACCTCGGCAAGGACCTCGGCAAGGACCTCGCCCGCGACTGAGACCGTCACGAGGACGAAGGCCGGAGCAAGGGCTTAGAGCGAGGCGCCGACGCGAGCGATATTGGCCGGAATTCGATCTCGACGACACCGCGCTTGAGACGGCCACGCCCGTGATGGAGGAGAATCTCACGTGCGCGCGGTGCGCCGTGGCGTGCGCGAGGTCAAGCTTTAGCAAGTCGCAGCTGCGGAAGAAAGCCGATCGCAAGTGCAAGCCCTGCGTGCAGGCGGCGCTCGTGGAGGACGGCGAGGCGCGCGGCGAGGACAAGCAAAAGAATGCCGGCGTACCTGGCAAGAGCGACGTGCACGACGGTAAGCCCGCCAAGAAAGACACCAAGCTTGCGCACGATGCCAAAGGCGAGGAAGATGGTGGAGGGTCCCCGATTGCGGTGAGCCAGACGCAGGACTTTGACTCAGACTCGTCGCTGTCCGCTGCGGAGACCGGTGCAAAGCGCATCGCGAAAAAAGAAACCGCGGCAACATCGGCCGGAAAAGAAGCGGCGTCAACCGAGACGCTCAAGATGGAAGCCGCGCTCCGTGAAAGGTACACGCGCGAACTGTGTGCTTTTTTCGGCGCCTCGCTCAAGATCAAGCGCATGTTGAAAGAGTGCTCGCTCGATGAGCTCAAAGGGCTCGTGGACTCGACTAAGACCAGCGCGAGCAAAAGCGCCAAGGGCGGTCATGAGAAAGAAGAGAAGGATCCCGTCAGCGAGCCGACACCGCCATCAGCAGAGAAGGTGGCGCTGGAGGAAGCGGCCAAACCCAGACTGAAAAAGAGCGAACTAGTGCCCCGCGCCAAAGAGCTTTTGCAGCGTCTCTTCCCCGGGAAGAATACGAAAAAAATCCTCATGGAGCATAAGGGAAAGTACAGGGGGCTCATAAAGAGACTCGAGGAGGCACTGGCCGAGATAGAGGAAGCCGAGGCGGAAGAGGCTGCCGCGGCCACACATAAGACTGGAAAGAAACGACCGCGAGAGGAAACAAATGACAGCGAAGCAGAGAGCGATGCCGAGCCGCCCAAGCTCTCTAAGAAGAAGGCGAAGAAGAAGGCTGAGGGCAAAGCCGACGAGGCGCGGGGAGGCAAGCCCGGCCCCGTCGTCTGTGACAAGTGCGACGGCGAGCACGAGACGCAGAGATGCCCGCACTACAAGAAGTCGCGCGAGAAGCATCCCGACGCGCAACGACGCAAGGCCATTGCAGGCCTCGGCGGTGCCGGCGGCAACATGTTCGTGCTCGCCAAGGACGCGCGCGTGTACCCGCAACCGGGCGATGGGAGCTGCTTGTACCACTCCATGTTCCGCGGTCTGCGCGGGGAGGGACCATCCTCGACGCACGCGCTGCGGCAGGCGCTGGCCAATTGGGTGCGCAACAATGCGCACGTCAAGATCGCCGACACGCCGGTGAACGAGTGGGTGCGGTGGGACGCGCAATGCTCGGTGGAGACGTACTGTCGGCGCATGCGGAGTCACGCGTGGGGCGGCGGCATCGAGATGGCGGCCTTTTCGCGCCTCTACGAGATCCAGGTCGATGTTTACGAGCGCTCTCGCGGCGGCTACAAGCGCATCTCTTGTTTTCTCGCGCCGCGCAAACCGAAACGGTGCATCAGCGTGCTGTATTGCGGAGGTATCCACTACGACGCGATTGAGATTCACGGCGCCAAGCAAAAGCTGCCGCCGTCGCTCGAGGCCGGCGGCTCGCGCGGCCCAAAGCGCATTCTGCACAAAAAGAGCGCCAGCTTCAAGCTCGCGTCGATGTCAGGCGGACGAGGGCTCATGGGCCACTCGTACGTATCGCGCCACGATCGCAACCACATGAAGAAAACGCACATGCGGGGCCGTCGCAACCGCTGGTAATTTATAGCATTCGGGTGGACGCCCGATGAAATCATCTGAACAACATGAGTGATGAAGCGCTCACTCGCTCGCTCGCTCGTGCGGCGTCACGCCGACGGGAAGTTTGTTTAAGCGATCGTACGATCACCGTTCGTTGGCTCACGGTCTCTCAGCGCGAGCGAAGCGCCTTTTGGCCCAGCCCTGGTGTCGCATCGTGAAAGGAGCCGGCCCGAACGAACCGCTCGTGAGAAGACCCGGAGTGGCCCGCCTTTGCATTCTTGATCGCATTCTTCGCATTACGCGCACAGGCGAGCCAGACTGACAACCTGCAAGCGCAAGCGAGTCTGCTCTGCAGTGAGCGTACGGTATACCGAAAAATAGGCCCACCCTTCGTGTCTCTTCGGCATCGATCGCGCGGCGCCTTCGGGCCCGTAGGACTGTCCGCCTCTGCCTCTTGCCGGCTTGGACGCTCAAGCAGTAGGCTGCGTCAGACGACCGGCCAAGCAATCCTGGGAACCGAGGAAGCCTCCCATAATCTCGACTGGCACTTTGGGGACTTGATGGGGCCGCGCTTGCTTTAGGCGCGCATTGCTCGGGGTGGCCGGGCTTCGGCGCAAGGCGGCAGATGCGCAACGATATTTGGCGCACTCCTGTCCCTTGACAAAGGACGATGCGGATAGCGCTCGCCGTGGCCGTGGTCTCGGCGGGAAGCTTGGCCAAATGCATTCGGGGCTCGCGAGTCCTGCCAGACGGGCTCGAGTTTGCAACGCCTCGCTTCGACTTTAGTCCAGAAGTGGAAGGCGTCTCTGTTGTCACAGCCGACTTCAACATATCATGGTGCGAGCACGATTGCCAGGGCCCGCCGCCAGAATTCACGATCGGCTCATTGACAAACGAGACGAGGGTGGCGCTTGTGATCTCCAGCTACACGTCCGAGTGTTTTTTCTGCGGGTACGCCAAGCTCGCGCTCATGACGCAGAGCACGGGGGCCGTGGCCCTTTTGCGCATTTCCGGAGGGGTCCCCGGCCACGAAACCCTGGTCGTCCAAAACTATGCAGTCTGGGAGCAGGCCCGACGAGAGGAAGCTGTCGCGCTCGAGTTTTCGGGCACAGTTCGCAGCGAGCTCGTGGCGGGGGCGCGTCTTGAGCTGACGAGCACTACGAACCCGTGGCGAGACTTTTACGCCACGGGCTGGATCGCCTGCCAGTTCTTCCTCGCGGGCGTGAACCTATTCGTGGCCGGTGTGGGTCTGCTCCGTCTGCGAGGCCAGCCGCGATTCTCGAGCGCGGCCGCCTGCATCAGCCTGGAGGTCATTGCGTCCGTGCTGCGCGCCATTTACGCGGCGGTGGACCCGGTGTGGAGCCGCGGGCTGTTTACGTATTCGCAAGGGCGGTTTTTGCTGAGCGTGAGCATCCCTGTGGGCTGGCTGGGGTCCACGGTGCTGTTTCTGGCGTGGGAGGACCTGACGCATGCAACGCTCAAGCTGCGCGCGAACGAGACGGCGACCCTCTCGCGACGTGGGCGAGTCCTCTTCATCTCCTTTGCGGTCTGTTTCTTCGTGGTCGACGTCACGCTCACGGCTGTGGCCGCGTACCAGGGGGTTGTTCTGGCGGAGCTGGCCCCCTTGGTGCTCTCCATGGTCAATCTCGTGGTGGCGGGGCTCTTTGTGGGCGCCGGCTGGCGCTTTATTCGCGTGCTTCGCAGCGTACGAAGGCAACTGGGTACGAACATGAGCAGCAAAAATGGTGCCGGCGAAGGGGGCGCGCTCCGGCCGGTCCCGGGATGCCGAGACCGGGCGCTCGAGTTGTATCACTCCAAGGAGCCCGCGGTGCGAATGACGCGTAAACTCGTGGGCGCGGCCGTGCTCATGGTAGTCGCCTCAATCTCCATTCTGCTTTCGGGCCATGACGTATCGTACACGCCGTCGGGGCGCGCCATGGTCTTTCTGGTCACCTTCCTCTCGCTCGCTGGAGAGTCGCACTTCAAGATCACAGCATTCCGCTCCGCCCACGTTCACTATCGGCCAAGGCCTCAAGGCACCAACACTGAGAACTCGCACTACGCCGGATCGCTCGAAAAGCACGAGAGCACGACGGAGGACACCGAAGACGTCGCGACCTTAACCGCGGTCGTGGCCTGACCACGTATGAGAAGTAAAATAGCGTAAGCTTGGATCGGGAGGCAGCTCACCACGTCAAGCAAGCGAGCCTGATCACGAGAGCTTGCCCCACCAGGCGCGGGGCCACCAGCTTTAGCTGAATTGCCTCGACCATAGGACCCATGGCTGGGGAAATCGAGCTCATTTGCAAAGATCTCTTCTTCGATTGAACCCAGGCAATCATCTAGGACAGGTCAACGCTCGCAGCTTTCACGGCGATGCTAGTATTGACTGAAATGATGATATGAGCAGCGCCTGAAGTCTTTTCGCCATTACGAAGTCTGTTCGCCATTACGAAGTCTGTTCGCCATTACGAAGTCTTCGCCATTACGAAGTCTTCGCCATTACGAAGTCTTCGTTACGGAGTCGCGCGGTTCAGGTGACGTTCAGGTGCCACCACAGCCGGTTCGCGCACAGCTGAAATTGCAAGGAGCTGCGCTCGGCCGCTTTTGGCAAGGTTTTGATTCGGGCGCAAAGCCTTGGTTGAGGGTGAGGTGCGCCACCCGCGATGGAGAGAATCTGGAGAGACACACGAGAGATTTGTTTGATGGATGGTTATTAGTGGTTGGTGGTCAAGCTTGTTTATTCGTCGTCCTCCTCGTCCTCGGGCTCGGCCTTCTCCTCCATCTTGGCGGAGACGACAGCGACGACCTTGTCGGCGGCCTTGTCGGCGGCCTTCTCAGCGGCCTTCTCGGCGGCCTTCTCGGCGGCAGCCTGCGCGGCGGCCTCCGGATCGGAGAGCTTCTCCATCATGCTCTGGATGCAGCCCATCTTGTTGTTGAGGTAGTACGTGAAGTCTTGGTTGTTGCTGCTCTTGTTGCTGTTTTGGGCTTGGATGAAGTTTTGGTTTTGCTGCGCATGCGCGTTGGCCTTTGCGAATCGATGGTGGCTGCTGATGATGGGCTAGCCTATCTCTGGGTTCTGCACCCTAAAACATCCAAAGTACAAGTGCGCGCGTGCAGTACTACGGGTACTACGCACGCATACGTACGTACTAGGCACGGACGTACTCCGTAGGCCAGCGGCTCGCGCGGCTCCTCAAAATGCGCACATCTCCGCCCTGTCTCCAGCATCGTGGATTCGTGGCGTGACAGAGAGCAAACTTGGAGCAGCAGCACGTGCCCGAGAGGCAGGCGCTGCCAGCGCTGGGTGGGGTTCTCGACGCGGTTGGCCACTGGGGCCGGCGACGCGTCGCACTCGAGAAACTTACAAAAGGCCATGGCATGCGTGCGATTAGACGTCGATCAGACTGCGATCATGCATGCTGGAGAGCTGCTCGAGTAACTTCAAGAGACACAGGAATGAGACGCGACTTGATACGGGCATGTGCACACTCGTGTGCAAAAGGTGACGAAACACGTCCAAGCACGTGCCTGCCGATCGTCTGTCACCTCCCCACTGCAAAATACGTGCCGCAAGGACGCCCAAAGATAAGACGGACGCGCGCATTTTCAGCTGCAAGCTCTTCTTGATGAGCTGGGCTCGAACCGCAGCTGGTCGGAGCTGTCCGGGATCTGGCAGGCTGATTCTGGGGCAGGCAGGCCAGACCTTACTCACGCGCCCCTTCTGGAGCGCGCAAGATGGCCATTAGACTTGAAAGCCACGGCGCGATGGTCGCGCGATGCAACCTGCGCACCACGCACGCTTCACGCCTTGGCAACGTCGCGCCACGTCACACGCCGGCAAGCGCAAGCACTAGGACCTCCCAAGAATAGCATGGGCTCCGGAGCGACCGAAATATTCCCTCTCCAAGGGTGTGTAGCCACTCGCTTGACGGGGCTCGTCGATTGCCCAGCGCGTGCCGCACGTGCTGCAAGCATTCTCGCGTTGATCTGAGCGAGTGCTTTTGCGCATGCCCCGTGTGCTCGCGGGGCCGACCAGGACATCTTCAAGTTCTGCACGTACGTACACGTTTCTCAAGTGTATTTGTACGTAGTACTACCGGGTACCGTGACGTACGGCGGCTCGCGGCGTGTCTGGGCCCTGGGGATCGTCATTTGCGGGAGTCCACCGTCCGTTGCATCAGCCTGCGACAAGGTTCAATCAAGCGCGTGCGGACGACCCCTCAGGACATAGCCTGCCTCTGTCCTAGTAGTACGTACTACGTACGTAAAACCATCGCCGCCGGCTGTCCTGTGCAAGAAATTGGCGCGGCCGGCGCGATCGTCAATGGCCCGACCGTCCGGCGGGCCAATCCGGTGGCACGAGCCGTCGCTCCTTCACTCACAATTCAGTGCTTTCCTTCGTTTTGGTGGCCAACCTTCTGCTGCCAGCCAGCAGCCAGTTCAGCTAGCCTACTAGCGATGCGACGAGCCAGCTAGTAGATCTGCGCATCATGCTGTTGAGCTGTGCTGTATTGTGGCGTCATGGCATTGTAGCCGCCGCGGCCGCCGAGTCGAGAATCGATCGACGGCCACTCCCACGCCGCCGTGAATCGTTCCAGAACCCAAGCTGGAAGGCCCGGATACTTGGCCCTCGCGTCCTTCGCCAACTTCATCAAGTTCTGACTTGACTTGTCCGGTTCTCCGCGCCGCGCCGCGGCCTTCATTATCGTCCGTCTTCGCCTTCGCCTTCTCCGCCACGACGCCGACGTCCATCGTGACGTCGTCTGTGTCCTCGGTCGGTGTCCTCGTCGGTGTCCCCGCGGACTGCCTCCCTGCCGAAATTTTCACTTTCTTTTTATCTCTCTCTCTTCTTCCTCGTTCTGCCTTCGTTCCACTCTAGTTCCCTCTCGGTCCCCTCTTCGTTCCCCATTCGTTCTTCTATCCCTGCGTTCCCCGGCCATCGACATCCTAGCGGACTGTTTCACTCCTACTGTTTACGGTAATGCACACATCTTGTGAGCGCGCTGGACGGGGGCGCTACTACAGTTTAGAGTAGCCAGTCCTAGTGCACACCTTGTGCACGCGCCGGCCGGCCGGGCCCGTCCCGAGGGTCTCATGACTCGTCCTTCTCCGTCGCGTCGCCTCCGTCCTGGACCCTGCCCTTGGACTCCTGTCCGCACCGCGGCCGCCGCCGGGCCGAGCCGCTCCCGGGCCGGCCTCGCGGGCCCCGTCGGAGCCAGCCAGGAGGCCTGGCTTCCCGCGGCTGGTGGCAACAGAAGGAGGGAGCAGGACAAAGCCTCGCGCCTCATGGCGGGCGCGTTCCCCCCGGTTCCGCGATGCGGGCCAATAGGGGCGGCGCGTAAGGCCCCTGATGCGGACGATCGGTCGAAGGATCGATGCGATGCATGGTGTCCATTGGGGCCAAAGAGTTGCTCCGCAAGGAGATTGAAGAAGTGGACTTCGTGGGCTTGTTTTCCATGGTGTTGATGATTTTGATGATATGATGATGATCGGGATGATGACTGGGATTCTTGGGATGACGATGATGATGATGGTGATGATGCGCATGCGCAGGCCAAAGTCCGCCGACCGACCGTGTTCGTCGTCTCGTGTCGTGGCGCTTGGCTAGCTAGCGTAGTTTGATGTCGAAGCTTCAACAATCAATCATCCGGACCGGGAGACACAAGATCACCTACGTAGTACGTACGTACTTACGTGCTACGTACGTAAAGCGTCCTTGTCCTTGTGCAGACTGATGATCTAAACTGCTAACTCGCCTAAGCCTCCGACGCACCACGAGCCAGCTTCGGGAGCGCGAACGAGCGACAGGAGCGAGCGAGCGAGCGAGCGAGCGAGCGAGCGGAGCCCGGCTGCAGGCAGCAGGGAAGGGAAGATGGCCGGGGATGAGGGCAAGCCCAAGTCGCTGTACGTGCTGTCGGCGTTCTCGTATCTGACGCTGATCGCGGCGGTGCTCAATGGCGTGAGCTACGGCCTGGGCATCGTCGGCTCGGCGCGCATGTTCGAGACCAACGCCGACGACGCGTGGTTCCTCTTCCTGCTCAACTTCTATGGCCTCGTCTTCGCGATCGGCCTCTTCATGATCGAGATCCGCTTCAAGGACTTCTACGTGCACTTCCCGGGCTTCAAGCTCTGGATCATCCGCGGCCTCTTCATCATCTTCGTCGGTATCCTCAGTCTGGCGCTCACCGCCGGCTCGAACCCCTTTGACGCCGGCTCCACCGGCTACGACATGTGGGACACCCTGCGCAAGGCCTTCGCCTACATCCTCGTCGGCCTCGGCCTCCTCTACATTATCGGCGAGATCTTCTGCGTGCGCAAGCACATGCAAAAGGTCAAGTCCAAGTACGTCGAGGACGGCAAGGTCATCCAGTCCAGCCTTGTGTAAGCTTCGCGTCTGTCTTGGCGGTCGTCGCGGCGTCGAGAGGCCCATATTGTGTCTTTGTCCTCGCCAGCGTCTCTCGTCGCCGTCGTCAGCGTTGTGCCATCTGTCGAAGCGGGCGCACCACTCGGTAGCACTCTTCTTCTACGAATCAAATCATGTTTCACTTTTGTGGACGACCGTCGCGACACCCACGAAGGCCGTGTCCGCTTTGGCGAGACCGCGAGCATGCCTCGTCGCTCGCAAGTCTTGATGCTCGTGCTTCGGGTACGTACGTACCTAAAGTCAGCTTCTCCTCTACGCCTACTGCTGATGGCACTGCTCTTTCTCCCCGGTACGCGGCAATCTTTGTCAAGGCTCTGCTCCTCGCGGCCGTCCAGATGGCTACCCAACGACGAGCTCGCGCGCAAGGCGATCACAACTACGAAGAAGGCTTTGCGCGACGAGCGAGCCATGTGATCGCTGCTTTTGACGCATACAAAGGACGTGGTCAAGGCAGCATGCGTCGAGGTCTATATGATTGATCTACGTGTCGACGAGTTGGATTCTTGAGCTTGGGTGGTTGATGCAGAGCTTGGCTCGCCGATCGCGGCCTCCTCGGCTTGTCCGAATTCGGCGAGCGCGTCGTCAAGGTCATCGTTGCACGCTCGACCCTCACCAAGGCCATGAGTCTTGTCTCTCCGCTGCCTGGACACGACGTCGCGTGAGATGCCGTCACATAGGCTTTGCAGGCGGTCAATACACGGTCCAAGATGACTGGGATTGCCAGCCCTCATTATTTTGCCTGTCGGCACTCGTCTTGTGTCCCTGGTTGGACCTCGCCAAGACGAAGTTTAACGCGCGGTACAGCTCATCCCGGAATGCCTTGTGGTCATCGAGATGAAGCTCCCCGTCGACTTCGTCACGCTGCTGATGGTCTTGACGTCGGTACCATCTCACAATACGATGTCAACGCTTCTTTGGTCGCTCGCTTGCTTGCGCCCAACTTGGCTACGCACATACGTAGGTGCAAGATTGCTTCTCGCAGAGTCGCAGGCTCGCGAGCGCGCCGGGGCGGCCCTACCGCGTAGCCGAGGCGCCAAGGTCTGCCAAGGTCTCATGGTGCAGAACCATCGTGCAGAACCCGGGCCCAGATACCGTACTCTCGGCGGCCTCGATGCTGCCCGCCGACGCTGGCGGCTCCGGCGAGACCCCTGGCGCCCCGCGTGCCTCGCGCGGGCCCCTCTCGCGCCTGTCTTCGCTCGCGGGCCGCCTCGCCCGCGCGCTGACCGGCCGCGAAGCGGACTCGGGCGCCGTCATCTTCACCGGCGGCGCCGCCATGCCGCTGCTGGGCCAGCTGCTCGTGGAGGCGTGCCGCTCGCGCGACAAGAAGGAGGTGGCGGCCGAGTACGAGGCGCTCGGCGCCGACTCGCCGTATGCAGAGGACGAGACCATGTGGAGAAGCCACAACGCGATGATGCGCGACGACAAGTGCTCCGTCGCCGACCGCCACCGCGACGAGAACCGCTTCTGCAACATCCTCCCCTTCGACGCCCACCTCGCGAGCACGGGCCGCGATGGGCCTTACGTCAACGCGTCCGTAGTCTCCCCGCTGTCGCAGCGCTTTGTCATTGCTCAGGGCCCTCTCGAGCGCCCAGATACGCGGGAGGCCTTCTGGCGCGCCGCTCTCGAGAACCAGGCTTCTCTCATGGTCAACCTCGCGCCCTTCCCCCGCGAGTGCGCCGACTACGTCACCAAGGGCCCGTACGGCGAGGTGGCCGTCGAGGTGGTCTCGGAGACGCCCGACCCGCACGCCGGCCAGAGCCTTGTCCTCCGCAAGCTGCGCGTGTCGACGCCAAATATTGAGCCCGCACAGATCGACCACATCCAGTTCAACGCCTGGCCCAACTACGGCACGCCCGAAAACCTGTCGCTCATGGCGCAGGTGGTCATGCACGCACTCGAGGCGCCAGGTCTCGTCATGGTCAACTGCAGCGGCGGCGTCGGCCGATCCGGGACCCTAGTCACCACACTCGCGGTGCTCGCGCACCTGCGGCAAGAGTCCCTCGAGGGCAATTTGGACCGCTTTCTCGTCCACGGCGGCGCAGAGGACAACGTTGCTGCCTTCAGATCTTATCTCGTGGTCACGGTCAAGGACGCCATCGAGACCATCCGCAACGAACGTCACCCATGGATGGTCGAAGGCCGGGCCCAGTACGCTCTCATTTTCGGCGCTCTTGAGGCCGTCGGCCGCCGGCTTTCGAGCAGCTCCGCATAGAAGAGCAGCCCCGCACTCATCTGCGAGCGACCCCGCCTCAAATAGGCTGACGAGGATCGTAAGCCCTCGCGCAAGAATCCGTAGACCCCGCGCGACTCGGAGAATGCTTGTCGGTCGAATCCCAATTTGGACACATATTGCCTAGCTAGTTATTGGAGGTCTTCGATAGATGTTCTCGGCCCTTTTGCAGGCATAACCTGGCCACTGTGCAAAGGTGAGACCTCCTCGTCCTCGTCGTTGCAATCGTCGTCGTCGTCGTCATCGTCTACGGTTTTCTGCTCGATGTCAATCCTCCAAGATCTATTCTAACACGACAACGTCATCGTCGTCGAGATGATGTCGACCCCGACGATGTCTTCATCGTCGAGCTCGTCCTCCTCGTCGTCGTCGTCGTCGTCGTCGTCGACGTCGACGTCAACCTCCATATCCGCAATTTGCTGGCCTCTGCGGCCGCCAGGACCTCGCCGCGATGCGCGTCTCGGCGCGCGCGCGGGCGGCGGGCCTCCTCCCGCCCCGCGCGCCGCGCGCGCCGTCGTCGGCGTGGCGCGCGGCGGGCCTGTCTGCGTCGGAGTCGCGCGGCATGATGATGGCGGCCGCCGACGCCGCCGACGACGCCGCCGCGCTGCGGCTCCCGTGGGCGCCCGGGGCGGCGCGTGGCGCGTGGTCGCTGCGCGACAAGCTGCTGGCGCCCGCGCCGGGCCCCAACGCGGGCGGGCTCCCGGAGGGCCGCCTCGAGGCGCTCGCAGACCTCGTGAACCTCGGGCTCCCCGAGGACGCCGCGCAGCGCGACAAGCTCAAGGAGGACCTCGAGGCCGTGCTGCGCTTCGGCGAGCTCGTCACCGAGGCGAAGGCGGCTCTGCGCCCCGGCAGCGATGATCTCGCCGCGGCGCGGCCCGAGATCGGGATCGAGCCCGCGCCGCTGCGGGAGGACGAGGTCACCGAGGGCGACATCAAGGAGGCCATCCTGGCCAACGCCGCGCGCTCCGAGGACGGTCACTTCGTCGTGTACCAAAAGCGGCCGTAATGCACTGCGTGCCTGCTGGCTTGCTGGCTGACTTCGTGCGTGCGTGCTTGCCGCACCAGGACCGTGAAGGCATATCGCGGAGCAAGCAATTGGGAGCAAGGGCCATTTCGAGGCCAGGCAAAGCAAGGGCGCTTTGCCATCGCCCCTCGCTGTTCGTACTCGCCATTGGTTCCTTAGTAAATAGCAAAGATCGTTCGTCCCGGAGTGCAGCGTCGAAATATTCAGCCGTCGTTGCCAGCGCCCCGTGCGCCGGCGGGCGCTTGGTCGAAATTCTTGCTGGGCGAGACCAACGCTCCTGGCCAAGATCAGGCCATCAGAAACATATCATAATCACACAGAGCAATGGAGACGCGCCGTCAGCCACCGCAAGCTCCCCAATTACAATGCGATGGGCGGCCCTGGGTAGAACGAAGGGTCTGCCGCGCGCGCGATAAAGGCGACGATGATGCCGGCACCAAACATAAAGGGCACGGCGAGGAAACTGTGCAGCATGAGCACCGCCATCCCCGAGAGCCCGTGGCCAGAGGTGCACCCTGCGCCCATGCGGCTGCCCCAGATCATGAGAAAGCCGCCGCAAAAACCATAGCCGATTGGCACGCCGGCCACCTTGCCCAGGAGCCCGGTCTCGAGCTCCGTGAGGCAGGCACCGACGATGGCAAACGACACGAAAAACAGCTGCCAGTGCGTGTCGACGGTCGGCCGCGCAAAGCGCTTGGCGTAATTGAAAGGCTTGCTCAGCGCCGAAGAGAGCAGCAGGACCCACGAGCTGCACACCGTTTGGTAGCTGGTCGAAGAGCCCAAAAAGGTGCCGATGACCGCGAAGACCGGGATCTGCAAGAGCCCGATGAGCGCGCCACCGATCGAAGGCGGCCACGCGTAGCACTTCATAAAGGTGGCCAACGAGCAGTCCTCCTCAAGCGGCATGTTGAGCTCGCTCTGCCACGGAATAAAGTACTCGAGCAGAAACACCACGAGCCCCAGCGCGACCGCCAAAAGGGCCGAGCACTGCGAAAACGACAGCGGCACGTATTCGTCCAGGTAGGAATACTTGCCGCTGGGCCCGTTGTACCTGCGCAAAAGCGGCTGGAAGACCGGCTCGAGCAGGCTGTAGACAAAGGCGCCCACGAGACCGCCCAAGAGCGTAAAGCCGCTGTTCTCCACGCCCGCGCCAACCTGGGGCAGGACCATGCCCGGGCAGGCGCCTGCGATGGCCATGCCCGACCCAAGAATGGCGCCGCCTAGCGAAGAGCTGCGCAGGCCGCGCAGGCAGCGGCCCGCGTCCCAGTCGAGCCGCGCTTCCTCGAATTTCTCCGGCGCGACGAGTCCCACCACCGTGTAGACGACCGCGCTCGTGCCCGCGGCCGCGAGGAACATCTTGAGCATGATGAACTTTTCGAAGAGGAACTGGGCCCGGATGTTGTAGGGCTCGTACACGCGGGACTTGGCAAAGGCGAAGCCGAACAGGAGGCCCATGAGCGTGGCCGTCACGCCGACGACGACCCACCTTCGGAGCGTGTCACCGGTCTTGACTGAGACCTCGTTCCCTGCGTCGCTCCCTGCGTCGTTCTCAATATCATCGCTCAGGGCCGCGGCCAGCGGGTTGATGGACGACCTCTGCAGCTCGCCATCCTGGCCCACCACGAGGCGCTCGTCATCCTGGAATCGCGGGCTCTTCCCGAGCTTCATCTTCTTCGCGAGCTCGAAGTCCGCGAGCTTCGTTCGCGCTTTGGTCTTTGGTCTTGGAGCCAGAATTCGTGCAGGTTTTGCAAGGCGTTCGTTCGTTCGTTCGTCTCGAGCTGCGCCGGGTACGTTGTGACCCTGTTCGTCTCCCGGTTCACGGTTTCCACGCCGCCTTAGACTTCCGCGCCTCGGACGAATCGGGGATCCTGCGGGAGGCCTCCGGAAGAGCCCTCGGGACCAGGTTTGCCGCCGCGGATGATCGACGCCCGCCACGCCTGCCTGCGTCGTCGGCCTCCGCGGCGAAGGACTCCGCGTGGTCCTCCGGCATTTTTGGTCCCACCGCCGACAGCGCCCCGCTTTTTCGGGGCTTGGGGGGTACTCTGCGTCTTTTTAATCCAATTATGTCCTTTTTTATCTTACCGATCCGATCGCGCCACTCTGCATCGCGCGCAGATCCATACACGTTGGTTTCACCGATTCGCCGACGTCTGGCGTGCCTGATGATTGCCATTACGGGACCCGGCGTCGGGGACGGCGCGGGGGTCCCGGGACACGTCGGGGTTCGGTACGAAAGACAGTGGAAGCGGGCGGCGCCGCCACATCGGTGCCCATCATCATCATCATCATCGCCACCATCGCCATCGTGAAGACTGACGTTTGCCCCGAGTCCGCCATCATCAGAAGACAGGAGCCGCGCACATGCATTCCCGGTAAAGTAGTACTTTGTACTAGGCCTAGGCCTACTACCCGAGTGCGCTGCTTGTGCAGGCTCAGGACCTCGCGTCACGTCCGGGAGTCAAGAAGACGAAGACCTCCTCGTACGTAGGAGGCCTAGTAGGCATGATGTTGATGGTAACGAGGTCGGATCTGGCGTCAAGTCCAGACTTTTGCAAGGCTTTTGGGTCTTGACGATCGTCTTGACCTGGGCGACGCCCGGGATATCGTTCCGCTTTTGCTTATCATGATCCACCGGTGACGTTTGCACGACCCTGATCAATCATCAAGGAGCCTGGGCTTGTTGATTGCATGGCATTGAATTTATCCAGGCCTGAATTCTGACTGCAGGTGCGCCAAACGCTTGCGACAGTCCTTGTTCTTGCGTGCATCTCCAGGCCCAACCAAGACATCAATCAATCGCTCCGTGCCGCGTCCTGGGCGACGTCCACGAAACTGTTGCTTGGCTGCTGGCTGGCGCCGCACTGCTGCGCTGGCGCGGTCCTTTCGTTGATGATCATCGTCGTGATGTTGTGTTGTGAACTTGTGATGAGTCTGACTGATCTGACGGACCGGAAACCGAAAACCTTTCTCCGGCTCAAAGCACCGGGCGCGCCCCCCAGTGCGCGCGACAAAATTATGAACGAGCCGTCCTCAGGAAATACACACCAAAGGTGTGCACCTCTGGGGACTCGTCGGGGACCCCACCTCCTTCGGGGCCCCTTTCGATTCCCGGCGAGACTCCGTGCCAGTTTCGCCTCGCCGGGGCTCTGATGGTCGCGTCGTAGAGCTCGCCGACGACGCTGCATGCTCGGAACATCCATGCCACGTTCGGATTTCGAGCAGGCTGCAGCCTCTCGGAATTGCATGCTCACCATGATGCGCATCTGCAGTACGTACCCGTACCCCACGTACTCCGAGAACTACTACACCTAGGGCCACCACGACTTCTCCGCGGTGGTCTTCGGGCATCGCGGGCGCTGCGTTGCCACGCCCCTTCCCCAGAAGCTTTCGCGCGCGGGGCCCGGGCCTCGGACCTCCGTTCGTCGGTCGCCACCTTCTGCAAAGCCCGAAGCGCGAAGCTCCGCTCGCTCGCTCGCTCGCGGGCCTCCCGACGCGCGCGTACGGCGGGCGAAGACGATGGAGGACATCGGCCACGTGAAGCTGGCGTCCGGCCTCCCGGAGGGCTCGGGCCTGGACGGGAACGCCGCGAGCCTCGTCATCGCGCAGTTCACGGACCTGCACCAGTTTCCGGCCCAGGTTAAGACCTTCGAGGCCCGGGGCCGCACGATCGACTTCGACAAGGAGGGGTACAGCAGCGCGCGCAACGTCGACCTCATCCGCCACGTCCTCAAGGAGGCCACGCCCGACCTCTGCATCTTCACCGGGGATATCGTGGACGGCCGCCCGTGCCAGGATATGGGCCGCGACTCCTTCAAGCAGGTCATGCTCGAGGTCCTGGCCCCTGTCCTCGAGGCGAACATCCCGTGGACCTTCATCCCGGGCAACCAGTACGTTTACGTCCCCCAACCCGCGCCCGGATAGCACGGCGAGGCTGACACACGCGCGCGCGCTCTCGTCGCGACCTTACCCTTCTGCGCAGCGACGATGACCACTCGCCATGGACGCGCGAGGACCTGCTGGAGATTTACAAGCTGCCGCTATGCATCTCGAGCAAGGCGACCTCGTTCAACCACACGCTCACGGTGGGCCGCACCGACGAGGCCGACGCGGAGTCGAGCGTGCGCCTCTGGCTCTTCGACTCGGGTACAAACAGCGACGACCCACGCATCATGTACACTACCTTTGCTCCCGAGACTGTCAGCGAGTACACGCGCCTGTCTGAGAGCGGCACGCTGGCACCGGCCGCCGAGGGCCTCGCGTTTTTCCACATCCCCCTGCCAGAGTATCAGGGCGCCAAGCCCCTTGCAGGGAAAAATGGCCTTTTCGAGGCCGCAGTTCTGGGCGGCAAGGCGCCCTGGCCCGTCATGCACGAGCCCTTCAAGTCTCTCGTTCGCTGGCTCGGCAAGGACCTCGTCGCCGGCTGCTCCAAGCTCAACAGCGGCATCTTCGACGCCATGAAGGCCCAAGGCAATATCCTCGCCACCTTTTGCGGCCACGACCATCATTCGGACTTTGTCGCTCTCCGCGATAAAATCTACCTCTGCTACGGCCGCTGCGGCTCGTACACGCCTCCGCACGACTGGGAGGGCGCCGGAGGGCCCCTTCCTTTCAACCACGGCGCCCGGCTCGTCGAGTTCAAGGCGCGAGACAAAGTCTACACGTGGAACTGCTCCTTCGAGAACGCTGTAGAGGACATGTTTCACCTCGAGCACAAGTGAGCGCGGCAGACTCGGAGCCGACGCGTGCCTGCCAGAGTCACCCAGATTTATTCTTTACTTGGTCTTCTTCGGCTCGGGGGCGGAGTCTTCGTCCTCGCCATCATCCTCGCCATCGTCCTCGCCGTCGTCCTCTGGAGCATCGCCCGCAGCCTCTTTCGGGGGCGGAAGCTCTTCGATCGTGTCGCGCGGGCGAAAGACGGCGTAAATACAGGCGCTGCCCACGAGCATGCCCGCAAAGGCGGCCAGGAAGGCCTTCAAGGGTTCCTTGCGCAGCGTCACGATCATTCGCTCCCACACGGCCTTATCGCCGCCAAAGACGGCCCCACCCTCCGCGGGCACCGGCGCGCCTTGCACGCCCTCGGGGCCTTCTCTGTACTCGGCAATGTGCCGCGCGAACTCGGCCATGGCCTCCATCTTGCGCTTGCCGGTGTACTTGTACATGGTCCCCTGGTGAAAATACAGGAGCGTCGGGTACCCCTTTACCGAGAACCTCCGGGCGAGGCCGCGGTGCTCGACGGCGTCCACCTCCGCGACGTTAATCTCGCCGAGGAGCTCCTCGCCGAGGGCTTTCCACGCTGGCGCCATGCGCTTGCAATGTCCGCACCACGGCGCGTAGAACTTGACGAACCTGCGCTCGCATCAAGCATCATGCATCGCAGCGACAACTTTCCTCGTCGTGAGTCACGACGTCCTCCCCACGCTGGGCAAGCGCCCGCATCCCGACGTACCAGTCGCCCGTGGTGGCGCCCGTGGCGGCCTGCGTCAGGTGCTCGAAGTCGGCCTCGCCGAGCTCGATGACCCTGCCATCGGCGCCGCGCGCCGCCAGGACCGCGAGGCACGCGAGCGCCGCCAGCAGGCCGGCCGCCGCGCGCCGCCAGGGCCTCGCCGCGCGCATCGTCCTCGCGCAGGAGCCTCGCTTCTGCGGCCGCGAGGGGCGATAACGTTCTGCAGTACTGTACGTACGACGACGACGACGACGACGACGACGACGAGGACGAAGACGACGACGACGACATGGAGCGCTCTCGCAAGCCGCGCGAAGTCCATCCAGGGGCCGCGCACGAAATACATTGTCGTCATGTCTGCGTTGAGCTGCCAGAGCGCGACCCGGTCTGCGGAGTTTTATGCTACAATGTGAAGCTCGTCTTCTGGGTCGGGATCGAGGGCATGCCCTCGAGCCACGAGAGGACTCGCCGGCGAATGAAATCATGGCATCCTGCTGGACATTGTGCTGCTTGGAGTCTGCGTGGGACAAACGACGCGACGTTATTGGTCGTTTCCTGGTCTGTAGAGTTCATGCAGAGACAGAACTTGTGGATTTCGCCCGGAGGGCGGGCTCGAGCCTCGAAAGCATGCCCTGGGCCCTAGCTGGCGGAAGAGATCATTACGTTGTTGTGCTTGGAGTCTGCAGGATGAACGACGCGATTTGATTGGCCGTTTATGGTTTGTGAGCGGCTACCAAGGTCTCGAGAGGCCGATTGACCCCGGGTCGCGACTCTTGCAACTCTGGCATATCTCCGGCGCAGTTGACCGCTGACTCCGCCGATGACGTGCAGGTTCGACCGACGAGGCGCTTTGCTGGATGATCGCCATGCGTCTCTGCTGTCCCGACCGCAGAGCTTGAAGAGCTCGTCACGATGGCTCTGGGGTAGCATGGTCTCGCGCCAATTTGTGTTTGGGACAGCTGAAGACTTACGAGCTCGAGCAAGTCTCCCCGCGTCGGCGAGGGCGAGTCTGCATCCCTCCCCGGGGCCTGCGCGGGCAGAAAGCTGTCCGCCTTGGCGGTCGAAAGGAAAAGGTCGCCAAGGACACGAGATGTGGGCCCTGCACAACGAGACCTGCTTTGCGCGCCTTCTACGAGACTCTTCTTTCGCCACGTGGGTTGATGTTCACGGTACGAACGTGCGTGCGAGCGTACGCGTGCAGTCCGTGGTGCCCGCGGCGGCAGCAAGGAGTCCGGATCACTCTGCGCGGCGCGAGTAGGTACGTACTACGGGGGGGGTGGGTCCAAGAAAGGGGGCCCGAGTACGAGCTGGCAGACCTCCCTGGCGCCGTACTCGTGTCTGCGGCCAAGAGGTTGGTTTGTTTGGCCCCCACGGCACCCGCGCCGCAGGCCGCAAAGACCAAAGCCGAGATCCCCGGGGCGATCTCGCCGGAGTCGTCGCAAGCCCCTAGAACTAGATTTCGAGGGGGCGAGATTGGCGCAGTGCGAGCTGGGCCACGGAAAACAAGCTCGCAAGAAGAGAACAGCGGCGACTCGAGCTGCAAGACATTGCAATCGGCGATCGATCGGCGTGCATAGCAACGCAAATCCGGGGGCCGAGCCCCAAATCCTGGACATTTACCGGAAAACGCGCAATAGGTCGCACATTGCCCGGCCATTTCACTTCTATCGATCGTGGCGCATCCACCGTGACCGTGGCTGGAATCGCCGGATCGGCGACGCCAGCGCGTGCCACTTTGGGCAGTGCGCCCAGGCTTGTGTGTGTCGTGGCACTTTCTGAGCGCAGGCCCGGGGCCGGCTCCTCGAACTGCAAGCTTAGATCGTCGCTTGCGCACTGCGCTTGCGGCTGTGGCGATCCGAGGGCGCGTGCACGGCCCTAAGAAGCCCCGCGCAATCGTGCGTCGTTGCTTTGCCATCGGCGTCGATCTCGCAGAGCTAGGAAGCTTGCGCACGACGCAGCGTCGACGCAGCGCTGCGCGGCTGCGTGCATTTCTGCGTACTACGTGCGTGCGTGGATACGTACGTACTACGTACGTCTCTCCGTGGCGGATGCTGCGGCTGCGGACCGCGTGCGCAACCAAGAGCGCTGTTTGTCCTTCCGGACCGCAAGACCCCGTGACCGTGAGGTTTGTCGTTCGTGCATTTTCGCTCAGGGCAGGCGCTACCGCAGGGTCTGTCCAAGAAGGAGCGTGTGGTCGTCGTCGTGTGGTCGCGCGTGCCGCGTGAGCCGCCTCTCGTCACTTGCACGTCTGGCACGAGCCGTGCAAGTTGCAAGGACGCCCGCGTGTCTAGGAAATTGTCCTCAATTCCGAAGGGGCTTTCCGCATCCCCCGCTCCCGCAAAAACCAAGGCAATCGGCACGAGCACGCTTCTGAGAACTCGGGTCTCCAGCTTCCGTGGAGCGTGCGTGTCGTCGTGCTGCCGAGGCCGCAGCGAGTGTCGACGCGGCCTTGGTTTGGCCAGAAGTAAAAGCAAGCCAGGACCCAGCCAGTCAACTTCTCCATTTCATCCGTCCGTCCATCGTCCGTCAATCAAGGTCGCCACGCGCCTCTTCGCTGCGCGTCTTCGCTGCGTCCCCGTCCTCCCCAAGCCCGGCTCCCGTCGCGTCGTCGCGCGCGTCGTCGCTGCCGGCGTCCAAGCCAACGTCGTCCTTGCGGTCCTCGCGAAAGACAGGGGGCGGGTCCCCCCCCCCACACCTGGCCCAGCTCCACAGCTCCGCCCAGCTCCGCCCAGCTCCGGCGAGAAGCTGCGCGAAGAAGCTGGCAGCAGGCGGCTGCGGGGCCAGCTGTGGGCGACAGACGGCGCGCGTGCAGGGCCCGGAAATGGACGAGGAGTCCACTTCGAAGGTGGAGAGCGCGAGGGCCGCCAGAAAGAGGCTGCTGGCGCACGGGCCGCGCCCTCTGGCACGCTCTCGCGGCCGCCGTCACGGGCCGTCGAGAGCGAGCGGGGGACGCCTGCTGCTGCCTCGTGGAAGAAACGGCACAAAGAAGAGAAGGCCCGGCTGGACTCGCAGCAGATTCGCATCATCTGCAGCTGCAGCAGCATCGACGCCGCCGCCGACGCCGACGACGCCGACGACGACGACGACGAGGACAAGGACGACGAGAAGAAGGAGTCCGAGCCTCGCACGACGACGAGCAAGCATGGCGCAAGGCAGCGAAGTCGCGCCGCGCAGTCGTAAGAGGACCGAGCGCACGGACTACAGCTCGTACGGGTACGAGGACGACTCGGGCAGCAGCCGATTTGCGGAAGGCGAGAACATCGCCCAGGTGGACGCTGGCAATAGCAGCACGTCCAGCGGCACCGGCTCGAGCTGGACCCGGCGCTGGAGCGCTCGAAAAGCACCAGCTAGCGGCGACCCCACCACCGCCGTCATGAATACCGCCGCCGGCAAAATCCGGACAGCGGACGAGACCAGAACCGCGAGCAGTGGCAAGAGAAACCACGAAGTGCTGCAGCGAAAGTGGAGGGAGACCGTGCAAAAGCAGCGCGAGCTGCGCAGGCGCGCGAGCGAGATGGAGCAGAGGCAGCTCAATGACGGCGCCCTCCCCGCGGAATTCGCCTCCGTGGCAGCAGCTGCTGCAGCAGACTGGGAGGATGTCGAGGATCCGCGACGAACCAATAGCATGCGCGCGCGCTCGCTGCGCATCTCCGCTAAGCTCCGCAAGAGTATCGCGCGGCGAAAACGGCGGCCGACCTCGGCCCCGGAGGGCAAGGAGAAGCGCAAGCTCATGGTCCGCTTCGATGAGGAGGTTACTGTGCGGTGCTACGAGCTGGCGCAAGACGAACTTGACGAGGACGCGCACGACGCCGAGATCGAGGTCCAAGATCCCGAATACGGCGCCGAGGCCGACGGCAATGTCGAAATCGGCGACGGTCACCTACCCCTCGACACGCGCGAGGTGCGAAAGAAAATCAAACGGCGCTCGAAGCGGCGCAGCAAGACCGCCAAGCGTGCTCGGAGCCCGGAATACACGCGCGAGGCGGAGTTCTTCGACGCCATCCAGGACTGGTGCCGGCGCGAGCTCACCGACGTCTCGTACGAGGGTGCGGGCATCCTAGAGTTCCTGCCGCCGAAGCGCGCCTCGGCCGCGCGGTCGCACCACATTGAAACCTATGAAGACCTCGTGCACAAGTGCCGGCGATTTGTCAATGACCAGATCTACGAGCCGTCCAGCTTGGAGCAGGACAGCTCGGCCTTTGCCATCCACACCGAGGAGATCATTGCGAGTCTCGTTCGCGACTGCCTCGAGGAATTCCTCACGTACCGCGTCGAGAAGCGGCCTCGCGAGTTCGATGCGCTCTGCCACGATTGCTTCTACATCGCGCGGGATCTTGTTCTCGCCCGCCGCGACACCCTCGCTCAAGGTGCCGAGTGAGTTGCGCGCCGCCTAGTGTACCCTGCTGATCAGTGATTTGTTTACTTTGACGTGCGAGCTCTTTGACGCGCGGGGCTACCGACTGCGTCACGACGGGCTCTCGTGCTCGGCGAGTCATGAGGGACGGGCAATACGATGTGTCAGAAGGCTTGTGCTCTTATTAATAAAGCAGCGTTGTAAATTCAGAGACCTGGGCACGGCACGCATTGCGCGGACAAAAGCCAGAAGGAGCTGCGCAGACTAAGCGTATCGCACGGCTAGGCTCAAAAACGTTCCGTCTTGATCCTCCTCGGCTCTGGACGATGCTGACGTCGCGCATCCGGTCGCATCGCATCATGATTTACTCACACGTACGTACGTACGTACGTACGTAGGCTAGTAGGATACACGCCAACGCGAAGCTTGCTAATAATAACACAACGTGCTAGACACGGCGAGGCCGCCAGGAGTTCAAGGTGCCGGGGAATTCGGAGCGAATGGGAATACCATGCAGCGTTAGCAAAAGCGGGCTTGCAGCCGGTGTTTTCCAGGCCACCTGAATTGAGCTTTGCCGGAACAGCACGCAATACGTAGCCACTCCAAGTCAGGCATACGTACAAGCGCGGCCTGTCCGAGTCCGAGTCCGAGTCCAACCCTGTCTGGCCGGATCCCGATTCCCGACCCTCGTTGAAAGGTGGCGACCACTGCGGGAATGTGGAATCAAAAATTCGAATTTGTCTTGTATCCTAAACACTATGACACTGCTAGCAAATTCGCGAAGCAGCGAACCACAGCGGAAACACTGTGGTCCGGATCCCAGATACTCGCGAAGCGAGGCCAAGCTCAAGGTCTCCCGGTCGAGGCCGCGTGCCACGAAGCCCGTCCACGAGGCCGCCTCTGGCTCGACAGCTCTGGACTCACGACATTTTACTCTCGTCAGGCAGGCTCCGAGCGAGCGCGGTTGTTTGCCTGCCGTCTGACAAGCTATAAACGCATGTCCTGTCCTGACCAGTGTCCCCGGCAGGTGCACACCTTATACACATCGGGTACACACTCAATCCGCGGACCCCCCCTTGCGCGATCATCCCGCGCAGGCGCATGCAGCCGCTCGATCGTACATCGCTCGCGTGATGACCGTCCACGCGGAGTGGGTGATGACTTCGTCACTGCTGCTGCTCCGATGCTCCTGCACGAGCGAGCGAGCCCGCTTCCTCCCTCCATCGCCGGTCTTCGCCTCGGACTCGACTCGGTCCTCGGAGCCGAGGGGCCGGGGAGGGGACCCACGTGCCGTGGTCCCTCCTCCCTCCCTCCGACCGCCAGCCTAGCCGCCGAGGGCCGATGGAGTCGCGTGAGGACTCTTTCCACGCGTGCCGATGGCGCCGACGAAGTTTGCGCAACTTGAAGAAGCAAGCAAGCTTGGCAAGCTCCCCAAATTGGTGCGCTCAATCATTGAAGAAGCTGCAACGTCTTGCATCGATGGATGGATTGTTCATCAACAAAAAGATTGTCGACGCCTGCGGCCTGCCTGCCAGTGCAGTGCAGGTCGCTTTCAGGCGTTTTGCAAGCGTGGCCTGCCTGCGTCATCATTATGGGGCGCGCGTTGCGCGTGTCATAACCTGCTGGTACTAGGCCTACTACCTGGTAGACCGACTTCGTACGTACGTTCGTACGTCCTCCCTCGCACGCCGCAGTCAGCCATGCGTTCGTTCACGCGGCAGCAGCAGGTGCAGTGCGTTGCGAGCTCGCCCCGACATCTTCCCCGGCACGGAGCAGTTCATGTCGTGCCATGCAGTGCCGGGCCACGAAAATGCAATCATGATCAGATCATAATTCCGATGGGACATAAATACCTCGATCGGAGCCCACCGAGCCGTGCACGGTGCCGAGCGAGGAGCCTGGAAGCGCGTGTCCTTGATCGCGCTGCTGATGGTGATTATGTACGTACGTACGTAGCACGTACGTAGTGGGGTACGCAGCAACCTGCAAGACTTGCAAGCCCAAAAGTTCCGCACCTTGGAAGTGGAAAATCCGTCGCGCAATCAGCCCAAGTTGGCGCTGCGAACGATCGATCGATCGATCGATCGATAATCGATTGATAATCGATCGACGGTCGACGGTCCCGCCAGAGTTGACCTCGAAGAAGACCTGGAGACGCGGTCGTAGGCTAGTCGGTATCGCCTGGCGCCCAAAGGTCGAACTACGGAGCGAGCGAGCGAGCAAGGACTCCGTCCGGGCCAGGTTGGCTCGGGGCTGCCTGCGAAAGCTTGGCAAGCAAGCAAGCAAGCAGGAGCAGCAAACCCGCAACGCATAACGCAGGCAACGACAAGCGAGCGAGCGAGGAAGCGAAAGCAAGCATGGCGCCGTCGACCAAGGAGGCCGGCAAGGCCAAGAACCTGGCGGCCGGGGCCAAGAAGAAGTCGGAAATGTGGAGCGGAACCTCGTCGTCCGCGAGCATCGGAATCGGGCCCGAGAGCCTGCGGACCACCTTCATGCCCCTGATGCTGGTGCTGTCGACGCCGCTCACAAGCGTCATTCTCAGCCGCAGCGTCGTCACCACCAAGCACGACTCGGCCTTCCTGGAGAATGCCTGGGACGTCCTCGAGGAGATCCTCGAAAAGGGCATCGTCCACACGTACACCAAGGACGCCTTCAACCCGTACGTCTGGAAGCTCATCGGCGTCTACATGGCCATCCAGCTCGTGCTCATGCGCTTCATGCCGGGCCCCGTCTACGAGGGCCCGCAGAGCCCGATGGGCAACCGCCCCATCTACAAGGACAACTGCTTCGCCTGCTACGTCGCCTCGTTCGCGCTCTTCTTCCTCGGCATCTACCTCGAGCTCTACAACGGCGGCGTCATGTTCGACCACTTCCACGAGTTCATCGCGTCCATGAACATCTTCGCCCTCGTCTTCGTGGGCGCTCTCTACGTCAAGGGCGCCGTCGCGCCCTCGAGCACCGACTCGGGGCTCTCGGGCAACCTCGCCTTCGACTACTACTGGGGCACCGAGCTCTACCCGCGCATCTTTGGCTGGGACGTCAAGGTCTTCACCAACTGCCGCTACGGCATGACCGGCTGGGCGCTGCTCTGCACCTCGTACTGCTTCGCCCAGTACGAGCGCTTTGGCGAGGTCAGCAACTCCATCCTCATCGCCGCCTCCCTCCAGGTCATCTACCTCGCCAAGTTTCACATCTGGGAGCGCGGCTACATGTTCACCATCGACATCATGCACGACCGCGCCGGCTACTACATTTGCTGGGGCTGCCTCGTCTGGGTCCCCAGCCTCTACACGGCGCCGACCGCCTTTCTCGTGCTCCACCCGTACAACTTCCCCGCCTGGGCCGCCGCCGCGCAGTTCATCTTCTGCGTGCTCTCCATCTACCTCAACTACGACGTCGATCGCCAGCGCCAGGAGTTCCGCGCGCGCGACGGCAAGATGAAGATCTGGGGCAAGGACGCCGAGTACCTGGTCGCCGAGTACGAGACCGCCGACGGCAAGAAGCACTCCTCCATGCTCTTGCACTCTGGCTGGTGGGGTCAGGCGCGCAAGATCAACTACTTCTTTGAGCTCTGCGCCGCATTTTCCTGGTCGGTCATCATCGCCCACCCCTTCCACCTCCTCGCCTGGGTCTACTTTGGCTTCCTCTTCGTCCTCCTCATCGACCGCGCCTGGCGCGACGATGCCCGATGCGCCTCCAAGTACGGCGACAAGTGGGACGAGTACAAGACCAAGGTGCCCTACCTCATCATCCCCGGCGTGTACTAGGCTAGCTCACGAGACTCGATGCCTCGAGCACTCCACATCAGCCAGACATAACTTACAAACCGTAGCTAAACCCCGATGTAAAAGCAAGCGACCCTGAGCCTGAAGTCCTTGATTGATTGACTTGAGATGCGTGCGTGCATCCAAAGTCGTCTGGCCAGAGCATGCCTGCTCGCCTTCGCTAGTAGCTCCCGAGCCCATTCGCGGGTAGGCCTTCTTCGACAAAGTTTTCGGCGCAGAGAGCTCTCGATCTTGGCATGCGCCAAATTTGCGCGATCAATCCGGCATTACCTCCAGCGTCTCATCTTGAGTGAGATGGACAAGAGCCTGTTGCGCAAAAGCTCGTTCATCGACTAGCAGACCTTTGCCGCCCCCGCCCCGAACCCGAAGAAACTCGTGCTGGCGCAGCTGGAACATTTCCTAAGTCGGGGGCCGAACACGGCCGGTCAATCATGCATCCACGCGCGCGCGTCACGTGTTGCACCTGAAACTCATGTGCACGAGTCCGCCGCCGTGAACCCCCATTTCGGTCGATGCGAGCGTCCAAGGCTCGCTCGGTCGATCGGTCGATGTCCAGTCACATTGGTTTCCTCGGGGCAGCGTGCTGTGCCCAGCTCGGACATCCTCTCTGCACATCAATCATCACCTGCCATCGGCGGCGGATTCGGCGGCGGCGGTGGAGGAACATGGCTTAGTGGAGACGAAGCGCAGGTCGGCACAGAGCGAGATGTGGTCCGAAGGGAAAGTCCGCGAGGGGAGTGCGGTGTCGATTTGCAGGGTCGCCTCGGAGGGGATCGGCGCGACCTGGACGACCTCGACCGAGTTTCGCGAGCACAGGATCCAGTCGAGGTCGCCCTTCCAATTGCCAACGTAATTGGTGAACGCGGGCTCGCCGTAGGCGCTAAAAAGGGCAAGCTCGTGCGTGAGATGCGCCCCGCATCCCACGGCCTCGTCGGCCTCAAGACGGCCGTGCGCCTCGGCGCGGGCGCGCTGAGACGCGATGAGTTGCTCCCTGGACGCTTGCAGGTGACCCTGCATGCTGGCGATCATGTCGAGGATGGCAACGCGGTCGGCCGGGTCATTGTGCCACGCGAGCCCGTCCTTCAGCTCGGCCACCACGTTCAGTTTGTCCACAAGGCTAACGCCCTCGTCGACGGCATCGACCTGCTCTTGGAGGTCGCTGACGGGGAGGGCCCGGCCGCTCTCGGTCTTTTGTGAGAGAATGTCCATGTACCTCTGCGAGTCTTTGCCAGCGTCCTCAAAAATGACGTCGCGCGCCAGGTTGGCCTTGCTCTCGTACTGGAAAATACTGCTGGTGGCCCACTCGGGGTGGTCCGCCGGCAC
Source organism: Aurantiochytrium sp. T66 (assembly GCA_001462505.1). Classification (NCBI taxonomy): domain Eukaryota; class Bigyra; order Thraustochytrida; family Thraustochytriidae; genus Aurantiochytrium; species Aurantiochytrium sp. T66. Next base: position 26,889 of record KQ758804.1, read on the forward strand.
GGCGCCCTTGAGGAGAAATTGCAGCGAGAGGTCGTAGGACTGCGCGTTCCAATCGCCGCACATGACAACCGGAACCTCTTGGCCTGATTCCTCCTGCTTTCGACCTCGCGCCCGCTCGCGACGTTGCTCTTGGACGAGGTCTGCAAGCAGCTTCGCCTGGAGGCAGCGAATGTTGCCGGCGCCAGGGTGGAAGAAGGAGTGCGTGTTGGTGACCACGACCTCGCGGTGGCCCGCGAGCGAGGGCCCGACGGTTTCCAGAACGGCGAGCTGCGCAATGCTCTTCACCTTTGAGATCGAGTCTTCGAGCGAGTCCACCGTTTGCAAGAGGTGCTCGAGCCAAGGCGTGGTTTCGCGCCGACGCTGCACGAGCTCCTTGAAACTCACGGCCTCAAAGTGCGAGAGGCGGAAACGCGCCGTGCGGGCGGCAAAGAGGCAGCCCTCCATCCCAGACCCATCCTTTGGCGTGAACCGGCACACGTAGTCTGGCGCGAGGAGAGCGCGCCAGAAGTCGAACATCTTGGCGTCCACCTCTTGGAGGCAGATAATGTCCGCATTGCAGAGGACAACCTCGCGCGCGAGTAGCGGCGCACGGTAGCGGAGGTCGCGGAACTTGGGGTCGCAGTACGCGTACATTTCGTCCCAGGTGTGGCTGTAAGTATCGGCGAGGATGTTGTAGCTCATAACGCGCACCGTGTCGTCGCCCTCGGACTTGGCGGATATGCGGTCCCGGACAGCGCTCCAGGGCGGGCTGGGCATCACGGCCTCGTCCAGTTCCAGAGACACCGGCGCGGCAAAGTCGCCAGACGGTACGCACGTGACCGCGAGCCGGCGGCCCACGTCTGCCTCGGTGGGCGTGTATGAGCGAGTATGAGCGATCGTGGCCAGGTCCTTGGTGCCGGCTAGCGTCCCTGCCGCGGCTGCCGCTGCTGCTGCGGCCTCTTCCTGAGATGGTTCTTGCGAAGAAGGTGACGAGGAGGACGACGACGAGGAGGAGGAGGATGTCGCCGTCGCAGCGGGCGGCGCGGCGTAGGTCCATGTCCAGCGCAGGGACGACCGCTTCTTGCCGAGGTCCTCGCCCTCGGCCCAGGGCGCGATGGGGCACCCGACAATGGGAAATCCGCGCGTGATGATCTCATTGACTCGCGGGTGGTCGACGCGGATCTGAAAGCGCTCGGCCCCGTTGACAAGGATGGCGACGCCCTTCTCGACGAGGGCGTTTTGGGCGGTGAGGCCGGCGTCGATTCTGCTGCTGTCGCGCAGCTCGACCTCGCAGGCGGTGACTTTGTCGGGCTTGCGGTGCTTGGCGAGCGTCTTCGTGAGGCGCGCGAGCGTCTTGGAGACCTCCTCGTTCGGGTCGCGCAGCAGCTTGCAGGCCACCTGGGTCTGCGTGGCGCCGGCCTCGAGCGTCTCGAGGCTCACGCTCAGCTTGCCCTCGCGAGGCAGCCTCCGCACGAAGGCCGCGCGCCACAGCGGCGACGGCGGCGGCCCGCTCATGGCCCCGAGGCGGCTGGCGGCCGCCGCGAAGGTCGCGAAGGTCGCGAGGGTCGCGAAGGTCGAAGGTCTCGGCGGCGTCCACGGAGTCCGCGGGCTCATGAGCGGCCGCGGCGCCGCCTCCCGCCGCTGGCTCGGACCGCGCGAAGCTAGCGAAGAGGCTTCGGGCTGGTCACGCGGAGCGGCGGCGGAATGTGATCTGCAGCAGGTCATGACGTTCATGACGACGACGACGACGAGGAGGAGGAGGACGAGGAGGAGGAGGACGACGACGACGACAACCGTGAACGGCGGCGAGAGGAGAGTACGTACACAGCAAGGCAGAAGACAAGGAAGTGACGAGATCGACGAAGCTGACATGCGAGACCATTGGGAAACGAACGGTTGACCACGTACTACATCCACCCCGCCTGAGGCGACAAGATGCAGGGTCTTATTCTCGTTGGCAGCTTGGACTTATTACCTAAAAGCGCGCGCGGGAATGCTCATGCTGGTCTTACTTTGTGTGTGTTACGCTGTGCTGCTGGGTCCATGCCGGCGGGCCGGATGTCTTCGCAAGGTATGGCAAGGTTCAAGTGAAGCTGCGTGCGTGCGTGCACGCGTAGTACATACATACATGGACAGCTCTTTTCTTCTAGTCGACGTCTTCAAGCTCGCTCAGCCCCGCCCTCTTTGGGCGGCGACGGCGGCAAAGGGCCAGGTTACAATACGGGCGAGACGGCGGACAGTCTCTTGTTGGGTGGACGATCGGTACATGAGCGAAGAGCTGCGGCTCCTGATCCGCACTTGTTAGCAGCGGATGCGCTTGCAGTCGAGCGCGGGCGTGAACTCGTAATCGCCGCGCTTGAGGCATCGCGACCCGTCGACCTCCATGCCGGCCGGACCAAAGCCCGAAGAGACATCGGCATTGCTCACGGTGGGCTCTGCTTCTAAGGCGGACGAGTCATCGAACCAGAACTCTACAAAGCAGTCCTCCCAGGAGAGGGAAGCTGCGGCGTCGCGGGACTTTGTGTTTCCGCGTAGGTGGTCCGGGACTTGGTTCCGGGACTGGGTTTCCGCATTGAGATCCAGTTCGTCAAAGACTTCGGCCTCGTCACGACGAGTGTAGGTCGCTCCCAGAGCGGAGGGCGGCGCCTGGCCTTGGTGCTGAAAAGGTGCAGGGTGTCTCGCCAATGTTTCTTGTGTGATGCAGGTGGGCTCGGACTTTACGAAGACGACCTGGTGCTGGGCGGGCCGCGGCGCGTACGGGACGCGAGCGCAGTCGACGACCTGGCTGTCGACCGCAATGTTCTGGGCGGCGATTTCCTCGACGTACTTGTTCACCTGGGCGCTGATGCCGTGAATTTTGCGCGCCGCGACATTGTAGGCTGCAGCGGCCTCGACGTCCGACGCAAAGTACCCAAGGTGCTCGCTCTTGGACCCGTGCTTGATGCGGCCCCGCCAGCGCTGGGTACACGAGTGGAACGAGACGCCGCGATACGGGCTGCTAAGGCGACGCACGGGCCCGGCCTGGGCCCGCGTAGCGCCGGCGGCGCCGGTGGGCGTGCCTCCACCGAGCACAATCTCCTCGAGGATGGCGCTGTTTGCCAGGACGGTGTGCTGGACCCGGAGAACGACGACATGATCTGTGTCCCGAAGCTGGGCGCCGAGCAGGCGATCGAGACGAGCCGATGCCGCGACGGCGCTCCGGGGCGACTGCGGTCTCGCGCGTCTCGCCTTCATGAGGTTTGGCGTCTCCAATTTCATGGCAAGACCTGGGCCGCGGTGGTCCTCCTCGCGCGCGAACTGCTGTTCGTACCGCGCCTCCTCCTCTCCGTCCACATGGCTCGGGACCGCATGGTACCCGAGGTCTCCTCCGTCCTCTTGCTGTCGGCGCAGCATCGCTTCCCTGCCGCGTTGGTGCACGTTATTCGTCGGCGTGAAGTAGTACGCCCCGTCCTGCTCCGGCATGTGCATGCTGCGCTCTACAATCTGTCGCGACGCGACGCGACGCGACGCGACGCTACGCTCTTGCGCGGTCGCGAGGGCGCTATCTATCCCTCGATCAACTCCTCCTCCTTCGTTCGTTTCGGTCGGTCCTCGACAAACTAGCTAGGATTCGTTCGCTCGTTCGTTCGGGGTTTGCACGGCGGCTCTGCCGCGACGGCTCTCCTGCGAGGCGTCTGTCGCGTCGCGTCGCGTGCGGTGTGACCCCGGAAGACCGACCCGCGGACGGACGGGGCGCTGCGGCCGCTCCCGCGTCGCTTTCGAGGGCTAGGCTAGATACTTTGACCTTTGAAAACCAATTTGAAAACCAATTTTGAAAACCAAGCGCATTTGAAATTTGAAATTTGAATTTGAAAGTGTGCGGCGGCCAGCTAGCTTCCAATCTCGCACTTTGGCAGCCTGCGGCTTCCAAAATTGAATTTCAAACCGGTAAAAGAAAATTTTGAAAACCTTGGCGGGCGCGACGCGACACGATACGTTCCCGGACGGAGCCCGCGGGCCTCGCTCGAGCCGTCGTCGCGAGGCGCATCGCGGCACTCCAGAAGCGCCCGCACGTCCCGGCCCGCGTCGCGAGCGGAGCGGCTCTTCCCACAGCGAGCGAGAGTGTAGGAGACGGCCGACTCGCCGGCATCGCGCGGAGTTTTGCCGCAAGCCACGCATCACCTTACGTACGCACGTATACGTACGTGAGGATTGTCGGAATGCAGGCTTCGCTTGCCTCGCCAGCCAGCCAGTCTACGTCCCGCAGCTCGGACGCGACCGCGTGGTCGGCGAGGCCAGACTCTCGCGAGGCACCGTCGATGATCGCGGTCGAGACGAGCCCGAGCGATAGAGACGGTGCCGCAATCCTCGCGCAGACTCTGGGCGCCTCGCCTCTGGGTCCAAATTTGCGGAAAGCGCTCTGCGGGACAGAGGCGGCCGCCGCGCTCCTCTGCGCGCGTGCCCGCAGACTGTGACTGCGATCTCCGCGCGAGGCCCGCGGGATGTGTCAGCGGCCGCTGCCGGCCTCGGTCTCCGCAGAGCGGGCCCCACTGGGCGCCTACGAGGGTGAGGCCGAGTCCCAGCCTGACACAGCCCGCCGCGAACGGCGGCAGAGGGCCGGGAGGCGAGCCCTCTGGGGGCGCGCGCGCCGCGTGACGGGACCACAGCCGCCCACAGTCACCACACCTGAAGGATCGATCTTGACGAGGCAAGACCTTCAAGTTTCAAGACGCAAGACGAGACGATTCCGCCTGCGACTGCCCGGCTGCCTGCGCAAGGCGCCGCAAGCGATTGCGATCGGCCTCGCGTAGAGCGGCAGCAGCTGGTCTAGGCCCCATTCGCAAGCGTGCAGCAGTCTACAGATCGATCGACCGACCGCTGTCGCCACTGGACGTTGGTTTCTGGCGGTCGAGTCGCAAACGTGAGCAAGCCTGGGCCGGCTCAATCAATGCACGGCTTCGCATGCTTCGCAAGCTTCGCAGGCTTCGCAGGGCGGACTCCGGATGAACGAAAGAATGAACCACCTCTTTCGCGCGAGGGGAAGCACGACGGATTCGGACGGAAGCACCGTGACGTTATGTCTGGTCTCTGGTACGTACATGGTACGTACGGCGTACGTACCCGGTACGTACGTACCAGGGTAGGCCTAATCGATTGAATCAAATGCTGAAGCCGTGGCTTGTCCACCCTTGCTGACAAGTGTTGGCAACGTGAAGCCACTCCGATCTATCGGGAAGGAGACCTCGTCTGTACTAGGCAGGGCTCTGGAGCGTCTCTATTTTCGTTTCGTTTCTTTCAGAGGCGCGTGCCTTGCCTCGCGCGAATAACTTTGATCGATCTGCACAAATGTCAGGACGTCAAGACCACCGCGCGGGTCATCAATCAAGACACGCGTGGGCCGCGAAGCGTGGGCCGCGCCTCCAACCCTCCGGCCGTCCTCCGGCCGCCGCTTCTTGATTTCTTCGCGCTGCGGGACGACGATCTCCAGGCTCTCCGAGCAGCAGCCGCCGCTGCCTAGACATCGTTGCGACTTGCATTGCAGCGAGGCCGTTTTCACGGAGCACTCGACTCATTCGTCTGCAACGGCGCAGTGCTGCGCTCCCCGCGGGCCGGCCGGCCGAGGCTTGGAGGCAGCTTCTGCGCGTCGCTTCGCGTCGCTCGCCGCGTAGCTACCATCCGTCGCGCCGCGCTTGACGCCCAAGGAGATCCCCAAGAACAAGGTTGTTTGCCTACGTACGTGCCCTGGTAGGCATAGAGCAGCGTGCACGCGCTGCACGCTGCACGCTGCACGCTGCACGCTGCACGCGCTGCCGCGCTCTTGCGAAGACTCGGAGTCGCTTCTGTCCGAGTCGCGGCGCCAACGCTTTGAGGCCAACGCCGCCGGCGGCCGGGCGAAAAAGTGCTGCGCAGGCCCAGGGTGCGACAAGCGCGACAAGCGGCACGAGCTGGCTGCGCTGCGCAGGTTGGTCACAGCGGCGATGGAACATCGCCCCTGACCCTGGGTCCCTGACTCGAAGGGACGGAGGACGAATGCCTGCTGCGGCGGACGCGCGCGCAGAATGAGTGCGACGTGACAGCTGTCAGACAGCCGGCCCAGGAGGAAGGAAGTCTGCAGTGCAGCGACGACGTAGCGGGCCGAGCCGCTGATCGAGCCGCTGGTTTTGGTGCGCCAGTCCTTCTGACACAGACTAGATTGCGGCGAACGGCCCGGCCGGCCGGCCAACGACGCGCGACTCCGTTTCTGCTGGGGGCGGCCGGTGCCGTCTCCGAAGTAGTCCAGTGATGACGGGAAGTACGCGACCGTGACGTACGAACCGAGTGCGTCGAGCTTGCTTCGAGTTCGAGTTGGAGGGCTGAAAGTCCGAGACCATTGCCCGAAACTTGTGCGCGCGGCGAGAAGTGGGCCCTTCCAAGCCTTGCGCTTGCGCGTCCGGAACGTCGTGTAGATCCTGGGGACCAAACGGCACCCACCCCGCCGTCGCTGAGCCAGGGACGCTTGTCTACCTGCGAGATGGCGGTTCGGGCAGGGCGCGATCGCCGCAATCTTGACCGAACGCGAGATTTTTGTGAAAAAGGTCGAAATAAGGGATGTGATTGGAGAGCCGGCAAGAGCGCTCCGGTTCAAGTAGTCTTGACAACTCACAGCCCGGCCCGGGGGCCGGAGCGATGCATTCAATCAACTGTCCATGATGGCGAATGGCAACCGGCCATCATGGGCTCGCTCGCATTCACCTCGCGTCATACAAAAGTTATACGCATACGCAAGGATGCTGTAGATGTCGAAATCTCGTCGTCAGCCCAGCCATATGCAACAAACGGCATTTACCATCGCTGCGCCAGACCAGAAACACGTTGTCTTGCTTCTGGTTGACCTTCGACATCTTGGGCTCGACATCACAAACCCACGATCATTCCGGCTGCCTAAGTTGTTCGAAACTCGCAATGACCATCCGTGGCTGAAGAACGGCCGGCATCAGCGGCCGCCAGCCACAGCCAGGGCCCGAAGGCGCTCTCGTCCTGCACGATCCTGCCAAGGTCCTGCCCACTGGCAGGCTCTGGATGATAAGAGGCCTATTCTAGCCTTTGTTACATTTGGGTCTCTTTATGTGTGCACGCGCGAGCGGGGGGTACTCTGCGCGCCGACAGGCTGTACCGGCGTCCAAGCAGGTAAAGGGGGGTGTTATGGGACTCTTTCACCTCCGCGTGCACGCGCTGTTTCTTTCGTTTTCGTTTCACTACATGCGGCATTGTACGCGACCGCTTTATCTCACTTGCGGGGCTAAATAATCTACTTGCGGCTCGCTTTGCTCCACTTGGCGGGGCGCAAGCTGGCTCGCCGACGTCCCTCGCTCCCGACCGAGGCGAGCGAGGGAGGGAGCCTCGCGCCGGATCGTCCGCATCGTCCGCATCGTCTCGTGACTCTCGTGTCCGCGGCCTGCGTCGCCGCAAAAGAGTCTCGCCGCCGGCCCGGCACAGCCAGCTTGCGGGTTAGTTTGTCGCGAAGAGCCATTTTGGTGAAGGTGAAGTTCTTGGGATGGTCTTGAAGAATGGGGTCCCCAATGTTTGAAGCTGTCTTGAAGGTTGAAGGTCTTGAAGACTTGGAGAAGGTTGTGAAGAAGGAAGGACCAGGTGTTGTTGATGAACTCGATGATGGAGAAGAATAAGGTCTTGTCGAGAACGATGGTCTTGATGCGACAAGTCTTATTATCCGACTTCGAGGAGCACGGCGCTGGAATTGATGTGCAGGAGTGTGTACGTAGTACGTACGTGCCGCATACGTATGTACGGACGTACGTACTACGCGTAGTACGCCGCACAGTGGGTTATAGCGCATTGCCAAGTGCATAATTGCGGCGTGTTTTCCTTGCAAGTTGAATCAATTTATCATAAAAAAGAAAATAAAATGAAAATGAAAAAGAACGCATGCAAATCAAATTCAATTTCGCACGCGCTCCGCCGCTCCGCTCCAAAACAAACGCCGCGCGCGCC
>KQ758804.1:52488-64022 GCA_001462505.1 Aurantiochytrium sp. T66
GCGCTGCGCCCTCGCCGCGGCGGGCGGGGCCCCCCCTGGGAGGGAGGCGCGGGGACCCGGTGTGCGAAAGGTGTGCGAGCTTGCCCGAGTCCGAGCCGAGTCCCGACGGTTTTACATGCATGCGGCGAGAGACCCCGCGCGCGAGGGCCGACGGCCGAGGCCCGTGGCAGATCGGAGACGGGGAAGAGGCCGCGCGCGCCCGCGGGGCCGAGGAGGAGGCGCAGGAGCCGAGAAGCTGCTGAGAAAACCGCCCGGAGGAGGGCCTGGGACGGGTTCTGGCAAAAGCCCTGGGACCCTGGGAAGACCTTTACGTTGACAACAAGCAAACCTCGAGCGCGAAAGCCCACGAGCGCGTGGAGTCGAGCTCTTGTCTGGCGGGAAAACAACTGCTGCGACGTTGATCGCTGACGTCGCGAAGTCGCAGACGACGAGGAAGTCCGAGTCGAGTCGTTGAGGCCGGCAACGGGCCCGGTCTTCGACGACGACGACGACGACGACGACGACGACGACGACGACGACGACCGTGAAAACCCTCTGCAAGACGCACATACACAACAAACCATGGCGGAGCCCGAGCTCGGACGCGAGCGCGAGCTCGAGCAGGAACAGGAGATCAAATTCGACGAGGAGACCCGCACGGAGATGACGGTGTCCGTGCCGCCCGCCCCGCCGCCGGGGCCCACGGACGCACGGGTGCTGCCGGTGCAGGTTGCTCTTCATCTGCGGCCGATCCTGCCCCACGAAGAGGCCCAGGGCTGCGTGAGCAGCGTGCGGGGAAACGAGGACGAGCATACGGTCACGCTTCCTGGTGGCACGCGCCGATTTACATTCGACCACGTTTTCGAGGCCGGGTCGGAGCGCTGCAGCGCCGACAGGCTGTACGAAGGCTGCGTGCGCCCGCTCCTCGATGGCTGCTTCGAAGGTCTCAACGCCACCGTGCTTGCGTACGGGCAAACCGGGTCTGGCAAAACTTTTACGATGGGTACGACGGGCGAGGACCGCGGCGTGATTCCGCGCGTCGCACGTGATCTCTTTGCCCGAATCGATACCCTGCGCGCGCAGAACGGGGGCGCCTGCGCCTGGGACACGAGCGTCTCATTCTTCGAGATATACCGCGAGTCCACTTTCGACCTCCTCGCGGACGCCGCCGGGCACGGCAAGGCACCTGAGCTCAGTATCCGTGAGGACTCGACCCGAAACGTCTTTGTCGTGGGCCTCACCGAGGTCTCGGTGCGGGACAAAGACGAGCTCCTGGAGCAGCTGCGCCGCGGCGGAGAGCACCGCGCCACGGCGAGCACGGAGATGAACAGCGTCTCGAGCCGTTCACATGCCATCTTTACAATCTCGCTACGCAACGAGGACCCAGCGACGGGCATGATTCGGTCGTCCAAGTTCCACCTGGTCGATCTCGCCGGGTCCGAACGAGCCAAACGTACCAAAGCCCAGGGCGATCGTCTCCAGGAGGGGATCAACATTAACCGCGGGCTCTTGGCCCTCGGAAATGTCATCTCCGCGCTCGGCGACGACAAGCGCAAGCCCGGCGGCAAGGTCGGTCACGTTCCGTACCGAGACTCCAAGCTCACACGCATCTTGCAGGACTCGCTGGGCGGCAACAGCCGCACCGTCATGGTCGCCTGCGTCTCGCCCGCTGACAGTAACGTGGAAGAGACCCTCAACACGCTCAAGTACGCCAACCGAGCACGCAACATCCAGAACAAGCCCACCGTGAATGACGAGGCCATGAACGAGCAGAACAGCACGCTTGTGGCGCAGCTCAAGCGCACGATTGCAAGTCTGCAAGACGAAGTGGCTGCGCTGCGGTCCGGGTCCGAGCGGCCCCTCGAGGCGCACCGCGCCAAGATCTCCACGCGCGAGACCAGCCAGCTCCTCCTCAAGCTCAGCGACCGCAACTTGAGCCTCGAGGCGCGCCTCGGCCGCATCGCAGAGCTGGTCGAGAACGCCGCTGCGGGAGCGGACTCGGAGGCCGGCAACGCCGCCGCGATGATGGAGAACTCGCGAAAACCCCCGGCGCTCTGTCTCGAGGCGCTGCGCAAGGCGCTCTCGCAGGACGCCGAGAGCCCCGACGTCCCCGCGCGTGAGGAGCAGCCGCGCGAGAGCGCCGCCGAAGACGCTGCGGGGGCTGCGGGCGGCGACGACGGCGATGACGACGAGGACCACGACGAGCACGAGGGCGAGAAGGCCCAGGGCGAGGACGACGAGGCGCAAGAGGTCGAGCACATGCAGCGGCAGGTCGCTCTCCAGCAGGAGCTGCAGTTCATCAACGACGAGCTCTCGTCCAAGGTGGAGGCCATGGCCCACATGGAGAGGAGCGGCAGCCAGTTCTCGGAGATGGAGCGCTCGTACGCCAAGGCGGTCCAGGAGATGTGCCACGAGCTCAACATCCTGCAGAACGAGCGCGACGACCTGGTGGCCAAGCTCAAGGAAGAGCAGGCGAAGCGAGCCAAGCTTGGCGGCGCGCAGGGCGCCGCACCCGCCGTGAGCGGGCGCGAAAAGGCGCTCAAGCAGAAGCTCGCCGACCTAGAGGCCAAGCACTCGAGCCTGAAGAAGAAGCAGACCGAGCAGGAGCGCCTCATCCGCATCCAGAAGCGCGACATGTCCGGAATGGACCGCCTAAAGCAGGAGATCCAGGGACTCAAGCAGTCGCGCGTCAAGCTCATGCGCAGGATCAAGGAGGAGGGCGACGAGTTCCGCAAGTGGAAGCAGACCAAGGAGCGCGAGCTCAAGCAGATGAAGAAGCAGGAGACCAAGCAGCGCTACAAGTACATGGTGCTCGAGCGCCAGCACGAGCGCCAGCAGCGCTTTCTCCAGCGCAAGCAAGAAGAGGCCGCGCTCGCGCAAAAGCGCCTGCGCGACGTTCTGCAAAAGCAAAAGCAAGCCGCGTCGACGCGCAACGGCGCGACCGGGACCGGCCTCGGGAAGTCGGCCGAAGAGCAGCGCGCCGTCTTCAAGGAGTGGCTCGCGGACCAGCTCCAGGTGTCTCGGCACCTCCGCAGCGCGCGCAAGGCGCTTCGGGCCGAGGTGGAGACGCGCAAGGCGCTCCCGCCAGGCAGCGACGACGCCGAGGTGGCCTCGAAGCGGCGCGCCTGCACCGAGCGAATTGCCTCGCTGCAGGCCGCCGTCCTCGAGGCCGAGGAGGCTGCGCAGACTGACCGACGCTGGAGCGCGGCACGCACCACCCACATCGCCAAGCAGTGGCTCCGCATCTTGTACCAGGAGCTCGCGTCATGCGCCGAGAAACTCGACGCCGTCTCGGAAGAGAATGACGACCTGCGCACCGACAATGACGACCTGCAGAAGATGTTCCTCGACCTCGAGCACCAGCATGTGCTGGAAAAGGCGCGCGTGCGGCGCGAGTACGAGGAAAAGCTGGTCTTTATGCTGCAGCAGCACCAGCAGCATCCGGGAACGCCCAAGTCCTCTCCGCCAGGAGGCGCAGAGGGCGCCGATGAGGAAGCCTCTGCCGCCGACGCCGGGGCGGAGAGGAGCAACACGGAGACTGTGCTGCTCGAAAAGCTCGACCAGCTCGGCGCCGACTACGACCAGCTCGTGGCTTTGCTCGAGGACTCGACCCCCAGCAAGTCCAAGGCCGCGGTGAAGGCGCGCAAGACGGCCGAAGCAGCCCGGAAGAAGCGACGGGAGCAGGAAGACGATGACGATGACAACGACGATGACGAGCCGCTGTGGCTCAGCTCCGAGTCCGAGTCCGAAGAGGGCGAGCTGGACTCTGACGACGAAGACTGGACCGAAGACTCGCCCGCGAAAGCACAGAGAGCCGTGCGCAAGCGCGCCTCGGGCCCGTCGCTGGACTCGCAGGCCTCGAAGAAGAGTGTCGCGCCTTCCACCGAGGACATCGAGGCCATGCGCCACTCGGCGGAGGACCAGCTTCCCGAGGACCTCATCGAGCGCATCGACAGCTTCAAAGTCAAGGAGCTGCAGGACGCGCTCTTTCACATTGGGCTCTCGGTGTCCGGACGCAAGGACGTCCTGCGCGCAAGGCTTCTGTGCGGGCTCTTGGACCGGCAGGCGCAGCGCGAGAACGGAACCCTGCAGGAGGCCGCGACGCCGCTGCTACCGGAGGTTGTTCCCTCGCGCCACGAGGTCAAGCAAGACGAGGACCAAGCGGCCAAGCAGGAGGACGACCACGTGGCCAAGCAGGAAGTGGTCTCGGCTGCGGTGAAGCCTCCGCTCAGCCGCCAGCCGTCCACGAAGACGACGAGCGCGGCCGCATCGGAGCCCGAGAAGCGGAGCTTGGGATCGACGCGCCAAACTCCTGTGAATCTCGGAGATGTCAAGCTCGCGGATGCGAAGCGCAACTCCGCGCCGCCTGCAGCGAAGACAAAGGGTCTCGTCCCAGCCTTGACCAACCCGAACAAGACGGTCTCGAGCAGGACCGATGCGCTGGCCAGGCCCAAGCTTGCTCCGCCGCGGGTGACAGCTCACCTCGCCAAGGGAGCTCCTGCGGGGCCAGACTCCAAGGAGAACTCCATGGAGGCGCGCTTGGCGCAGTGGCGCGCGCACAAGAAGACCCTCGGCGAGAGCCTTTCGTCGGGGACCCGCGAGCGGCGGGCCGCGGACGACCAAGGCCCCGGCAAGCGAAGAGCGCTCGGCGTCATTTCGCAGAATCAGAACCGCGCGCAGGGCTGAGGAGCGCACGAGATGCCGGCCCCGCAGCAGATGCGACGGCAGCAAATGGCCAGCAAAAGGTCGGCGCGCCGGGCCCCACGCGCGGGTCGTGTACGAAGGAAATTCCGCTTGCGCGCGCGCAAGGGCACCGCGCTCTTAGTCTAGCGAGCTTGAGCAGAATCGGCCCCGAGCTTGGCGGCCGGGCGACTGAAAAGTGAGTGAGATAATGCATCATGAATTAGCCTAACCCAAGGGCCCTCCCTCCCGGCTAGTAGTCCTCGTGGATGGCCGTGCCGTCGAAGCCGCACAAATAGGGGCGCAGCGTGCGCCAGAGCATGCCGGACTTGATGAGGTCCGTGGCGGCGTCAATGTCAGGGCTCATGATGCGGTCTTTGTCCCAGCAGGAGACGTGGGCGCGCACGAGCGCGAAGACGGCCTCGAGGGGCTCGGTCGTCCGGAGCGGGCGATGGAACTCGAGCGCCTGGCATGCCGCGAGCAGCTCGATGGCCAGAACATGCTCGACGTTTTCGATCACCTGGAGCGCCTTGCGCGCCGCGTAGCCGCCCATGGACACGTGGTCCTCCTTGGCGGCCGAGGTGGAGATGGAGTCGACGCTTGCCGGGTGCGCGAGCGCCTTGTTCTCGGAGACGAGGGCGGCGGCCGTGCAGTGGGCGATCATGAAGCCCGAGTTGAGCCCGCCGTCCTGCACGAGAAAGGCGGGGAGGCCGCTGAGGGCCGGGTTGACGAGGCGCTCGATGCGGCGCTCGCTGATGGAGGCCAGCTCGCTGGTCCCGATGGCGAGGTAGTCGAGGACCTTGGCCGGGTACTCGCCGTGGAAGTTGCCCCCGGAGATCACGAAGCCCTCCTGGCTCCCGGCGTTGGTGTACAGCGTGTCGCTCTGGCGCTTGGCGCCGAGCGAGTCCCCCACAGCGCGAGAATCCGAGCCCTGGCCGGCGAGGCCGCGCTCGGGGCCCGCGGCGGCCGCGACCATGGCGCGCAGACGGCGAATCTCCTCCTTGGCCTCGTCGAGGGTCTCCGGGTCGGCGCCGCCGGCGTCGAGCATGTCGCGGCCGGAGTCGCGCTTGCCCATGATGCTGGTGCTGGTGCTCGTGCTCGTGCGGTGCGAACTGTTGCGCCGCGGAGGCCACACGTGGATGGTGTTGCCCGCGGCGTCGAGCGCGGAGACGTCGGGCCTCCCCGTGAAGACCATGGGGTTGTCGGTAGAGGAGTTGAGCTCGACGTTGAGCACGGACTCGACGAAGTCGATGGTGTCGGCGACGACGCCGTGGACCTGGGGCGTGCAGCGCAGCGAGTAGGCGTCCTGGACCTTGCCGGAGTAGTTGTGGCTCCCGAAGAGCTCCGAGGGGGCGCCGGGATGGAGCAGGGCCCGCAGTCGCGCGGCGACAAGGCCCTGGCCCCGGTGAGCCCGACGCTCGTGGACGCGGGGGTGGAAGGCGCTCACGGTGCCCTTGAGGACCTCGAGGGTGAGCGCGGCGATGCCGTCTGCGCAATTCTGCGCGTTGCGGGCGCGCACGACGGCCTCGGCGCCGAGCGAGGCGATCATTTGCGTGCCGTTGATGAGCGCGAGGCCCTCCTTCGCGCCGAGCTTGATGGGCTCGAGGCCGTGGTCCGCGAGGACCTCAGCGGCGCTGCGGTGGGCGAAGACCACGGCATCTCGGCGGCCGCGTTCGCCGGCGCCGGTCGGGGCCAGCATCATGGCGTCCTGGGTCTCGGTCCCCGCAGGGGTCTCGAGCTGGCTCGTGTCCCACATGCGGCCGTGGCCGAGGAGGCCGAGCGCGAGGTGCGAAAGCGGCGCGAGGTCGCCCGAGGCCCCGACGGTGCCCTGCGCAGGGACGACCGAGATGCACCCGGCGTTGAAGGCGGCCACCATCTGCAAAAGCGTGTGCTCGGAGACGCCCGAGTTGCCGCGGCAGAGCACGTTGATGCGCAGGGCCAGCAGCATGCGGGTTCTCGCGTACGGGAGCGGGGCGCCGACCCCAGCCGAGTGGGACTTGATGAGGTTCTCTTGCAGGGTCTCGAGCTGGTCCTCGCCGATGACGACGTCGGAGAAGAGCCCGAAGCCGGTGTTGATGCCGTAGGCAACCTCGCGCTTGGCCAGGAGCTGCTCCACGACGATGCGCGACTCGCGCACACGCACGATGGCTTCCTCGGCAATAGCAATCGTCGACCCATGGCGGGACAGCTCGAGGAGCTGCTCGCAGTCGAGCGACTCGCCGTCCAGGAGGATCTCGACGCGGCCCTTCATCTTCGCTCGCTCGCTGGCGTCGTGCGCTGCGCTTCTTGAGGTCGTTCTTGATTGATGTCTCTGAGAAGGTCTCGAGGTCTCTCGAGGTCTTGGTTTTGGTTGACGTTCGTGCGCTCGTTCGGGCTTTGCTCAGGTCGTTCCGGGTCTGCCGCGCTGCGCTCGCGTCGGGTCGGCATGCATCCCGGCAGCAGCTTTGGCCAACCTGGTCTTGCACATCATAATAATAGTAGTCGCCGCCGGAAATCTCCTCCCCCCCCCTCGTGCAGCCCAGCCCGAGATGCTGCACGAGCAAATCGTCGTCAAGACTTGTCGGTCGGAGGAGGTCGCGACGCAGACGTCGGCGTCGGGCCGCGCGAATTTCGACGGCGCGCGCGGGCGACGGGCGGGCGGGCGGGCGTCCGGGCAGACTCGCGGCCGTGAGCGCGCGGCGCCATCTTCCAGGCCCGTTGCAATTCTCGCTCCCATCCGGTGGTCGCGGCGCCGCGCGCGGGGACGCGAGGTCGCCGCGCGCGGGCGTTTTCTGCGTTGCGGGCCGTCGCGCCGGCGCCGCGCCACGCCGCGCGAAATTCCCGAGGGTGGAGTAGAGCAGAGGGGATGGACGACGCGCGCGCAAGATGGCGGCCCGCAGCGCGGACCACAGCGCCGGAGAGCGCTCGCGAGCGATAACGGCGCGCGAGACGGACGCCGTCGCGGGCTTCGAGGAAGGGTTTGATTAACTTGCGCGGGAGGGGAGAGGGAGACGACAAGATCTTCGCCAAGGAGGATTATAGCAGGTCAAGAATGAAACTGAGGAGGGCAGCGTGGATGGGAAGCTTTTGATGGGGCCCGACGACCACGACGCGGCCGAGAAGACCGCCGAGGAGCTCGGCTCGATCATGGAGAAACGCGCCCCGAGAGAGCGGGAACGTGATGATGGCGAGAGAATCTTCGCATCCACACGCAGGGATTTTTGACTTCGAGCTCGAGGGCCCGCCCGTGGGGGCTGAACTGATCGGGGTCGAGGCTAGTAAGCAAGAGAAGATCCAAGAGACGAGATTCTAGAGCAGAGAAAGGTAAGCGACAGGACCGGGACCGTCAAAATTGAGAATTCTACATATTGCTTGCGCGCGCTCGCGGCTGCAAGCTAAAGATGCTGGTGCTGGTGCGAATGTTGATGTTGATGGTGCTGCGCATGGGGCGGGGGCTGATGGTGGTGCTGCGCGTGTTGGTGCTGGCCAAGTTGCTGGTGGTGGTGCGAAAACTGCTGCGACGCAGAATTGACCGCCGAGGATGACGATGACGAAGAGTTGAAGCCAGCCGCGGCGCCGCCCTGGCTGTGGTGATGCTGGTGGCTGGGGTGGCCCGAGTGCGACGCGCCAGGCCCGGGCTGCTGCTGTCTCCCCGGAGGCGCGGACTGGTCCCACATGTTGAGGAAGTCGACAAGCTCGTCGTCCTGCAGCGGGACATCATCGTCATTCATGAAGGTCTCCTCGACCTCTTGCACGGTCCGAAAGCCCGCGCCGCCGAGGCCCGCGCGGTCGAGCCCCTGCATGGCCCCTGATCCGGAGCCAAAGCCAGGGCCAGCGAGCTGGCCACGCGAGTCGCTGTGGTGGAGGCCGAAGAGGTCCGAGTTGCTGCCGCTGGCGTGACTCCATCCAAAAGACGACGAGGACCCGTTGCGGCGGCCCTGGAACTTGCTCTGGGTGAGTCCGCTGGCGAGGTCCTCGAAGCTGCCGTGCGAGTCGGAAAAGTTGCCGAGAAGCGGGTTGTGGTGGTGGTGATTATGGTGCGCGTGGTGGTGGTGGTGGTGCGCATGGTCGTGGACGTGGTGCGCAGACCCCGGGCCGGACCCGTGGTTGTGGCCGTGGTGCTGGTGGTTGCTGAAAGAGAAGCCGCCGGAGGTGGCTTTGCCGGCGAAGAGATCGAGGGTGGACGCGTGGTCGAGCTGGGCAGAAGCGGTGAAGTCGCCGGCGCCATGCCGGTGCTGCTGGAGGCCGTTGAGGAGGTCGGTCTGCGGGTCGCGCTGGACCTTGGGCTTCATCTTGGACGATGACCGTGGCTTGTGCTGGGAAGCGGCGTTGACCACCTTTGGAGGCGGGGCATCGGGCGCCGCGAAACCGGCGGGGGCGGGCCTGACCTTGACGTGCATGCCGTTGTAGGCGGCGCCGCCGCCGGGCTTAGAGTCGGCGGGCGGCGGCGCGGAGGCGAAGCCCTTGCGCAGGCCGTCGCCACCCGTGCCCTGACCAAACTGGGGGAAAGAAGGGACCGAGGGCGCCGCGGGCGCACCGGAGGGGGACGACGAAGACGGCGCTATGGTGGCGCGGAACTCGGGTCGGCGCAGGATCTGGTTGGGCGCACCGGTCTGGGGAAGTTGGGAGGTGATGCCCTTGGAGAGCGCGCGGTAGCGCGTCTTGATGGCGTTCTTGCTGCGGTTGGGAAGCTTTTCGGCAATGGCGTCCCACCTGCTCCCGAGCTGCTGGTGGAGGCGCATGATGGTCTGGTCCTCTTCGGGCATCCACTCGCGCTTCTTGGCGCGCATGATGGACTTGAAGCGGGTCTTGACGGCGTTCTCCGTGCGTCCGGGGAGCATGGAGGCGATCTTGGCCCACTTGTTGCCGAGCTCGAGCTGGGACTTCATGAGCACGCTGTCCTCTTCGGGTTTCCATGGGGTCTTGTTGATGGTGGGGTCGAGGTTGTAGCACCAGCGCTCGCGGCACTGCTTGGCGCTGCGGCCGGGGATGAGGGAGGCGACCTCGCCCCAGTTGCGCTTTTCAACATTTTCGATGAGCCTGCGCAGACGGGCATCCTCCTCGGGGGTCCAGGTTCCCTTTTTATACGGCGACTTGGTGAGCTGCTCCCAGCGTTCCTGGCAGTCCTTGTCGGCTCTGTTGGATATGCGCTCGGCGATGGGCGCCCACTCTTTGCCGAACTTTTCGACGAGCTCTTTCAGCTGGCTGTCCTCGTCGAGGTGCCATCCGTTCATTTCCGTGGAATCGTTGTCGGAGGGGGCCTGACTGCCGGAGTGCAGGTGTGAGTTGTCGCCGCCGTCATCGTCGTCATCGTCGTCGTCGGCGTCGTCATCGTCGTCGTCGGCGTCGTTATTGTTGTTCTTTTGGTCGTTGGTCGGGTTGTTGATGCTGCGGCCCTTATTTGCGTTGCTGGCATCGGCGTCGTCGTTGGCGCCGCCGTCAAGCATATCGTCGAGGTCCATGGCCTGGGCAAAGCGGGAGCTCTCCCCATTGGAGCTGCCACTGTGCTCTGAGGGGCGGACGTTGAAGGCGGAAACGTCGGCGTGAGCGTTGTTCTCGCTGTTCTTGCGGGAGATCTTGTTGGTGCCGTTGTTTCGCAGGGCCATGGGGTTCTCGCGCCTACCCAGCACGGAACCCGTCTCGAGGCCAGGTGACTGGAAGCCGCTGCTGCCGCCGCTACTGCTGTTACCGGCACGCTGCTGCTGCTGCTGCTGCTGCTGTTGCTGACGCTGTTGGTGCGCGGCGGCCGCGGAGGATGACGTGGAAGAGGAGGACGGGACGGGGGGCGCGCCCCAGAGCGGGCTCGAGGGCGCGGCGGAGGCCGACGTGGACGAGGAGGACGTGGTAGTGGGGCCGACGGCGAAGCCGACGAGCTGGGAGATGTCGTTGTCGCCGGGGGTGCTGGAGATGCTCACGCGGCGGGAGGCGAGGCGTTGCGAGAGGTTGTCGATGTCGTCGAGCGAGGGGTCGTTCTCCACGTCGTCGTCATCGTCGTCGTTGTTATTGTTGCTGCTCTTGTGGAATCGGGAAACACCTCGCAGCTCGGCCTCGAGGTCATCGACGCCCATGGACTTGGTGCGTTTCAGCTGGTTGGGGTCCTCTGCTGCGAGGGCTTCGGCGGATGCTGTGAGCCCGAGCGGGTCGATCTCGTCGGCGCCGCCGCTGAGAGAGAACCCGCTCACGTGGCGCTTATGAGCGGGTCTGCGGACGCTCGGTCTACGGCGCGCATCTGCCGCGGCGCCACCGCCGAAGGCGCTCGCGTCGCCGTCGACGTGGCCCGGGTTGAAGACCGCGTCGTCATTCGCCCCCTTGACTCGCGGCATGAGCGCAGGCGGCGCGACCGTGTTGGACATGAACGTGGTCGAGCGCGTGGCCCGTCAGCAGGGCCGGGTGGGACGAGGCGAGGTCCGCGACGAATAGATAATAGATAGATAGATAGTTCGCGGCGGACGGGCTGCCGGCCGGCGAAGTTGACGTGAACGGTCGCCCGCTGCGACGACGACGACGACGGTGGTCGGGGACGATACGAAACGAAACGAAACGAAAGATAAACTCTGCACGCGCGCGAGCGCGGCGGCGCCAGCAGCGAGCGAGCGTCGCGGGCTCGGCGGTCGGTCCCGCGAGGAATAAAATATGAAGGGCAGCCGCGAGGCCCGGGCCCGCGAGAGCTGGCTGGCTGGCTAGCTGGCTAGCGAGCTAGCGAGCTAGCGCGCGCGCGCGCGAGCTGCGCGTCCGAGGCGCGGCCCGTCGCGGCGCGCAGGGGCGGGACCTCGGCCGCGCCGCGCCGCGCCGGCGCCGGAATCCGCCTCGATCCGATGGGACGCGGTTCGAGGCGATGCGATGCGGGCGGCGGGCGGAGACGCGCGGGCGGCGAGGGCCGGCGGCGAGCAGCAGCG
>KQ758804.1:70294-90404 GCA_001462505.1 Aurantiochytrium sp. T66
TGGGCCTGGAGATCGACAAGGCGATCCAGTCCGTGAAGGAGGACGACAAGCCCAAGACCAACAAGAAGCGCCGCAGCAAGAAGCGCAACAAGAAGCGCCAGTCCACGGGCGAGCGCGTCACGAGCCAGGACAGGGACCGCGACTTCGACGCGAGCTCGCTGTCGGTGTACTTTCAGCCGACGAACTCGCTGCTCAAGGGACTCAGCAACCGCCTAGGCTCAGAGGACGAGGCCGACACCTCCGGCGGCGAGGATGAGGAGGATGGCCGCTACCTCTTCGCAGAGGAGATCGACTCCGAGTCGTCTTCCTCTGACGATGACTCGGACATAGACTTTGACTCCGGGGGTATCACGCGCCCGCGCATCGCCCGCGATGTGTCCTCGCGCAACATGAATCTGCGGTACATGAGCATGACGGGCAACCTGCCCCCCGATCAGCTCTCGGTGGCCCCGATGCTGAGCCCCGATGAGATGGAGAAGCTCACGAGCGGGGAGAACTTCGGTGTCGTCTTTTTTGCCGGGTACGCGCCCGACAGCAAGAAGAAGAAGAAAAAGAAGAACCGCCGCGGCGAGCTTGGCGTCAGCATTGTGCCCCACGAGTTCCATGGCATGTCTGCAACCGGCCGCGAGGAAGAGGACGGCGATTTCGACGCCGATGAGGTCCTCAGCTCGACCCTATTCCTTTCCATTGGAGAGCGGAATCTTGACGGCGCCCCCCGTGCTGCGCGAAATGGCGACCTCGTCTTCTGGCCGCCGCCTGCCATCGTTGACGACCCGGCGCCGCCCACGACCGCGCCCCCTCGCGAGCGCGGCTCTGGCGGTTTTCTGCGCTCATCGATGCGCGCGAGCTGGCGCCTCTCGACCAGCCAGCGCGTGGTCTCGCCCCCATCGGCGTCTTCGCGCGATCTGAACATCAATCGCGCAGAGGCCACGGAGGACGAGGACGACCGCCGGCCCACCAGCCGCTCCGCCGTCGGCAGCGGCAGCTTTAGTACTAGCGCGCGTTCGCTCGGGGAAGGCAGCAACGGCAACGGCAACGGCAATGGCGGCAACGGCGTAGGCACCTCGATTCGCGCCACGCTGATGAAGCAGCCGAGCAAGGTGCGCGCCCCCAGCGCTCTGACCAAGGGCGTCAACCTTCTGGCCAAATTGTATCCCACGAGCGCGCGAAATGGCCACCGCGGCTCCCTCCAGGGCCACGACCGCTTCATTACTGCCAAGGGCGTCAACTGGGTCATTCCCCCACCCCCCGTGCCCCACCCGCCGCCTCCGGACCACACGGATGCGGAGCAGGCTATGCTGGACCGCGAGCTCCTCGACATGTTCGTCGAGGACCTCCGTTCCACCCTTCTCAAGCTCGAGGACGGCCTGGAGGAAAAGACCTCGAGCGTTTCCGCAATGCAGGCCGAAATCGACGAGATCGACGATGAGATCGCTGAGCTGTTGCAGCCCAAGGACGTTGAGCGTCACTACGACGCGACCACGACTTCGCAGCTCAAGTCCGTCACCTCGGGCAAGATCTTCCGTGTCGAAAAGTACGAGTCGTGAATCGCCGCTCGGCTTTCCCGAGCCCCTTTTGTTTGTGTCCCCTCCTCGCTGTCCATCCTAAACCTCTCATTACCTTTTGTTGTGCCCACGACGACCACGCTCATCAACAAAGCTGCGTTCGCCTAGTAAGCCGCGTCCCACGCGAGGACCACGGCCCACGAACTGTACGTACGTACGTACGTACGTACCATGGTACGGGTACGTACTTGGGGAAGAAGTACTAGATCTAGGCTGGGCTTTGGTATCCGGGTACGTACGTACGTACGTACGTACGTACGTACGTATACCCAGAGTGTACGCTGCAGAGCCTCCCGACGCGGTGCCCGTGCAGTGCAGTACGTAGTTTGCCAACCAACTCGGGACTTGACTCGGCCCGGGTGTCGAGATGAGTTCTGATGAAAATGAACGGTTGTGGACCCGGGAGTTGATTTCTGCTCGTAACGGGTCTCTTGCTTGTTCGCCTATGTGGCGAGCCTCGGCAACTCCGCCAGAGACCCCTGCCCCAAGACAGCCAGACGCACGCCACCGCCCGCGACGCGTACGCAAAGCGGCAAGACCTCCCGCCTGCGCCCGGCGCGAGGACTAGCGAGCTCTCTCGGCGGCGGCGGCGACGGCGGCGGCGACGGCGGCGGCAAGAAGCCGCAATGGGTCAGCTCCTGGGGAAAGCGCGCCTGCGCGAGGCGGCGCAGCCGTTTACAAACCTCGACCAGCAGGGCATTTACTTGCTCTGGGAGTCATTCAACGATGTCGCAGAGGGCTTTGGCATCAACGTTGATGAGCTCACGGAGATTTGCATGGCTTTGCAGAACACGACCTTTATGCACGCGCCGAAGCAAGTCATCCTCAAGACGGTCGAGTCCGTCTTTGCTGCCCTTGACACGGACCAGAATAACCTCGTCGACTCGCTCGAGGCACTCGTTACGCTCTGCATGCTCTCGGGCATGGAGCTCCGCGACAAGGCCAAATTCTGCTTCCAGTGCTACGATTTTGACGAGAGCGGAGAGATTACCGTCGACGAGCTGACCCTGCTCATCAAGTCGTGCGCCACTGGGCTCTGCAAGCTGGACCGCGAGACGCCCATCCCAGAGGAAGTCCGCATCGAACAGGTGGCGCAGGAAGCCTTTCGCAGGAGCGGGAAGTCGGACGACGTGCGCATCACTTGCGAGGAGTTCGTCGAGTACTGCTGCACGACCCCAGAAGTGATCGCCTGGTGCAATTTTTTTGACGATGCGCTCGACTTTCGCGCCATTGAGCAGTACACCTCGACGATCGGCGAGACGGCCGGTGTCGCAGAAAAGCGTCGCGCTAGCAAACGCAACGTCTTCGCTCCGAATGAGACGCTCGACGAGGTACTCATGGAGGAAGCTGCGGCGGCGCATCGCGCAGGCGTCGAGCTCCGCGCCCGGGACCCGGATAGCTTCAAGATGCGGCGACCCACCAAGGAGGAGCGCGAGGCTGCGAAAAATCTCGCGCGCCCCTGGATGGAGACGGCCTCTATGACCGTGCCGTCGAATCCGCCAACCATCAAGACGGCCCAGCCGGATGAAGACGCGCTTCAGCTCGACTGGGTTCATGGGTATTCTGCGCAGCACACTCGGGGCACGCTGCGCTACACAGCGGCAGGCGACCTGGTTTACAATGCGGCTTGCGTCGGCGTCGTGTACAGCCTTGACTCGCACGAGCAGCGCTTTAACCTTGATCACACGGACGAGATCCGCAGCCTGGCCCTCCATCCGGACTGCAGCACTGTGGCCACCGGCGAACGCGGGCATCCGCCAAAAATTCACGTGTGGGACTCGTCGACCATGAAAATTATTGTCACGCTTCGCGGCGCGCACGCGGGCGGCATTGGCGCTCTCGCGTTCTCGCCCGAGCAGGGCGGCCGCTGGTTGGTCTCGGTGGGCCAGGACCCAGAGCACACCGTCGCGCTATACGACTGGGCGACGCGGACCCTGGTTTTCGCGGCCAAGTCGACGCGCTCGCGCGTCCTGAGTTGCATTTTCCGCTGGCCCTCCAAGGAAACCTCTGCGGGCGCGCCGCCGACTTTCGTCACCTGCGGCGAGAATCACATGAGCTTTTGGAACCAGGACAACAACCGCCGGGAGAAGAAGGGCGTCTTTGGCAAGATCGGCGCCCCGCAGTCCATGCTGACGCTCGCGTGCCACCCCAAGAACAACCGCATCATCTCGGGCAGTCTCTCGGGCCATCTCTACGTCTGGGACGGCAACCGCAACCTGCAGCGCACCATCAAGGGCCACGACTCCGCGGTCACGGCGCTGTACTTTCACAGCTCGGGCCTCCTCAGCGGCGGCGCGGACGGCAAGATCCGCCTGTGGTCCCTCGACCTCGAGCAGGGCGCCATCTTTGACGTCTCGGGCCTCGGCAGCCTCTTGCCGAGCGTCGCGAGCGTCTGCTACAGCGACGACGCCTCCAAGATTCTCGTCGGCACACGCGCAGGCGAGATCTTCGAGATGTCCGCCGAGGACGGCTCGAACCTGCACCCGGGCCCGCTGGCCACGGGCCACTTTTACGGCGAGCTCCACGGGCTCGCCATGCACCCGCACAAGCCGGAGTACTGCACGGTGGGCGACGACCAGACGGTGCGCATCTGGGACATTGCCACGCGCAGAATGGTCCGCATGGTCAAGATCGACACCAAGGCGCGCGCGTGCGCGTACTCGCCCGACGGCTCGCTCATTGCGGTCGGTCTCGGCGGCGTCGGCCCGGGTGTCCACGGAGGCGCCAGCAAGAAGGACGGCGCTTTTGTCATTCTCAACGAGGCGGACCTCTGCATTGTGCACGAGGCCCGCGACTCCAAAAAGTGGATTGCCGAGGTCAAATTTTCCGCCGACGGGGAAACCCTCGGCATTGGGTCCGCGGATCACTCCATCTACCTCTACAACGTGGAGGACTTTGCCTCCAAGGGGAAGGCCAAGGGCCACCACGGCATCGTCTATAACATGGACTTTAGCGAGGACAATCAGTGCATCCAGTCCAACTGCGGTGCCGGAGACCTCTTGTATTGGAACGCCAACACGGGCGAGCAGTACAAGAAGCCGTCCACGATGCGCGATGTGGAATGGGCGACGCGGACGGTCCCCGTTGGCTGGTCGTGCCAGGGCATGTGGGCCGCGCCCGGAGCTCTCGACGTTGTCACGGTCACGCGGGCCGGCTCGTCGCGCATTATGCTCGCCGGCGACTGCGTGGGCAGACTGCGCCTCTTCAACAACCCGGTCCCGGAGGCGAACCAGGGTTTCCACGAGTACCGCGGTCACGCGAGCGCGGTACGGCGCGCGTTGTTCTCCTTCGACGACGCCTACGTCATTTCTGTCGGCCAGAACGACCGCTGCCTCATGCAGTGGCGCCACGAGTCTGACCACGTTGACGAAGACGGCGAGGCCAAGGAAGGCGAGCCCGAGGAGCAGGCCATGTACGTCAACGACCCGGACAGCGAGGACGAGATGGACTACCTCGATGGCGCGATTCTGGACCGCGACGAAGTGCGCGACGCCATCAACAACCGCCAAGAGGACCGCGCTGCGGCGGATCCCCGCCTCGTCAGCGACGAGTACTTTGACGAGACCGACGAGGAGCGCGAAGAGCTGTACGAGGAGCTTCGCAACAGGACAGATCAAGGCGGCGAGGCCAAGCAGCCAGAAGGCGGCGAAGACGAAGGTCTTCCCGAGCGTCCGTGGGTCCGCCTCGCCGTGCCTCCTTCAGTTCCTCCTCGCGAGGACCCGACGGCGCCGGAGGAGGACATGACGCTCGAGTGGGTGCACGGGTGCAACGTGCAGAGCGCTCGCAACTCGGTCGTGTACCTGAGCAACGGAGACATTGCCTACCCGGCGGCGAGCCTGGGCGTCATCCTCAGCAAGCAGGGCGGCGGGGTCCAGAGGTTTTTCACGGACCACACGGATCAGGTTGTCAGCCTCTGCCTCCACCCAGAGGGCAAGCTGCTGGCCACGGCGCAGATGGGCCGGGCGCCGAAGATCGTCATCTGGAACGCGGAGACCATGGAGGCCGTGCAGACGCTTTCCGGCTATCACAAGCGCGGCGTGGTGGCCCTGCGGTTTTCGCGCGACGGCGACAGCCTCGTGTCGGCGGGCCTCGACGACGAGCACAGCATTGCCGTCTACGACTGGAAGAACGGCATCGTCTCTCTGCACTGCAGCGGCGGCGAGGACAAGGTCTTGGACGTCGACTTTCGCCCCGATGGCATGGGCCTCGTGCAGTGCGGCGTCAACCACATCAAGTTTCACGAGCTGCGCGGGCGCAACGTCGTGACGCGGCGGGGGCTTTTGGGCAAGAAGGGCAAGCTCCAGGTGTTTTACAGCATCGCCTGGGCGGGCACGCGCGCGGTCGCGAGTACTGCTGACGGCCATCTGTACGCCTTCGAGGGCCGTACCTTGCACCAGTCCGTCAAGGGCCACGAAGGCGCGGTGCTTTGTGTCTACTCGTGCGGGGAGGGCCTTGTGAGCGGCGGCAAGGACGGCTTCGTGCGCATGTGGACCCCAGGCCTCGAGATGAAGGCCCAGTTCGAGGTGACGCAGGGCCTGCACAGCATCCGCAGCGTGTGCTGGGCCCCGGACGAGAACCGCATCGTGGTCGCCAACCGCGCGTGCGAGATTGTCGAGATCAGCGCCGCCGACGGCACGGACCTGAACAACGGCGTCCCCGTCGTGCAGGGCCACTACAAGCACGAGCTCTGGGGGCTCGCCATGCACCCGACCAAGCCCGAGTACTGCACGGTGGGCGACGACCAGATGGTGCGCGTCTGGGACGTGGCGACGCACAAGGTGCTCAAGTCCGTCAAGCTAGACACCATGGCCCGCGCCGTGACGTACTCGCCGGACGGGAGCAAGATCGCCATCGGGCTCGGCGCGCGCGTCGGCAAGGGCCGACAGAAGAAGGACGGGTCCTTTGTGGTTCTCAACGAGAAGGACCTCGTCATGGTGCACGAGGGCCGGAACTCGAAGCAGTGGATCACAGACATCAAGTACTCGCCCGACGGCGCCACGCTCGCGGTGGGCTCGTACGACAACTCGGTGTACCTGTACGACATCGGCGGCGGCTACGCGGTCAAGGGGGTCTTCGAGGCCCACAACAGCTACATCACTCACTTGGACCTGTCTGCGGACGGCCAGTTCGTGCAGACGAACTGCGGCGCGTACGAGCTCAAGTACTGCGATGCAAACTCAGGCACGGACATTCCCGCCGTGTCGACGCTCAAAGACGTGCAGTGGGCCTCGTGGACGTGCCCGCTCGGGTGGCCGGTCAAGGGCGTCCACCCTCCGAATTCGCGCATCGAGGTCAACGCCGTGCACAGGAACAGCTCCGGGCAGCTCCTCGTGACCGCCGACGAGTACGGGCGCGTGGAGCTCTTCCGGTACCCGTGCATCGACACGATCGCGGGCCGCAAGACGTACCGCGGGCACGCCGGCGACACTCGCAACGCCCGCTTCACGTGCGACGACGCGTACGCGGTGACTGTGGGCGGCAAGGACCGCTGCGTCATGCAGTGGCGCCTCGAGGTCGCCGACGAGGAGGTTGCCGTCGCCGCGGGCGAGTCTGGCCGCGACAGCGACCTCGTTTTCGAGGCCCGCGGCGCCGGTCCCGACGGCGTTAAGGGCAGCGGCGAGGGCGAGTTCGTCACCGTGCGGCCGTGGCTGAGCGCTGTGGTGCCGCCGACCGCCGCGCCCTCGGCGACAGCGCAGGGCCTCGAGGCGCCCAAGGACGTCGAGCTCGAGCTCGACTTCGTGTACGGCCACCGCTCGCACGACGTGCGCAACAACCTTCGGTACAACTGCGTCGGGCAGGTCGTGTACTTTGCCGCGTCCGTGGGCATCGTCTACGACAAGGCCAAGCACGCGCAGACCTTTTACATGGGCCACGACGGGCGCCCGATCATCTCGCTGGCCATGCACCCGGGCGGCAAATTCGTGGCGACGGGCGAGGGCAGCTGCAGCAACCGGCGGCGGCCCGGCGCCGCGGTCCGCGTCCACATCTGGAACGCCATGACGGGCGCCTCTGTGATCAAGCTCCCCGCGCTGCACGCGACGGCGGCCTCGCAGCTCTGCTTTAGCGCGGACGGCTCGCGGCTCGTGTCGGTCGGCGAGGACGAGAACCACACGCTCATGGTCTGGCGCTCCGACTCCGGGACGTGGACGGACACCTACCTGCAGGCCAAGGCGATGGGGGGCCAGCAAAAGGTGCTCTTCGCGCTCTTCTACGGCGTCTCGGAGCTGGCGACCGGCGGCGTGAACCACCTGACATTCTGGAAACTGAGCGGCGGGGTCCTGACGCCGCGGCGCGGCATTTTTGGCCGCAAAGGCAAGGTCCAGCCCCTGCTGTGCGCGGCAACGCTCGAGGGCGTCGGCGCCACGGCCAAGATCGTGACGGGCACCGTGACGGGCCACCTCTACCTCTGGTCGGACGGCGAGGTGATCAAGTCCGTCAAGGCGCACGACCGCACCGTGAACGCGATCCACGCGTGCGGCCTCGGCCTCGCGACGGGCAGCAAGGACGGCGTGGTCAAGCTCTGGGACTCGAAGCTGTCGCCCATTCGCACCTTTGACATGAGCGAGGCGCTGCCGACCCCGCACCGCCCGCCGGTGCGATCCGTGTGCTGGGACAGCGTGCGCGGGACCGTGCTCGTGGGGACGCAGGGGAGCGAGATTTACGAGCTCACGACGGCGAACCAGTCGGTGGTCCTCATGTCGCAGGGCCACGCCATGGACGAGCTGCACGGCCTGGCGCCGAGCCCGGTGGACCCGAACATTTTCGCGACTGCCGGCGACGACCAGACGGTGCGCCTCTGGGACGCCTCGAAGCGACGCATGGTCGCGGAGCGCAACGTCGGGTGCATGACGCGCGCCGTGTGTTGGTCGCCGGATGGCACGACGCTCGGCGTCGGCCTTGGCGGCACTGTGGGGCGCGGCCGCCAGAAGAAGGACGGCGTGGTCATGGTGCTCCGGGGCTCGGGCGCCCTCGACCTGGTGCACGAGACCCGGGACTCGAAGGACTGGATCGCGGACGCCAAGTACTCGCCCGACGGCGAGACCTTGGCCGTGGCCTCGTACGACAACAAAATCTACATGTACGACGTGAACAAGAACTACGAGCTGCGCGCCAAGTGCGAGGGGCACAACTCGTTCGTGCTGCACATTGACTTTTCGGAGGACTCGGAGTACATTCGCTCGAACTGCGGCGGGTACGACCTCTTGTTCCACAAGGTAGAGGACGGCGCCGTGGTCAACTCGCCGTCGATGCTCAAGGACATCCAGTGGGCCACGACCACGTGCTGCCTCTGCTGGTCGGTGCAGGGGATCTGGCCCGAGGTCACGGATGCTACCGTGTACAACGCGTGCGACGCGGCGCCGGATTCCATGCTGGTAGCGGCCGCCGACGACCGTGGCTACGTCAATGTCTTCAACTACCCGGCCATCAGCAAGGGGGCCCACGCCTTGCGATACCGTGCGCACGTTTCGCAGGTCATGAACACGAAGTTCAACAAGACGCGCGACTTTCTCTTTACCGCCGGCGGGCCGGACCGCATTCTCTGCCAGTGGCGTGTCAAGCGCAAGGCCAGCCCATCTGCGACGGAAGCTGGTGCAGGAGACGCGCAGGACCTCGAGGAGAAGAAGGAGCCATAAGTAAGCCTTCATGATCATCGAAAGTCTAAGATTTATACTTGCACGTGAAGAGCGAAGGGGACCGAGGCCGGCCCGTCCAGTGTGAACGTCGATGGTCCATCAAGCGTAAGGCCAGCCCAGCTGCGACCGAAGCTGGTGCAGGAGACGCGCAGGACCTCGAGAAGAAGAAGGAGCCATAAGTAAGCCATAATGATCATCGAAAGTCTAAGATTTATACTTCCACGTGAAGAGCGAAGGGACCGATGCCGGCCCGTCCAGTGTAAACTTCGATGGTCCATGGCCCTTGGGTCATGGCGGGAGGGGCGCCTGAGCCGTCGAGCAGGGGTAAGAACCGTACAACGCGTTCTTTATGGCTCAGAGGTATTCGTCATTGGACCTGCCGAGCTTGAGTACAAAGGCGGAAGCGAAGATGAGGACGCACTGGAAGAGAATCGCGACGCCCGGGTAGGTGGAGTCTGGGATCTTGCCGCCGATGCCGCGTTTGTTAACGTAGACGTTGTGGAGGACCCAGATGGAGGTAATGATACAAAAGAGACCGAGGAGCACGGCAAAGCCAAGGAGTGCGCGCGTCTGATAGCGGACCATGAGCCCCCCATGGTGGCTGTACTCGTCGGCGGCGAGCGCGCTCCAGTCCATGCAGGTGAGCATGACAAAGCTCAGGGTGGTGCCCACGCCGAGCAGGTAGAGTTGCGCCTTGACGTTGAGCGGGTCATCCTCGTAGCCGTTCTGCGCGACGGCATCGATGAAGATCCACCAGCCGAAGCTGAAGAGGACGCCGGCGGCCCACCCGAAGATTCTCAGCCGCTTCCGGTCGTCCATGTACTCGAGGTCTGCGCGATCGGCATGCGATGCACGCGCGTGAGAGCGGTCGCTCGTCAGTCAGCTGGCGTGGTCCCTTTGCGGCCGCAGCAGCGCGCGTCCCAGGCTTCTTGCTGTTGCTGCTGCTGTTGTCGTGCCCGTCGATCATGCCACGGCGGGCCGGCGAACGCGCCGCCCAAGGGCCGCCGAGGCGGGCTCGGGCGCTGCGCTGCGCGGCGCGGCGCGGCACTTACCTTCCCTGCAGCCCATCGTCGGCGCGGCGTCCTGTCGCGACAGCGGCGCGTGATTTGGCCGGGGCTCGATCGGGTCTGCCGCTTATTGTGAGGGTGGCGGGCCCCGCGGAGACGGAGACCTCGACGCGAGCATCGAGCTTCGCGGCGAGACTTCCCGCGGCGCGAGACTCTTGGCGAGACTCTGTTGGCGCAAAAGACTAACCTCGGGCTAGAGATCACCGCCGAGAAGAATTCTGCATGGCGCAAGACCGTGATGAGTCGACGCATGCTGTTGACTCCTCACATCTTCTGGGCTATGGCGCACCGCGACAGCGCTGGCTTGCGGCCAAAGCGAACTCGCTGGGGTCGAGGCATGTGCTCGCGGTGCGCTCAAAGATCAATGTCAGCATGACGCGAAGGCCACCAGAGATGATCACTTGTAGGTGTACATCATGTTATGGCTGTAGGGGCAGGTCTATTCCGCCTTCTTGACGCAAGGATCCGGGGCGGCCCCAACCTGGGCGGGCTTGCGGTCCTCCAGGAGCGTGCGCGCGCTGCCGATGAGGAGGTCAAAGTACCACGACCAGTTGATCAAGACCAGGAGGCCGGTACAGAAAAAGCCGCAGTTCTCGACGGTTGGGACAAGGAAGCTCTCGTGCTTGTATACAAAGACAATGACGTAGAACGTCCAGGTGAACCAGGCGACTCTGATCGGGAAGAGGAGGTTGAGCATGATGCCGCAAGGCATGATGTACTTTTCCATGGGCCCGAGCTCGACCTGCGCGACCTCAAAGAGGCAGACGATGGGCGTGCTGAATTCTGACACGGAGAGGGCAACGCAGTAGACCGGGTGGAGGCCCGCAAAGAGCACCAAGCCTAGTCCCCCGAGACAAGCAAAGTGGTGCAGCACGTAGCGCAGGTCGAGTTCGCGGAAGAGGCAGCGGACCACGACGTCCTGGACCATGTACGCGAACATGAAGACGCAGATCTGGTAGCCTTGGTGAGCGTTGTTGATGAGGTCTGTCCAGGGGTCGGAGCTGATCGCTGCTCGGACGCCTTCCCGGGTGCCGCCGCCGATGTCCAGCACGAGCCACTCAAAGGACATGAGGAACATGAGCATCGAGTATGCCGCGGCAAAGGCATTCGAGGCGCGCAACCTCTTCTCGCCCTGCTCGGTGTCGACCGTCTTGCAAACGACGCCGGCCGCGGTCGCCAAGCCCGAGACGAGGCTCACCCACCAAACGGCTGGCGGGCCGAGGTCGCCCGGTGACGATGAGAGCGCCATGGTGGCTCGCCCGCGAGATGTCGCGACCGGGCCGGCAGGCTCCGGCGTCGACGCCTGGCTGGCTGGCTGGCGGGCTGGCTGGCTGGCGGGCTGGCTGGCTCGCCGTTGACGTTGCCCGGGCCTCTGCAGCTGCTCGGGCCGCGGCCGGCGAGCTGCGATGGGGTTTGGGGTCTTGCAGTGCGCCAGAAGCCTCTGAGTCAGAGGGCGACGTCATGCGTCCACGCAGAGCCGCGCCTGCTGGCAACTCCAGGGTCGTCAGAGAAACGTCTAAGCTTGCCAATGCAAGGACGAGTTTGCTCTGCATGATATACACCGTAACACGTATAACGAACGAGTTCTCGTTCAACCCTCAAATCATGTGTATACATTCATAGAAAGCCAGCGAACGTCCATCATTTCCGCAGTCCCTCATGATAGCAGAGCATTGCTGCATCAAGATCATGGATCGTGCCAAGGCAGGCAGCAAAGAAGGTGACTCAATAAGTAGTGTACATTCAGAGAGGTCGCGAGATCGAGATCGAGGTCACGAAATCGTGATGCGAGGAGCCTCCGCGGCTCTCCGCGTGTACCACAGAGGCCGGTCGGTAAAGACGGTGTCGGCGCGAGCTGCTTGCGCGAACTGGAAAGCGTGCTCGTCGTTGACGCCAAGGAGCCAGAGCTGAAAACCCCTGTCCCGAAAGGCCTGGAAGAACCCCGGGGCCGTCTTGAGCTTGTAGAAAAAGGTGGTCGCCACGAGCTGCGCGCGACGTGGCAGCGAGCGGACGATGGGTATGCGGTGCACGAAGTCGAGCAAGCCTTCGGGCGAGTCGCAGGGCAGCGCTAGAATATCAAAATCAAGAGGAACGAGCGGGAGAAGGCCGAGATGAAAGGCACTGACGCAGACGATGACGTCGAAGACGCTCGGCGCGCGTGCGATGCGCGGGTCGACCTCTCCGATGAGCTGGTTGGTCGTCTTGGTGAGTGAGAACCAAGTGACGCGCTCGGCCTCGATGAGGCCGCGCTCCTCGAGGATGGCGCGCACGCGCTTGCCCAGCGCTGACGAGTAGCCCTTGAACTCGATCATGAACTTTGTCGTACACGTCGGCGCTGTGAAGAGGTCGAGGACCTCTTCGAGAAGGGGAATTGGCTCCTCCCGACTTGCCCCAGGAACGTTGGCTCCTTGCGGAAATCCTTCCGAGGGCTTGCGGAGCACGGGCGGTAGGTCTGCATAGTTGAAGTCGTGCACGTGGCCCTGGACGCCGCACATGCGCTCGAGCGATCCGTCGTGAAGGACGACGACCCGCTCGTCCTTTGTGAGCCACACGTCGAACTCAATTGCGTCCAGGTGCTTGGCCGCATTTCTGAATGCCGCGAGGGTATTTTCTGGCGCCGATTCCCGCTCCCCGCGATGGCCGCAGACCTTGCCCAGTCGGAATGCGCGTTTCTTGGCGCGCATCGCCTCGCGTTCTGTCAATGAAACCCCCGAGGTCTGGGTCCGCTCTCGACGTGCCGCGATCCTTGCGGCCACGAGCAGGCACAGGTACACGGCCACAGGCAGCACCAGCAGGGTCACGACGAGCGAGGGCATGCTGAGGCGATGCCCGCCTCGAGGTGCCTCACGCCGAGCCTCGTGTCGTCTTGGAGCGCCGCCAAGACGCCTCGTCTCGACGAGCCTCCGCTGTAGCCCTCGTCCAAGACTGCTGACCGGTCCGTCTCGGGGCCGGTCTTCTCGAGCCCGGGTCCGCTGCCGCTGCAAGGTGATGGTCGCGCTGCGCACGGCGCGCGCAGCGCTTTGCAACGCGGGCGAGTTCGTGGTCTGGTCCGGCCGCACGCAGCTGTTCATGAGGTTGTGAACCGGGCCAGACGCGAGGTCTGCGCCCGCTCCTCGTGGCGCGGCCGCTGACGTGGCTGGACGCAACCTCTATGCGGAAGATGGCCTGCCTGCTGCAACAAGCTTGCAACGCGACGCGAGCAAGCAAGCATGCCAGCAAGGGAGCGCACGGCCGCGGTAGAATTGAGAGCGAACCTGGCTCGAAGAGGTCGCGACGAAAACCTTACCAACACTGTGATGAAAGGTGCTCTCATCGCTCTCATCGCCACGCCATCTTGACTGATGATGATTGACTGTGAACGAAGGGTCCGCCACGCCTTGGCGACGTACGTACGTACTAAGCTACGTAGACTTCGTAGAACCTCCACGAGATGAAAGGTTGCGACATGCATGCCAAAGTTCCGTCATGAGGTCAGTCAGTCCCCTGCATGGCATCAGAGCTCTTCTCCTCTTCTAGAACGTGCATGATCAGCGCGATCCTCGCGCAAGTGGCGCCGTACTCGACGCTGCCCGCGGCTGCCGAAGTCTTGCACTCCGTCGTGCCACCCCGAGCCGACGTCGGCGCACGTGCCGTAAAGGTCCCAGGACATCCTCGGTTTACTGTCCCGGTATATCCTCGATCTTGGTTTCCTCCGGCTTTCTCCCTTGAAGTCCGAATCGGCCGCTGCAAGTTCAAGTCGCAAGCGTCCCGCTGTCGTGCTGCGGCCCTCGCGCGCGCGAGCCTCGGTGGCGCCCGCGCCCCACTGCTCGCCCCCGCCTGCGCCTGCTCGCCCCCGCCTGCGCCCGCCCGCCCGCGCGGCTTCGCCCTTGTTTGAACGCGCGCGGCATCCGTCCAACCGGGCGGAGTCCGAGTCCATCCCGGGCGCCGCGGGGACGCGGACGCGGACGCGGACGCGGCTCGCGCGGCGGCGTAGGAGACCATGGGCCACGCGCACTCCACCAGAGAGGGCGAGACCCGGCGGCACAGGTACCCCTCCGGCAACGTGTACGATGGGCAGTGGAAGCGCAACAAGCGCCACGGCAAGGGCACGCTGACCTGGGTGGACGGCACCACGTACACCGGCGACTGGCGCAACAACAAGCAGGAGGGCTTCGGCGTCATGCGCTTCCGGAACGGCAACGTGTACGAGGGCCAGTTTGCGGACAACAACTTTTCCGGCAACGGCACCCTCCGTACGACCATTGGCGAGATCGTGGCGGGTTCGTGGGAATTCCTGGGCCGCTCCAACTCGAACCTCACGGGCCAGCAGAGCGTGGTGGGCAAGTACCGTCTCGACGTCACCATTACCGATACAATCTCGAACCAGCGCCAGGGCTACGCGGGCCAGGCGACCGTCCACCTAGACACCGGACTCGTCGTCCTCCCGGGCATGCCCAGCCCAGACGCTGCCGTGTTGCCGTACGCCACCGCCGTCGCCGCAGAGAGCGGCCGCGAAATTTTTGGCAACGCTATGAGCATCAACAATGGACCAGCCACCGCCGTCGCCGTTGCGGCGCCGGAGGGCCCAAACCCTGCGTCCTCATTTCAATTGCAGGCTACGCCGGTAACGGCCGCGGAAGCGCGCATCTTTGACGACCAGGCCGCCCTCGAGCAGCGTCTCATCGACGCCGAAGAGGCGGAAGAAATGCGCACCGCTCCTGTCGCCGGTAGTACCTCGGTCGCCTATGGCGTGCGCGACCCGGCGCTCGACCCCCGCCCTTTGCACCCTCAGCGCAAGATCGAGGTCTTTGACCCAAGGAACTACTTTTGACCGTGGACATGTGCTGATTTGTGGTCAATCTGATACAGTTGACTGATCAAGGCCCATCTCGACCGATGCGGCGCGCCGCAATGCGTCCCATCCTTTGGCCCTGGGCAGGTGTACATTTACAATCAATTTATCCATCTAGACGCACGGGTTCTCCCTCTTTCCGCACTGCTTCATGCTGGGTACAGACGCAAGACGCAAGACTCTGGTTTTTCTTAAAGCGGGTGGGGTCTCTCTCAAATTCCTTACCACCGCAGCAGCGGTGATACGAACACACCTCATCATGGTCCACAACGAGCCAGGAGACCCTTTCGGGGAGAAGTTTGCCAAATGAGGACGATCACGGAATCGGCGAAAAACTGAAGTTGTTGATCATATTGAGTTGCAAAGCCCCGACGGGTACGCCACATGGTTTTTGATGCTTGGCTTCTTGGGCGTTTGTACGGTGGAGGTTGTGAGGCCGAGGTGATCATCAAGGCCATCAGAAGCTGGTGCGTGGAAAGCCAAATATCGTGGAAATCGAGGTCAACTTTGGAATACACTGCCGTCAACAACCAGAATCCTCACTCAGCGCGGGACTTCGTCCCTTGACGCACCCGGGACTAAGGTGAGCTCCGGGCACGAGGCTTGTCTCTGGCACCTGCTGCGAGGTCCTCAGGCCGTTGAAGTCGCCGAACAAGAAGAATCGGTGCCCAAGGCAGGCAGGCACCTGGCGCGAGAGCCTTCGGAGCTTCGTTTTCTTTGCTGTGCTGCTCGGTATCGTCGGAAGGGCTTATCGGCGCTCGGGGGGCGCTCCAAAACCCCGTTGTGCAGAAAGTAAGACGCCACACGCATCGAAATAGAATGTCTTTCAGGGCGCAAGTGAGGTGCTCATCTGCGCCTTTGCGCGCCCACGTCGGTCGACGGAGTGGTGCCCTCGTGCCCTCATTCGGTTTGGAGGGATGGTGGGTTTTGCCTCTTATTGTCCGTTCTCGAAGAGACATGGGTAAAAGTAATTTAGTATCGCCATCGCTCTCCCGGGCTATGGGTGTCTTCCAAAAGAGGAATTTGCCGAAGGACAAGTCGGAGACTCAGAGACCGACCCCGCACGGGCCGCGCCTGACGACTCACCATGTCAAGCGGCTCAAGCCTGCCCTGAGGATCGAGCTTTTCGGTGATGGAGCGCTTGCAGTGCGGAAAAACCCACTTCGGCCCGACAGTCACGTCGACTGATGAGGCGTGGACGAGGTGGCTTGGTCCTGCACACTATTCACGAGTGGGGCGTGCGTGGCGTGCTTGCAGATCGTCACATGCAATGACAATGGCATGCATTGCCATTGCGCTTCTTCCTAGAGAATGCAGCGCAGTCACCCGCAATCACTCTCTTTCTTCAGTTTGATGAGTCTGCAGACTCTGCACGACGTCTGCACCGAAAAAAAACAGTGCAAGCTCAGGTCGCTCCAGAGTCCAGTCGTCCAGACGCCCAGAGACGACGTCACTGCGGGCGCGTCTCCCGAATTCCCGAGTTCCCGAGTTCTTGTTCTCCGTGCCGCCGGCTGCCAGTCATTCCATTCATTCCTTCTGGTCTCTGGCGGTGACTCGTATCCTCGCGATCCTCGCGATCCTCGCGTGCCTCGCGTCTCCTCGCGCAGCACACT
This sequence comes from Aurantiochytrium sp. T66, assembly GCA_001462505.1. Taxonomy (NCBI): domain Eukaryota; class Bigyra; order Thraustochytrida; family Thraustochytriidae; genus Aurantiochytrium; species Aurantiochytrium sp. T66. The sequence goes on from KQ758804.1 coordinate 87,005, forward strand.
GGGAGTGAAGTACGCCCGTACGTACGAGGTATGTACGTACGTACGTACGTAGTACGTAGTGGGTGGCTCATGAACTCGAGGTGGGGCGTGGCCCGGACCACGTGGCGGTCTAATAAGGTATTGTAGCCTTGCAAGGTCCTTGCAAGTGCAGGGGACCTTGCAGGGTCCGTGGCAGCTCCTTGCAGGTCTTGGAACGGAATTTGACTGATCTTGTCACGAGTCGCGCTCGTTCATTCGTCGTTCATTTGAGTGTGCACGCACGTCGTGGGCTGCAGAGTCGCCACAGAGTCGCCCCAGAGAGAGACGTCAGGACCGGAGTCAGGACAGTCGGGACAGGAGAGAGACGCTTGTCTCTGTGGGGAGAGACGTCATGGGCCCGTCTCCGACCTGGTGACCTGGTTCCGCGTCGACTCGTGGGCCGTTTAGAGTTTTGGTAGTGCTAGTACCTGGTACTACGTAGCTCTTCGGCGAGTCCGTCCGGCTGCACCGCAACTCTGCGTGCCCGAGCAAGCAACTACAAGTCTCGGCTAATCGCTCTCGACCCGTGTTCGGCAAGTCCACACCTTGTTGTCATTAGCTTCTTCTGCCTACGAATGCCTACGAAGTGGGTTTTGCAACAAATGGGTGGGCTGACCTGGCTGTAGAGAGGAAGCACCAACTTACAGACGCAAAAGGCGCTGCAGATCGGCAAGCTCCCAGCCAGCAAACCCCGAAAGCTTCGACTGCAACGCGGCTGTCGATTCTACTCGAGCGTCTCCGAGCAGACCGTACCCGCACAGATCACCATGCCGACCGACGATCAGATTGAGCGCGACTATGCGCGCATCGTGGACGACATTCGCAAGAACCACCGGGCGTACGAGCATGCACACCCCATCGCCATCATCCTCAAGCTCTTCATCACGTCCGGCCTCGGCGTGATGACCATCGTGTACCTTGTGCTTTTGGGCGGCAGCTCCAGCGAGATTTTCGCGGCGCCGGGAGCGGACGCTACGCGAGACGAAATCCTTTTCTTTGCGCTCAAGTGCCTCTCGGCGATCGGGGCTTCGACCTTGCACTTGCTCAACGCCACGCAGGCCGTGCGCGTAGGCTACCCGTTTGTTTCCGCCGATATGCAGCGCATCTTCATCAATCCGCACAAGCACAGCGCCTCGACGACCTCGCAGCAGGTCGGCATGATGTTCACGGAGGTCGCGCTCTTTGTGTTTAACAGCTTTGTGCGCGTCCCGATGGTCCTCGTTTGGCGCATTGTGACGCTGCCGGTGGTCCTGTGCAAGACCTGCATGAGCGAGCCGACTGACATCCGCTTTTCCTGGCGCAACTGGATCGTCAGCGTCGTGTCCTCGCTCGAGATCCTCTTCACCATGTTCATCTTTGTCCTCGGCGTGACCATCATCTTCGCCTCGGAGACGCCCACGGACGTCCTCGTCAACTTTGCCGCGGCATCCATCTTCAGCAGCATTGACGACCAGGCCGTGCACATGTTCCGTCGCTACGAGCGCGACATCCACGACAAGCAGAAGGACTACCTTTCGGACAAGGCCAACCGCGCGCTCAAGTGGTCGCGCCAGCAGGACCTCTTGCATCCGCCCGACTTCGACATCGAGGAGGGCACCACCTGCTGCGGCCTGCTCCCGAAATTGAAGCAGACCCCCAAACATCCCGAGGAGGGTATGCGCTCCGTGCAGGCCGCTCCCACTGACGACTAGCCTAGCTAACGAGGCTGCGCGCCATTCTCGCGAGCGACGATCAATCAGTTTCTGAATTGTCTACGACTTTGCTGTCACTGCTCCGCAGCCCGCCGAGGTTCGAGGAATGGGCAATTTTGAGGACGAGGACATTGTCCAAGTCCGGAGCGCAAGCTCGCGTTCAAGGCTTGGTGCACAAGCAGTAACCTCCTAGGCGGCGTGCAAGTCTTGGTAGCATGCCTCCCTTTACATCTTGCAAAGCGTCCAGGGTCGAAGCGCGCGCACCGGTATGAGAGGAGTTTGTTGAGGGAACCCCTCAAGAATCAAGATCGTTCGAGCGCCCAAAGTGTTCCCGGCTATAAAACTATCTTTTCCCCGCGTCCACTAGCACGCGGACGTGCACAAGCACCCCTCAAATTTCCCCTGCAGCCTCGCGGCAAGACCTTGCGTTGATGACCAACCAAAAGACGATTCCGAGGCTACAATCTTGCCCGTTCTTGACACGAGCGTCTTCGCGACTACGTACGTACTTAGAGCATACTGCTGGACGAATCATCGGCCCTTCAAGTTGCTGGGCCGAAACGCCCGAGTCTGGCTTCAATCGAAGTTGAGCTGGGCCCTGGTCCTGGGACAGTCGTCTCAAGCCCCCCCCCCCTCCTCGAAAAGTGGGGGGTCCGCGCACGACGCCGCGTCAGGCAGGAGGAGCAAGAGCTGCGCATGTGCGGGCAGAAACAGACCCAAAAGCTGCCCGCTGCCGTTTTCGTAGGGACCAGGGCGGCAACCCCTGCAAAATAATTTCGAGTCCGCGGACTTGGACCGCGCGGCAGTTTGGGAGTCCGCAAGCAGGGCTCTGGGACAGGGTTCCTGCGTCCCAGCTACTCGGTTTTTGAGGATCAGCCGTCTGGGGCGGGCGGCTGAGAGACGCGTCGCTCCGCGCCAGGCGCAAGCGCACGCGAAGGTTATTGGACTGATTCGATGTCGGGAGAATGCGCGAACAGGAGCTGCCGTGATGTGCGGTCGAAATACAATTTGAATGATAAAAGTTCGAGAATTTGGCGCGCGTTGTCGCGGTACAGTGCAGAACAGCCAGTATTGCTTCCGCCGTATGAAATACGCGATGTACCGCAAAGCCCGGCAAGCTTGAAGTCGTTTCGAAAGTACAATTTTCCAAGCTTGCTCCCTTTGAAGAGACTTGCGCGCGCGTGGATTTTTTGCACTGCCCGTCGTTGGATCTGCACTGTACGAGCCACCCCAGAGACACTGCCGACGTGGCACGGCATGATTTATGACTCGAAATCTGCAGCCTACGTACGTAATCTGAATTTGCGAGGCACGTGCTCAAATTCATTCGAGCTGCAGCCGCGCGTGCCGCCTTCTGACGCAGAGTAGGTGCGAGAGCTGTACGCAGGCGGCGCCGGCCTAGGAGGGCATTGACGGTCTCTTACCGCGCTCTGTGCTGCATCAGAGAGCCAAGAGAACGTCCGATACAGAAAATTCTTTCGTGTGCACAGCAGCCATCACTGACATCTGGCCTTACCCTGGCCAAATTCAGGGGCGTTGCAAGCAAAGCCGAAACGTCAATACCTCCGAATAGATCCAACAGGGTCTATAGCTGTCTATTGGCGATACGCAAGCAAAATAAGCAAGCATGCGGCTAGCAATTCGAGCGCACGACCCCGAGAAAAGGGACCCCGAGAAAAGGGACCCCGAGA
>KQ758804.1:90414-105878 GCA_001462505.1 Aurantiochytrium sp. T66
GGCCGCCAAAATGGGTTGCGCACTGCGCAACGCAATTTATCTTTAATATGGGTTGCGCACAACGTGGCCGTGCTGGCCGTGTACTTTAGCCGTGCTGGCCGTGGCCGTGCTGGCCGCGGTCTTGCTGGAGTTGGAGCGGCTGAAGGCGAACTTGACTAGGATGATAGCCGTCTTGTGGGTGATCACCTTTCACCTTGAAGGTTGAGGCTCATGGCTGCCGGAGTACGTGGTGGCCCAGCAGCGTGAGCAGAGTGCCAATAGGCCTGATGAGCGATTGTAAGCCATGAAGTTTGGCCTTTGGCCTTTGATCGTGCGACGACGACTTCGAGCAAGAGGATCGACTACGCTACACATTCGCGACAAGCGATGTCCCGAGCCTGCCTGCGAGATCACAGCGGTACGTAGTACGTACATACGTACTGGTACGTACGTACGTACGTATAGTACTTACGTGTTTATGTCCAAGTCTCAGCTCACCCGAGCAAGGCAAAGCAGAGCACGCCGTCCGGCTTGAGGTCAGGGCTGCCCGCCCACGCGCGATATTGCTTGTTGAGAACGTGGCGAGCGAGCGCGATTGAGCCTGCACAGCACGTGCGTAATTGATAAATCGTGACCCCGACGCGGAGAGGGGCGGATGATGACATGACGGCGCCAAGAAAGTCACGCCGCGAAGCACGCCCCGCTGATTGGCGTCAGCAGGCCAGCGTAGCGTCCGTCGTCTGTCCATCTCGGTCGTCGTCGCGCTGCTGCGAGATACAATGTAGTTCAGACATCCATGGTGGTGGTGGTGGTGGTGGTGAGTCGGAAATGTCCGCCTTGCGGCGGTTCTGCTTGCGCGACAAGTTCGCCGCCAATTTGATGCGATGCGGCAGCCGGTCTTCGCAGGGAACGGGAGACAAGGCCAAGGGAAGGGTGTCAGTCAGTGGAGGCCGCCATCCCGGGCCCGGAGGCAGGCAGTGGATCCGGCATTACATTGCCTCTCCGGGGATGCAATGTCGTTGCGATCGAGGCCAAGGACCGAACTTGAAGCGCTCGCAAGAGGAGCGCTCGCAAGAGGAGCGCTCGCTTGCGGGATCGCGTCCAAACGCGTAGCCAGCTGTCGCGCCGTCTTGCTGCAGAACCGCGCCAGTCAGCACGTTCGGCCACCATGGGCAGCAGCGGCGACGGCGACGACGGTGGCGCGAATCGCAACGTGTGGGTGCTCTTCGAAGACTCGTACCTGCCCGGCCGTATCGTCTTCGACGACAAGAGCGAAGATTTTGTCGACATTAGCGTGGAGAGCCTCGGCGTCACGATTCCCATCAGCCGAGAGAGCGTCTACGAGGTAAATCCGGACGTGAGCAATTTCCGGGACCTCGATGATCTCACGAGCCTTCGGCACCTTCACGAGCCCGCAATCCTGCACGTCCTCGAGGGACGCTCGTACGCGGACTACCCGTACACGTACCTGAGCGGGATCCTCGTCAGTGTCAATCCGCTCGTTCGCTCACCGGAGGCCTTGAAGGCCGGCTTCCAGGCGCCGCCCGGGACCTATGTGCCCCCTCATCCCTTTGCGCTCGCCGAGACGGCTTTCCAGCAAATGTGCTTTGCCGCCAAGAACCAGGACCGAAGCTGCATTAGCGCGCAGTCGATTGTAATTGCGGGCGAGAGCGGCGCCGGCAAGACCGAGGTGGGAAAGCGCGTACTCCAGCACCTCATCAAGCGCTCAAGCGCGCAGTCCGCCGTGCCCAGGGCAAACGGCTCACAGTCGCTCGAGCAGCAGCTGCTCGGCGTCAACCCGATTCTAGAGTCCTTCGGAAATGCGGCCACTTTGCGCAACCACAACTCCTCGCGCTTTGGCAAGTTTACCAAGCTGCACTTTGACTGCGGCGAAGCGGCAAAGGGGGGCGCGACCCTGGTGCACGCGTCAATCTGCTCCTACTTGCTCGAGAGGTCCCGCATCGTCTTTCACGGCGAGGGCGAGCGCTCTTTTCGCGTCTTCTACGAGCTCGTTAACGGCGCCGACGAGGCCCTGCGGGCAAAAGCCAAGCTCGGCGCCGCCGAACAGGCGCTCTCGGGCTACGCGTTCAAGTTCATCGAGAGCAAGAACCAGGTCGCCGAGAGCGATGTCTCGTCGCAACAGGCCAGCGACCGCGCCGCCTTTGAGAGTCTCGTCGGCGCACTCGGCGCTGTGGGGCTCGGAGATCACATCGACGATATTTTCATCATGGTGGCGAGCATCCTGCACCTCGGCAATCTCGACATTGACGAGGAAGAAAGCGAGCAGGGACGCGTAGCATGCATGTCGGGATCTCATCTCGAGGTCGAGGCGACGGTCTGCGGGCTTCTCGGTCTCGAGAGTGGGGCCCTTCGAGACCTTCTCTGCGAGCGCACCGTCAACCTCCCCGGCGGGGAGAGCGTCCGCGTCCGCCGCAAGCTGACCGAGGCGCTCGAGGCGCGCAACGCGCTCGCCAAGAGCCTTTACAGCGCGCTCTTTGACTGGCTCATTGCGAGAGTCAACCGCATGCTCGCCCCCGACGCCTCGGCCGCCGAGCAGTACAAGGACTCCTACGTCGGCGTACTCGACATCTTCGGCTTTGAGACCTTCGCGCTCAACGACTTCGAGCAGCTCCTCATTAACTTTGCCAACGAGGCCCTCCAGGAAACCTTTCGCGAAAAGGTTCTCGTGGCCGAGGCCCTTCTGTATCGCCAGGAAGGCCTCGTTATCGACGACGGGGGAGCCAAGGTGCCCGCCACGACGGACGCGGGCTCTTGTCTCGCGCTCCTCAAAGGTACCAAAGCGCAGCCGGGTATCCTGCACAAGCTCGCTGCCGAAAGCGAGTGTCCGAACCCGCGAGACGAGCGTTTCGTGAGCACGCTGCACTCAGCCTTTGCGAAGCACCCTCTCTTCGTGGCGCCGCACCCAAAGGACAAGCAGACCACCTTCATCGTGGCGCACTACGCTTCGGACGTCACGTACACCGTGGGGCGATTCACGCAGAAGAACCTCGATCGCCTCCCCAAGGACGCGCAGGCCATCCTGGGCCAGGCCTCGAGCGGCTTCGTGACCGAGGTGCTCGCCGCGACCGCCTCTTCTACGGGCGGCGCTGCGCCGAGCGCGAAGCGCCAGCAGCGCACGATTGCCTCCAACTTTTCGAGGCAGATTGGGTCCCTCGTGGACGACCTGAACGCCACGCAGTGCTCGTTCGTGCGGTGCATCAAGCCCAACCTGACGATGCGCCGCGACCACGATGACGGACGTTGGTTCGACGGTCGGTACGTCCTGGACCAGCTGCGCTGCCTGGGCATCGCGCAGACGGCCAAGGCGCTGCGCGGCGGCGGCTTCCCGACGCGCATCGACTACAAGGACGTCATGGAGAACTTCCGTGAGCAGATTCCGCGGGACCACTTCGAGGCGTGCACGAAGCTGCTCGACGTCGGGTCCTCCGCCTCGCTGGACGAGACCGCGCGCCGGCGGCGGCGCAACGCGCGCTTCATCCGCGCGCTGTTCTGGGCCTTCGACATCCCGCAGGACGCCTACCGCTGCGGGCTCACCAAGGTCTTCTTCAAGCCGGGCGCGCTGCAGAAGGTGGACGCCATGCTCGCCGCCTCGCGCGAGCCCGGCGCGGCGGGGCCCGCGGACGGCGGGGACGCGCGGCTGGCGCGATTTCGCGAGCACTGCGCGCGGTCCGCGTGGCGGTCGTGCTGCACCAAGGTAATCGCCGCCAACCGCTTCCTCGCCGCCCTGCAGTCGGCGCGCGAGCTCGCGGAGGCCCGCCGCGTCGCGCGCGAGAAGCTCGCGGCCGTGCGGATCCAGGCCGTCTGGCGCATGGCCATCGCCATGGACAGCTTCCGCATCGTTTTCCAGGGCGTGCTCGTGGCGCAGAGCTTCTGGCGCATGGTCGCCGCGAGGCGCGCATTTCTGGAGGCCCTCGCCCGCCGCAAAGCCGCCGACGAGGCGCGCCGCGCCGCGCAGGCCGCCGCGAAAGCCGAGGCTGCGGCGGCCCAGGCTGCCGCCGAGGCCGCGGAGGCCAGGGCCGTCGAGGCGGCGCAGGCCGCTGCGCGAGCGGCCGAGGCCGAGCGCCGAGAAGAGCAAAAGCGAACCCCACAGGAGCGCGACGACGACTTGGAGGACGAGGTCGACGCCGCCAACGACGACGAGGACGAGGACATCGAGGAGGACGACGAGGACGAGGAGGAGGCGGACCGCTTGCGCGAACAAGCGATGCGGTGCCAGCAGCAAATGCAGCTCATGATGATCAAGGAGGCGATCCTGGCCGAGAACGAGCGCCGCGAGAACGGCCAAGACGACAACGACAGCATGAGCACAATTCCCGAGGAAAACGAGGACGAGGTGTCCTCGTGGGCCTCACGGTCGCGCACGAACAGCTTCGTATTGCCTCAAGGCTCGAGCAGAAACAGTACCTTCGTCGGGACCCCTGGGGCCAACGGCGCGGGTGTCGCCGCCCCGGCCAAGAGCTCGGTCGCGAGCGCGAAGACGAAGTGCGCGGGAAGCGCGCCGGGTCCGCCGCCGCCACTGCCGCCAAAGCCGGAGCATAAGCGGGGCACCTCGCTTCATAGTTTAGATGGCATCGAGGACGCCAAGTCGTCCACAGCGTCCTTTAAGGGCACCGCGGACCCGGCCTCGCTGCGGAATCTCCAAAAGAGGACGACAACGTCGGCGTCGGCGGCGGCGGCGGCGCAGCCCACGAGCTGCAGGGCAAAACCGCCGCCTCCTCCGCCGAAAAGCTCCAAGACGCTGCAGCGTCAGAGCGAGGGCGCCAAGACCTCGGGAGACCGCCCACTGTCCGCGCGACTTGGCCGTGGCGCCGACGGCAAAGCAAGCTCGAGCGCAGGCGGCAGCGGCGCAAGCAAGAGCTCAGGCCGCGGGAACAGGCAAATGACGGGACGAAAGCAGCGGCTCCACTCGCGCCGAGCCTCCATCGAGAGACGAGGCTCGACCGAACACGACCAGAAAAAGCAGCGCACCATCTTTTTGCGCCTGCGCCAGGAAGAGCGCTCTTACGTCGATGCGCTGAGCATCATCAATGGAAGCTACTGCATCCCGATCCTGGAGACGCTCATCACGGAAGAGGTCGGGTCCACCAAGGGCCTTTTGCGCCAGGATGCAGAGGCCATCTTTTCCAACCTGTCACAGCTCCTGGATATGCACTCGCAAATGCTCTCGAGCATTGAAGAAGAGCTGGCCAAGCAGAAGCACAACCCGGCACACGCCATGACGCCTGCCTTTTTGAGCAAGCTGCGCGAGTCCCTGCCATACCTGCGCACTGTGTACCTCGTGTACGTGAAGCAAAACTCGACGAGTCTTCGCATTTTGGCGCGGGCTCGCTCGGAAGTGCCCAAGTTCTCCAAGTTTCTCCGCACCACGGCAGAGAACAAGACGCTGCCGAGCTACGGGACGGACCTGCGCGATCTCCTCAAGATCCCCATCAACCAGATGGCCCGCTACAACGAGTTTCTCAACATGCTCCTTGCCTGCACGCATCCAGACAGCAATGAGCATCGCAACCTGCGCGACGTGTGCAAGCTTATCGAGGGCATCACTCGCGAGCTGGACAACGAGCGACGCCTGGCTCGCTTGCGGATGCGAGCGTACGAAATCGCCAACGAGCTCGAAGGCGTCGGCAAGCCGGCTTGGAAGCGCAAGGGCAAGACCCAGCTCCTGAACCACGTCAACAACCCTCGAAGCCACCATTCCCTTATGGACTTGTCCGCCGCCGCCGCGTTTGCGCTGCAAGGTCAAGGCGCGCACCAGTCGCTGCAGCAGGCTCCGCAACATCAGCTCGAGCAGCAGCAGCACCTCGAGCAGCAGCAGCAGCAACTCGATAGACGCCACAGCAATATCGAATCCGAGTCCGGGTCGCCGCCACCGGGGAGCGACGGCGCTGAGGATGCCAACGCGGCGCCGCAGAGCCACATTCTCGTCCCAGGGCGGCAATTCTTGTGCGAGTGGGTGGCGCCTCTGAGCGTGAGCGAGCGCAAGCTCGACGAGGATCGCCCCACAGACGTCAAGCCCAAGAACCGGGCCTTCTTCCTCTTCTCCGACGTCCTCGTGGTGGCGAAGAAGGTGGCGACGCGCAAGTACGACCTGCGAATGTGGATTGACCTGAGCAAGATCTGGGTCGATGCTTCGCACGTGACGCCGGCCGGAAACAAGACGGCGCGGGTGCGTGAGCAGTTCGAAGAGGCGATGACGGACCGCAACGAGCGCGTGTACCCTCTGCAAATCGTGTACATTTCCATGGCGCACGGCGTGGCGAGTACCGGCCACACGAGCCTCGCGATCCGCCTGCTGCAGAACGCGAGCGGCGGCCAAAAGAAGCGCAAGACCGGGCGCCAGGACAACCTGGCCCCGCGCGTGGAGAACCTCATCCTGTGGTTTCGCAGCCCCATCCAGCGGCGCGAGGCTTTCCAGAATCTCACGGCCGCGTCCAAGGCGCTCAAGAAGCGTCGCGAGCAGCTCGCGAAAATGCAAACCGAGCTCGTGGGCAAGGGAGCTGTTGGCGCCGCCGTGGTTAAGGCCGCCAAGGAACGGCTCGCCCATCTTGCAGAGTCTCCGCTCCAGCCGGACGCGGTCGTTGCGGATCTCCACGCGTCCGCCGCGTCAAGCTCTGCCGTTGCATGAACGTGATAATGATTTCGTTGGTTCCTTCTCCACGCAAAGTGCGCTAAGACGAATTTGAGGTTGTGGCTATGCATATTCTGATTCGCGACGCGCGCGACAGCGCTTCTCTTGCAAAATCGTGTGTCGTTTCCTAAAGGCTGCTAGTTGGCGCCTCCAGAGACTTGTGGACGATCTCGGCTACGTCCTTGGAAAGGTCCTTTTTAGCGGCGATGCGCTCGAGCTCGGCGCGCATTTTGGGGGCCCAGGGCGCCGAAAAGGTCCGCCACGAGGAGAACTGCTTCGCGAGCCGGCTTGCGACTTGCGGGTTGATGTCGTCGATCTGCAGGACGCGGTCCGCGATGAAGGTGTATCCCGACCCATCCGCGGCATGGAAGCCGGCAAAGTTGCCGCCGGCAAAGGCGTTGAAGACGGCGTAGCAGCAGTTCGGGTTCTTGATGTCAAAGACCTCGGACATCTCCATGATCTGCTTCATGTCGTCAACGGTCGAGGGCAGGGCCGACTGAGCCTTGACGCGGAACCACTTCTGGACTACGAGCTTGTCGTTCTTGTACATGTCAAAGAAGTCCTGGAGAAGGCGGGTGCGTTCCTCGCAGCCAACGTCGCGCACGGCCAAGAGCGCCCCATAGCGGTCGGTCATGTTCTCCGGGGCCTCGAACTGGTGCACGACCTTGCGCAGGGCGTCCTCGCGATGCGCAGGGCTCTTGAGCAAATAGCGGAGGCAGGCGTTCTTGAGCTGGCGGCGGGCCACCGCCGCGCCGGGCGTTTCGCCCTTGGTGGGCTCGCGCGTCGCGTCGTAGGTCTCGGCAAAGAGGTCGCCGAGGCCCTCGGCGACGAGACGTCGCAGCGCCGAGCAGGCGCTGGAGATGTGGTCCACATTGGCAGCGCCCTTCTCCATGGCGTCGGCCATGGCACTCTCGTTGGGCAGAGCCAGCGCCAGGGACACGAGCGCGCGGTCCAGCGAGGTGTCGCGCAACGTGTGCTCGAGGCATGAGACGAGGAGCGGGGCGTGCTCGTGATCGAGTGCGTCGGTCTCGACGCCAGAGGCCGCCTTGTCGACAAGCTCAAAAAGGATTTGCTTGGCGAGTTCCTGCCCGCTCTCGTAGCGCACGAAGGAGTCCGTATCGTGAGCAGCGAGGAACACAAGGTCCTGGCGAGTGAGCTCGCTGCAGGAGAGCTTGACCGGAGCCGAGAAGCCGCGCAGCAGCGAGGGGACGGGTTTCTCCGCGACGCCGTGGAGCACAAAGTCCTGCTCGGCGGCTGTCACCCGGAGCACAGCGGACTCAACCTCAGGGGCGTCCGCTGCACCGACGCGAAAGGAAAGCGGGCCGTTCGAGGCAGTGCCGACAAGGCCCATGGCCAAAGGGATGTCGAAAGGGCGCTTCTCTGACTGCCCGGGCGTCGACGGGCACGACTGCGCAACGGAGACGGTAAGCGTCTTGGCATCGGCATCGAAGGCCGTGGACACGCTGATCTCGGGCGTGCCGGCCTGCGTGTACCACGTCTCGCGAAAGAGCGAGAGGTCGACCTTGTTGGCATCCTCCATCGCCTGTACAAAGTCGTCGCAAGTGACGGCTTGGCCGTCGTGGCGCTCAAAGTAGAGATTGAGGCCTTTGCGGAAGCCCTCGGGCGTGACGATGGTCTGGATCATGCGAATGATCTCGGCGCCCTTTTCGTAGACGGTGAGCGAGTAAAAGTTGTCGATGGCTTCGTAGGCGTCGGGGCGGATGGGGTGCGCCATGGGGCCGGCGTCCTCCTTGAACTGAAAGTCCCGCAAGAGCTGAACGTCGGCGATGCGCTTGCTGGCGCGGGAGTTGAGGTCGCTGCTGAACTCCTGGTCGCGAAAGACCGTGAGGCCCTCCTTGAGAGTGAGCTGGAACCAGTCGCGGCAGGTAACGCGGTTGCCGGACCAGTTGTGAAAGTACTCGTGGCCGATGATGCCCTCGATGTTGAGGAAGTCGGTATCGGTGGCGGTGTCGTTGTCCGCCAGGACATACTTGGAGTTGAAGACGTTGAGACTCTTGTTCTCCATGGCGCCCATGGTAAAGTCGCTCACGGCGACGATGTTGAACTGCGCCAGGTCGTACTCACGGTCGAAGCGGTCTTCGTCCCACTTAAAGGCGCGCTTGAGGCACTCCATGGCGTGCGGGGTCTTGCTGAGGTTGCCCTTTTCCACGTAGATGCCGAGGCGAACCTCCTTGCCGGAGCACGTGGTGAAGCTGTCGACGAGGACGTCAAAGTCGCCGCCCACCAGCGCGAACAGGTAGCACGGCTTGGGAAAGGGGTCCTCCCAGACAACGTAGTGGCGACCGTCGTCGAGGTCGCCGCGCTCCACGTCGTTTCCGTTGGAAAGCAGGTGCGGGACCGACTTGTCTGCGACGACCTTGGTACGGTAGATGGACATGTTGTCGGGGCGGTCGACAAAGTAGGTCATGTTGCGGAAGCCCTCGGCCTCCATTTGCGTGCAAAAGTTCCCGCTCGACTTGTAGAGGCCGTTGAGCGAGGTGTTCTTTTCCGGGACGACCGTGACGTCGATTTCAAGTGAGACTTTCTCGCCGGCCTTACCCGGAAGGAGCGCGCTGGGGATGGTCATGATCTCGTCGTCGACCTGGTACGCATCGGCGGAGATCGCCTCGCCGTTAACCTTGACGCTCTGGATCTCCATGTGCGCCGGCTTGCGCTCGCCGTTGAGCACAAGATCGGCGCCGTCGCGCTGGCGCTCATAGTCGACCTTGCTCGACACCTTGGTGACGTCGCCGAGCTCCACGGTCAGGTCCACGTGCTTGGCCAAGAAGGCCGGTGGCTCGTACTCGAGCCGGAGCACCGGCTTGGGCGCCGCGGCGGCGGCGGTTTCCGCGCTCATCTCGCTTCCGGTCGCCGTCCCGGGGCCGCTGGCCGTCGTCGCGAGGGTCCTGGCGCTGCCGGCGAGGTCGCGGGCTCGTCGCGGGAGCGTGCGCGGGGCCCGGGGCCAGGCTGTCGCGGTCGGTGCATGCACCGACAACTTGAAGGAGGTCTGGAGCCCGCCGAGCCGCCGGAGCGGCGAACGGTCCGACGCGCTGAGCCCGCGCGCGCCCAGCGCCCTCGCGAACGCGCGCATGCCGCCGCGCCAGACGGGGCGACGCGCCGCCGCGGAGGGTGATGCGCTGCGTCCGAAGCCGTCCCGAATCTGCGGGATTTTTGCCGAGATCGAGGCGGCCTCGAAGGCGGCCCTGGCCACGACGGGGTTCACGGTGATGATGATGATGATGATGATGATGACGATGATGATCACAACGAAGATCCTTGTGGCGAGGAGGATCGCGATGGCGTGCTTGGCGATGACATCCGTGGCGGGCGGGCGGAAGGGAGGGGAGAGAAACAATCCACTCCAAGTCATGAACGGAGGCAGCAATGTGGGCAGCGGCGCTGATGATCTCGGTGACGATGATCTTGGCGACGTGATGATCTTGGCGGCGACGATCTTGGCAAGCTCGCAAGGATGAGAACGGTCATCTCGCTGGCGCCTGAGAGCGCTCCGTTCCGTAGATTTCGGCGAAGATGGACTCCCAGCCTTGACGCGCGCCGACCGCTCAAAGGAAGGTTAGTGAGGAGCTCGCTGGCACGGCGCCCACGATTTCGGCTCGATCTGCGATGCACGCGCAGCTTCGTGCGTGCCTCGTTGTCGATTCGGCTGCCGGGCAGCACGCAGCGGAAAACGTCGAGAACGTACCGGGATGGTCCGGGTCCGCGATGATGGCCTCATCGGGCAGCGCGTGGTCCTCGTCGAGATTTGTGTCTTCCTCGCCGGCGATGGTTGGGCCGTCATCGGGATCCCGCGCGGCGCTCGCCGCTCGCGCTTTCGCCCGCGGCGGCAAGGCCCGCCGCGCGCAAGCCGCGACGAGCGCGAAGAGAATCGCGGCCAGCGCGACGAGGGGGAGCGCGGTCGGGACGAAGGCGACGGAATCGCCCTCAGCGCGGCGCTCCTGGGCCCGCGGCCCCGCAGCGGCGCACGCGAGCGGCGGCGGCGGCACTCGCGGGGGCGACGCAGCCCGCGGGACGATGCGGAAGCGCCCTGTGTCGCGGTCGCGCGCGGCGGTCAGATCATACGCGCCCTCGATTGCCCGAGATCTCCACGATTTGAACGCGGCGGCCCGCGGCGCTCGCGCGAGGCGGCCCCACCGACTCGACTTACCTGCGTCCCAGAGGCCCTGCTGCGCGGGCGACTGCGCCAGGTCGCATCGCCTTCGCGGCACGGCCGCCCAGGACGCCCCGCGGCACGCGATGGAGACGCACCACGCCCGCGGCGCGACGTGCGGATCCCGCGTACTCACGACGAAGAGCTTCCCCGAGCCCTCGAGATCTCGGACGTCGACGCGGTCCAGACGCGCCACCATGCGGCCGTCCACGCCCGAGACCTCCACGTCGCACCTGCGCGAAGTCTCGACGTCGTCTTCGACTTCATCGTCGTCGTCGTCGCCGCCGTTGTCGTCGTCGTCGTCGTCGTCGTCGTCGTCGTCGTCCGGTCGTCGTCGTCGTCGTCGTCGTCGTCGTCGTCGTCCCGTCGTCGTCGTCGTCGTCGTCGTCGTCGTCGTCGTCGTTCGTCGTCGTCGTCGTCGTCGTCGTCGTCGTCGTCGTCCGTCGTCGTCGTCGTCGTCGTCGTCGTCGTCGTCGTCTCTCGTCGTCGTCGTCGTCGTCGTCGTCGTCGTCGTCGTCGGGGCGGCGCCCAACAACACCTGGACCGCCAGGAGGGCGGCCTCTTCTTGCACGAAGACCATGGCGTCGTCCTCGCGCGCGGCGCCTCGCCTCGCTTCGCGTGGCGACGCAGAACTGGCGCGACTTTCGGGATCTGCGGCCCGGAATCGGGCGTCCAGGTCGGCGCCGCGAGCAAGTTCTTCTCGCGGGGCGCGCGAGATTCTCCAAGTTGGGCAAGACCTCTCGGCCATTCGCGAATTGGTGCGCCGCCCGAACGCGCTCCAGATGGCGGGATATAATCTGCAACTCGGTTGTAGCATCTTCGTGCTTGCAACGGCGGAGATGCTCGTCAAATATCGTGGGAGTTAGACTAGTTCTTCGGCGGGAAGCCAACGTCTTCTCGCCAGCAACCGAGAGTCGGCGTGCAAAGCTGCCGCTGTTTGGCGGCCCCAGGGTCAGGAAAGTGCTTGTCCCAGGCTGCTTGTGACAGACTCCAGGCAGGGCTGTTGCGTTTCTTCTTCTTGTCGAAACAGGTCACGTTCTCGTCGCACTTGAAGGAGAGCGGTTTGTAGAAGGGATCAGAACTGTCGGCGCGCATCTTTGCCATCTGAGCGCTGTGAAGCTCGAGCGCGAACTTGTAAAGCTCGAGGTCGTACCTGTTGTGGTCTTCCAGGACCTTTCTCGTGCGGGGCGTCAATTCCTTGGAGTATTTGTTGAGATTGAAGACGGTAGTGTAGTGCACCAAATCGGTACCAAAAATGTACTGAAACAGTTGCAGCGACTCGTCGAGCTTTTCCAGAACGGCGACCCAGCTCATGAGCGAAACGAGCCTTTCCTTGGCGACTTCGAGCCGCTCTGCAGGGTCGTCGATATCTGAAGCAAGAAACCTGTTGTAGATATTGAAGATGCCGCTGCACTTGTTGCGCTCCTCCACGGGAAGTTGGGCCCAGTCCTCGATGCTGTACTCGGCATGGGTGAGATGCTCCTCCGCGACGGAATTCTTTTCGCAAGGAAAGTGAGAGCCTTTGGGCCGGCCCACGGACGTATAGAATGCGGAAAGAAGTCTCGCGATCGGGTCCCGGACGACAAAGATCCAGCGGCGACAATCTTTCGCGGACGTAATCTCACACGCAGAACCCTCGCAGTTGTACTTGTGCAAAAATTGCTGAAGAGTGCTGTGGCCGCCATCGATCTCAAACAAGTGGGTGCGAGACCTTCGTTCCTTGGACACGTGCTCTCGAACCCTTGACAGCGACATGAAGGTCGCCTCGAGACCACGACCACCCGACTTCGGAACGTGAGGCAGCAGAAACTTCACGTTGCTGTCCGCGGGGCACCGATTCTGAAGGGATTTACGCGACACTGTCTGCTGCAGAGCCAGGTCGCCACTCTCCTCCTCGGGCTCCTCCTCGGCTGATGACAGAGCAATTTCCTGGCGCAAAGTGCTCGTATCGCGTGGGGTTGGAGACGAGGCAAGGACGACCCACATCGTGCAGAAGAGGGCGACGACGATCGCGACCCTTTTATACATGTGCACGTGCCAGCAGTGCTCTAGCACACCAGGCTTCCCACGCTCGTGCAGCGCATCATCATCTCGCGAGCCCGAGCCTTCGGCCTCATCATCATCCGTCGCATGCGTAGGCACACGGCTGTACGACGCCGGCATTATGGTTCTGGACCCGGTTGCGAGGTCGTTGCGAGTTGTTCGAGTCAGAGTCGTCTCCCTGGCTCGATGGAGTCACGCGGATCGTCACGCGTCTCTGCGCAGTCATGACTGCTCCGGCTGCCCGTCACAAGCCGGCTGGGCGAGCGGAAGTTCTGATCGCTCGAGCCGATCGCGGCGGCTTCCAAGTGTTGTTAGGACTCGACCGATTCCGACCAAATTGCGTGCCATCGCGTTAGGACAGATCGGCGATCTAGACTAGGCTAGGCCTAACCTACCAGGCCTAGGCCTAGCATAAGTGGTGCCCCGCCTGGATGATGCCAGTGGACTGTGATGTGAGTCCTAGCTAGCTAGCTAAAATGGGACTGGAGCGATTTGTGCGATTGACTAACCCTGAGACAACCCTGATGATGAGGCTACAAGACACCCAAAGCTTGAAAACGTTCACATGGGTGCGTTGACGACTCAAGGCCGCTTGGAAGGTACGTAAAATTGAGAAATAGTTTCTTTCGACCATTCTAGTTCCAAAGTCGAGTCCTAATGCTGGCTGGCAGCCTGGTGGTCAATCTCATTGGCGGAGATGAGCGCACGCAAAGGGCGACTCCACCAGCATAGCGTATGCGCATGTGCTAGGCTCATCAACGGTGACGATCGAGTGCTCAGTCCCGCATCTAAAGCGGACCTCCAGGGAGCGTTTCGGGCCGTTCCAGCATTGGGCGCCGCCGTCGTAGATCATGCTCGCGCATCCATCGCGCGGCATGTCGCCGGTCACCGGGTCCTCGACACAAAGTGGGTCAGCCTCGGATGACCAGGCCTCAAATTTGCCGAGCAAGGTGGAGCCTTGCTTGGCAGCCTTGAAAAAGCACAGTGAATACGTGTAGCCGCCGAGATCGCGGGATATGCAAAGGCCCTCAAGTACTGCCATGCGTGGGTCCGGCCAGCGCGCCGTCTCGCTCGATGCTGGGACGCCAGCGTCTGCCCGAGCCGCGTCCGCATCGGCGAGCGATCGGCACCGCGCGATGGCTTCATCGACCTTAGCGCTGATGCGGCCGAGACGCCGTAGCTGCGGCGATGACTCGCGCATGTCTTCCTTGAAACCGTCTCCATCAAAGAGATAAAAGTACATGGTGGGGCCGGCGTCCCAAAATCGCAGCCAGATATCGTAGAGGCCGTTCTGTACAAACCAAACGCGCGCGGGCGCGAGCGTCGCAAGGGCCCTCTTTAGCTGGATCTCGGATTTCTGAACGAGCCACCCTGGGAGCGTACGCGACACCAGCTCGTACACGCCTCGTACGGGGCAAAAAACAACGCCGAGGCCCTCGGCCAGGACACGCAGAACCTGCCTCCATTCGTCAATGCCGCCGTCCAGTAGTGGCGCCAGCAGGGTCTTCTTGCGCCGCTGCGACGTTGTCCGCGAAAGAATCGGGGCTCGCTCCGCCGCGATTCCATCCTCCTTAATCTGCAAGTAGCGCTCTAAAGCAACAGTCTCGGCGCCGGGAGAGTCGTCCAGAGGTACACTGACGCCCTTGAGCAGCTCAAGGGCCTCTCTAACGCCTGCGATGGACGCGGCGAATACCCGAACTTGATCGAGGTCTGCGGCGCCGTCCTCTGAGTCACTCCTTTCCGAGCCCGCATTTCGGCCCTCGTCCGCCTCGCTGTGGCTCGCATCTATCGCGGCACCTTCCTCATCCCCATGGCCGCGCAGGTCGTCCGCGTGGACTTGCGAGCGGAGTCTCCAGCGCCGGCTCTGGGTCCGCGCCCAGTTGAGTTGCCTTTGGCGATGCACTTGGCGTACCTTTTTCTCTTCGATCTGCGTCACCGCTTCGAGACGAGACTTCAGCGTTGTCTCGAGCGAAGTTGCGAGAGCTCGCAGCTCGGAGGCCGATCTGCGCGCGGCCTCGCGGTCTTGCTCCGCGCCCTGGACGTACTCGAGCGCGGCAGCGTTGCCTTCGGCAATAAGACGCCGCGCGGCGTCCTTCTGCGCGGTCTTGGCGGCTTGCAGCGCGGCGCACTGGTTCGGGCAGCGCGCGAGCGGGCCCTCGTCGGACCCGTCGCAGCAGTCGCAGATGCCGTCCCGGACCCTTGAGGACGGGATGGCGCGGGCCTCGAAGCCGCGATTCTCGCACCAGAATTGGGCGGCGCCGCCTCCCAGGTGCGCGCACGCGCTCGTGGCCACCTCGTCGGAGCCGTCGTCGCAGTCGCAGTACTCGTCGTTGACCTGGTCCACGCGCAGCCGCACGTCGCCGCAGCGGAAGTCGGCGGTTGGCGCCTCGTCGCTGGCCGCGGCCTCCTCGCAGGTGCAGGTCGGCGCGGGGTCCGTGCCCCCCGGCGGCGGCGGCGGCGTCGCGCGCGGGGGGCGCGATATCGCGAGCGTCCTCCACCCCTCGTCGGGGCAGCACGCCCAGCGGCCCTCGCCGCCGCGGCCCGAGAGGTCGGCGACGGCCGCGGGCTCGCAGCCCTGGGCCACGGCGTCGCGCATGTCGAGCGCCATCACGCACGGCCGCGCCG
>KQ758805.1:0-33802 GCA_001462505.1 Aurantiochytrium sp. T66
GCCTCCGGCTCGGCCGCGCCGGTCTTGACGGCCGCCGCCGCCGCGGCCGCCTCGGCGGCGCGCGGCGCGCGCGGGGGCGCCGCGCGCACGGGCACGTGGAAGCGCAGCACGGGCATGCTCCGTTTCCGCTCGCTTGCGCGTCTGCGTCGAGTCGAGTCGAGTCGAGTCGAGGTCATGCCGCGCCATCATCATCATCATCATCATCATCATCATCATCATCATCACGGGCCATCATGGCACGCGCGAAGCGCCCGCGCCCGCCCGCCGGCCGGCCGGCGCCCTACTCCCGTGCGCGGTCGGCCGCGCGCAGAGCGGAGCGGGGCGACGTCGGGCGCTCATTCGAACCAGAGAAACGAAGGGAGGCTCGCTTTTGAAGTTTGATGGCGCGTCATAATGATAATAGAATGATAGAATAACGAGAATAACCGTCTCGTCTTCGGCCCAGCTCCGAAGCCTTCGAGCCTTCGAGCCTCCGAGCCTCCCGGCCTTCGAGCCCTCGCGGACTCCCGCCACGTGCTGCGCGAGGTCGCCATCGAGGGACCTAGGCGGCTGGCTGGCTGGCTGGCTGGCTGCCGCGCAGGCAGGCCATCGTGAGGGACGAGGAAGGGGACGAGCAGGAAAACCGGGTCCGGGAGGTCACGGTCGTCGAAAACTCAACGTTCCGCACCGATTGTTCCGCACGGTTGCGGCAAAACAACTCGAACGATTGCAAAACATTCCCCGGCGGCAGGACGACGGTCTCGGCCGGACAGGAAAGCACGCGAGACGCAAGCAAAGACAAGACCTCTTCGCCCACCGCCGGACCGGACCCGCGCGGCCGCGCCGCAGTGCAGCTCGAGGAGGCTGCGAAAGCGCGCCCAACGAAGCAGACATCATCAGGGAGGCGGAACTCCGCGCGGAGACATGGGCGCAGAGGAGGAGTCCGACTTTAAGCGCATGGCGGCCGAGTTCCGCGCGGCTGCAGACGCCGGAGACGAGGAGCCAAAGCCTAGTGACGACAATGCCCTGGTGCTCGGCGCCCGCGTAGAGGCCAAGGTCGAGGGCTGGAACGAATATTACAAGGGCGTCATCGTAGGCGTCAAGGACGATGGTACCTTCGCCATCGACTTCGACGACGGGGAAAGTCTTACGGCGGTCGAGGCGGGCCAGATGCGGCCTGTTGCGTGCATGTGCAACGTTAAACCGGGCCAGCGCGCAAGAGTGAGTCTCGCCGTTTGGGGAGATCAGGCGTTTGACGGGACCGTCAAGGCGATCACAGGCCCTGGCGCCTGCGAAATCCACTTTGACGACGGCGAGAAGATCAAGTTCGTTCCTCTGGACTTCGTGGAGCCCTTGCAGCAAGAGGTCCCGACCGGCGAGACGTCTGCGCCGTCGAGCAAGTTTGCGCGCGGAGATAAGATCTCCGCCCAACTCGACGGCTGGGACCAGGCGTACGAGGGCATTGTAGACAACGTTTCGGGCACAGGCACCTACAAGGTCCTTTTTGATGACGGCGAGGTGGCGGACCAGGTCGCAGAGCACCTTCTTAAAGTGGTCAAGACGCATCAGACCTTTGCGCCCGAGGACCGCGTCGAGGCGAAGCTTGCGGGCTGGGACAAGTACTATGGAGGCAAAATTGTTGCTGCGGTGGGCCGCAGCGGCTACGAGTGTCTCTTTGACGATGGCGAGCACGTCCCTCTTGCGCCGAGCAACCTTCTGCGAAAGGCGCGCCCAAAATTATGGCCCGCCGGCACAAGGGTCCTCGCAAAGATCCCTGCCTGGAAGACGGCCTACCCGGGTACAGTGCAGTCTGCGAATCTCAATGGCACGTATCAGATTCTCTTTGACGATGGAGATTGCCAAGACGCGGTGCTTCACGAGGATGTTGAAAAGCTTCGGAGCGAGGAGGCGCCTCGGGATAGCGCGGAGACGGACAACGAAGCAACAAAGAGCGGGGGGCGCGATTCTCAGACCGCGACATCCTTGGCGTCGTCGCCCTCAGGGAAGTTTGCAGTCGACCAGCGCGTGGAAGCAAAGATCCCGGACTGGGCGCAGTATTACCAAGGCACCGTGATGGGCGCCAACTCCGATGGCACCTATTGCGTCAACTTCGACGATGGAGAGATGATTCCTGCTCTTGAAGCCAGGTACATGCGAGTCGCGCAGAAAGATGACTCAAAGTGGTCCAAGGGCATGCGCGTCGAGGTGCAGATCCCCGACTGGGACCAGCACTATCCTGGAATCATCGAAAAGGCTCACGACAATGGCACCTTTCATGTGATTTTCGACGACGGCGACGTTGTGGAGCACGTAAAGTCCGAACAGATGCGGAGCGCTGCAGCGAAGCCTGTGAAAGAGCCTGCAAAGTCTGCCTGGGCCAAGGGCATGCGCGTCGAGGTACAAATTCCAGAGTGGGACCAACATTACCCAGGAGTCATTGAAAAAGCTCATGACGATGGCACCTTTCATGTTATCTTCGACGACGGCGAGGTGGTAGAGCACGTGAAGTCCGCACAGATGCGTGCACTCTCGACCGATTCTGACAAGAAGCCTGAGAAAAATGCCGAGCCTGCAAAGGTCCCAGGCTCTGTCTGGTCCAAGGGCATGCGCGTCGAGGTGCAGATTCCCGAGTGGGACCAGCATTACCCAGGAACCATTGAAAAGACTCACGACGATGGCACCTTTCATGTAATCTTCGACGACGGCGATGTGGTAGAGCACGCCAAGCCGGACCAGATGCGCGCGCTCTCGAGCAAATCTGACCATAAAGCTGAGAAAAAAGCCGAGCCTGCAAAGGTCCCAGGTTCTGTCTGGTCCAAAGGCATGCGCGTCGAGGTCCAGATTCCCGAGTGGGATCAGCATTACCCAGGAACCATTGAAAAGACTCACGGCGATGGCACCTTTCATGTGATTTTCGACGACGGCGACGTGGTAGAGCACGCCAAGCCGGACCAGATGCGGGCCATGGCGATGGAACAGGCACCAGCACCGAGTCTAAACGATATACAGCTCGGAGACCGCGTGAGCGCCAAGCTCGACACATGGAAAAAAGCTTACAAGGGCGTTGTGACGGCGGTTCACGATGACGGCTCTCTTAAAATCGACTTTGATGATGGAGAGATTGCTCACAAGGTGCCTCAAAGCACTGTCGTTGAAGTGCACACGGATATGGGCCACCGCTACGTTGTTGGGGATCGAATTATCGGGCACATGCCCGCCTGGGCTCAACCATATCACGGCCAAGTAGAAAAGACGGCCGGCCGCGGGTCATGCACTGTCAGGTTCGAAGATGGTGAGGTTCTTCCCTTCTTCCCCAACGAGCTCATGCACCCAGACCCAGCTGCACTCGCTGCAGCAGCAGAGACGCAGGACAAACCCTCCTCAAAACAAGACATCAAGAATGTCGTCGCCGCAGAACAGCAGCCGATACCAGAGACGGAGGTGTCGGCCGACAGCAAGTGCGCTCCGCCGTCTTCGACGCCCGAAGGGGGCCCCGGCGGGCAAGCCGCCGCCGCTGAGGCTTCGGGCCCCGCCGCAGAGCCGACCAACGCTGCCAGCCCGGAATTTGAGGAGGGGCCCGAACTCGCGACCGGCGACGAGGCCCTCGCGCCATCCAACGAAACGGACGAGCCCATTGTAGAAAGGGCTCCGCCCGGCCCCAAGAAAACCCAGACTGTCATCGATGACGAGGTCGACGAGAACCGGGTCCAGGTCTTTCTGTGCATGCTGCGGGGAATGATCAGCCGCAAGAGCCGCGGCAAAGACGGCAACGTCGATCCCGAGCGAGCGATGCGGGCCTTTTTCAGAAACACGAAACGTCGCAACGCCAGAATCGACCTGGAAGCTTTCAAGCGCGGGGTCGAGACGCTGCGCATCGAGGCCGGCCCGGACAGCGTTCTACGCGCCGTCTTATCCCGCGTGAGCTCGACGTTCGCACAGGAAGGATCCGTGTCCGCCGAAGCGTTGCGGGACTTCCTGGTGGCGCAGGTCCCTGCGGACGACTCTCTCGAGGGTCAGATTCGCGCCCTCGTCAGGTGCGGCCCGGACCTCGCCCGGGCCTTTCGCAAATTTGACCTTGACGGCTCGGGCAAGGTGAGCGCCGCTGAGCTGTGCAGGGTGTTTGACGAGGCGAGCGATGGGGCGAGCATGTCGCTCGAAGCTGCGCACCTGATCATTGGCCAGTTTGATGCCAACGGCGACGGTGAGCTGGACGAGGCCGAGTTCATGCGGTTCGCGATGCCAGACTTTGGCATTGTCGCCGTCACGCCCCTTGGCGAATTCTTCGCGCCCGTCGACCCATCTGCCACGATCGGCAGCCTTCGGACGCAACTTGGGCAACGCGCGCTACACGTTCTTGGCCCTAGGGCACGAGACCACTATGGCGGGCGAAGCGTAAGGCTGGCGCGGGGCGGCGGTTCGCGCGTTCTTGAGCCGCCGCACGTCAAGTCTGCCATGCTTTGCGCCGAGGTCCTCGTCCATGGTGAGCAGATTTGGCTTTTGCCGTTCTCCGAGTCATCCGGCACACGCGAAGGGGGGCGCGGGTCTACTCTTGGCCGACGCGGGTCTTCCGCACACCCAGTCGACGCAAAAGACCGCGAAGTGAGCATTGCACGCCAGCGACTCGAGCAAGTCTTTGCCTTTCTCGATGCGGGTCCGTCGCAGACGTGCACGCCGAAGGACCTCGTGCAGGCGGTGCGGTCCAAGCCTCAGATCCGGAAGCTGCTCTCGGGGTCTGCGCTGCTCGCACCGCTGCGCGACAAACCCACCAAGGTTCTTGCCTCGATTGGCAAAGACGCCGTCAGCTGCGCAATGCTGACCCGCGCTCTCATTCCGCAAAAGCTGCTCAAGAAGAGCGACGCCGCGAGCGGGACGCTGAGCCGGCAATCTTCATCTACGAGCACGGCAGGAGCCGCATCTCGAACAAAGTCCGGCGCATCGACAAGGAGCAACAACAAGAAGAAGAACCCGTGGAAAGACCTCAAGCAGCAGGCGGCTGCCGCGCGCGAGTTCGTGAACAGGTACAAGGACACGGGGGCGCACGAGCTCGCGGTCCACTACGAAGAAACCTTGGGCAAGGACACGATGGCGAGCCTCAGCCAGGATGCGCGAGCGAGACTGTGGGAGCCCCGTGGGGCGGCCTTTGACATGCGCATCGACCCCAAAGTCCGCGTCAACGAAGCTGGCGAGCAGCTTTACGGCCAGAGTCCGACGGAGACGCAGCAGTGGGTGAACGCGCTCTCAAGCGACAAGTGGCTTGGCATCGACGGCGGTGGGGCTGCCCAGCGCAGGGGCAAGCGAAAAGACCTGGCAATGTGCGAGGCGTACGCGAGCGCAGCCGACCTCCCCGCGGACCCTTCGACTTGGACGGCCCACGAGGTCAGGCAGTGGGTGGTGCGCAAGCTGGAGCTCCCCGCGCTGGCCCCGGCTTTTGAGACCGTCACGGGCAAAGAGCTCTTGTCCATTTTTGAGGATGACGAGCTTCCGCGGACGATCTCCGAGTCGCTGCCCTTGCAGCAGCGGAAGGTGCTCGCGCACATCGAGCAGCTGCGGGAGAACTATCGCATTCTTCGCGCGCGGCGCAATCCTCGTGCACTGGCACAGGATCCCCGCCAGTGGTGCGTGGCGGACGTCATCGAGTGGCTCGCGCAGAGTCTGGGCGCGCCCCGTGAGGTGCAGCGCGCTTTTCGTGCGCGGTCGATTGACGGATGCCTCTTGGCCAGCCTCGAGGAGGAAGAGCTGCGCGAAGAGGTCGGCATCGATGCAGAGTGGGCCGCGAAGGTGCGCCGCGCCGCTCGAGTTTTGGCGGCGCATTTTGAGGGAGCCACGCTGAGCTCGCCGGCGCAGGGAGTGCCCCCGCAGCGAGGTCGTGCGCACGGTCGCGAGAATGCCGCGGAGGATGTTGACCGATTTGTGCTCGACGACATCGAGTCCGCCATGGCGCAGCAAGTCATTCACCGCGAACCTGTTGTGCCTCGCGGTTCGGGCCGTCACGCGGTTCAGGCGCTGCGCGAGGAGCGCCAATTTCCCGAGCTTCGAGAGGAGGCGCGCGGCCGTCTCGAAGATCTTGTTGAGCGCATGTCACCCAAGAAAAGCAAGGACGCCAAGGCATTTCGCTCCTCGGAGTCCGTGCAACCGGCCCTTTCTGCGTCCCTGAGCGGGCCGGCGTGCCTCAAGAGCGTGGAGGCGGCTCTTTTCGCGGAGGGTCGGCGTGGCGCCGAGGCGGCTGTTGAGGCCTGGTTTCGCGACGCAGATGCCATCTCGCTGCGGGATTTCGGGGCCGCACTTGCGCAGCTCTTTGGCGTCGCCTCCCTCCCGCGAGGCCCGATCGACCGTCTGTGGCGTGACGTCCTGGAGCTTGAGCTTGATGAGGAGCTCCCCGTGCACGTGGCGCGCAGAGTCTTTGTCCTCGGCCAAAAACCGCACAATGCCAAAGATGCGAAGGAAACTGCCAACATTGTCAAGGGAGCGTCCACGTCCTATATTCGGGTCCTGAACGATGCCACAGGACGTCTTCGCGTTCTCGATTATAAAGGGGGAGCCCACAATGCCGCGGCGGTGAATGCGCTCATTGCCAAGGTCGCCGAGCACCGCCGAGCCTACCAAAAGGCGAGCGATGCCGCCCGCAGAGATGTGGATGCCGAGCGAACGATCGCTGCGCTCGAGCAGGACTTTGACCGCGCGCTCCTGGGGGAGCTAGGGTAGTCCGCATGGAGACTCTCGGGGGGCGAGCCAAGGATCAATGAGAATCGCCGCGGTGCTTAGAATACACTGCTTCACCCCTTTGATTGATTGGAAATAGCTCATCAGGAAAGCTCGCTGACACTCTTTTCGTGCTCTTCACGGTCTGCAGAGCCCTCAGAGCTGGAGCCAGGCCGCGACTTGGAGATGACGGACGGATGTAAGCTGGACTGCGCGAGGGCAAGCGAGTATCGCTCTGCGTAAGTCTTGAGCAGGCCGATGGGGTTGATGATGGGGCGCAAGAGCTTGGCGGTCATGAGGGCCTCGCTGAAAGGTTCGTTGAGTTTGGACATGAGCACGATGATACCGGTGGTTCCGGCGCGATGAGCGCCCGCGAGGCAGTGGATGAGCACAGATTCGCCTTGCTCGAGGCCAGCGTCGACAAATTCTAGCATCGGCCTCGAAAACTCGAGGCAGTCCTCGTGGGATCGAATGTTTGATACTCTTTGCATCCAGGACGAGATTTCGAAGCGGAAATAGGACATGGCCTCGTCATCCTCGAAGAAGTTCTTTAGATCGGCAGTGCAGTTGACGACGCGCTTGATACCGTGCGCGTCGAGTGTTTCCCTGGACGAGGCCGCATTACGGTTCCCAACGTACACGGTGGCGCCGGTCTCGGCGTGCCTCATGATAGCGTCAAGATCGTTGTATCGATGTCGTTCGAGCTTGTTGCCCTTGAGGTTGAGCGCCGCGAAGATTTTCTCGGCCTCGCGGTTGAAGTTTTCCTCATGCTCTTTGGACGAGCCCATCTTCTTCTGCTGAGCCCACATGTTGTTCTTCTTGCTGCTGCTGTTGTTGTTGGATCTGTTGTTTGTCTAGACTACCCACCTCGACAGACTGCTGCGCTCTCTGCCTGACCGGGTGACGCAGCTTTCGTTTCGTTCCCCCCTTTCAGGCCCTCCCCTCCCCGTGACCTCCCTCGTTGCGCCTTCCCGCCGAGCACCTCGCTCTCGATGGCTCGCTGCGTCTCCCCGGGAGGCTGCGCGGTGTCGGCGCTGGCCTGCGCGAGCGCGCGTCTTCAAGTTCGCCGCCGTCCTCGCGCGTCCGGACTCGGAGTGGCGTAAGACCCGCGCGTCATTCGGGTTATGACGCGGGTTATTATGATGAATGACGTGGTCTCTTCGTGCACCGGGTCCGCTATTGCTGCACGAAGAAGATGCGGAGCCCAAGAGCGCCATTGGCAACGTCGAGAACGAACCTCGCGGCCAGTGGCTGCATCATGAGAACCGTCTTCTCAATTGAGGAGTGGCTTCGTGGTTTGCAGGAAGTGCCAAGGTGCTCGAAGCGTGAACGTACGTACGTACGTATCGACGGAACGTCGATCAGTAGTCTAGGCTTGCGATTGGAAAGCTTGGAAAACGGTCCCGGAACTCCGGGTTCTCCGAGTAGGTTTTCGTAGAAGCCATCGAAGTCTGCGGGATCGCAGAACGCAACCGATGCGCTGCCAGCGCCTTGCAGTGCATCATTTTGGGCTTCTTGAGGCCTAACGAAAAAGGACGTGTCTGTCTGTAAAATATTCATTGGTCGTTGTGGAGTCTCAGGATCACTTTGAAGAGGTCGACGAGGCGCGCGAGCAATTGGCCTGAGATCTGCATGACCGGTGCGAAGGCCTCGCCAAAGACTTGAAGATACATCATGTTGCACTTGGACAAAAATGTCCAAAAGGCGCCAGCGCCCGGGGCCCAGCGCTCGTTGAATGCGACCCGGCCGCGAGGGTGACAGGCAACGCGCTCCCACCAGCCTTTGCGGAACTTTGGCACAAAGGCGAGCTTGGAGACCCACTTGCAGCTCTTCCAGCCGAACAGCTGGGGAAACACGAAGCGGATGCCGCCGTGGTCCATGTCCAGGGGGCCGCCGTCGGCTTTGGAGATGGCCAGAAAGCCGTCCATGATGTCCTCACGGTGCGCCGGCACCGTGTACCCCTCGGGGCTCGACTGGAAGAGCCAGCGCCAGTCGTCGCGCCAGGCGTCGGCTCCGTGCTCGTCCCGGACCTTGGACTCGATGATCTCCAGGAGGGTGGCGACGGGCACGCCCTGGAAGCGCAGGCCTTTGGTGCTCCACCCGGTGACGCAGTTCCATGTCACGTCCTCGTAGCTTTGCGCGTGGGGCTCGAGGTCGGCGAGGGTGAGCGCGACCTTCTTCCCGGGCGCGTCGAGCTCGATCTCGAGCGACCAGCTCGTCTCGCCGAGGTCGTACTGCGCCGCCGTCGGCCTGTACCCGAGGTCGAGCACGATCCACTTTCGCGCGAGGATCTGGCCCTCGGGGAGGCCGAGCTTCTCGGCGCGTTCCTTCTTCCGCGCGGCCTCCTCGGGCGTCATTGCCAGCGCGCGCTGCCTCAGCCGCTGCTTCTTGTCCACGAGCGCCTTGACCTTGGCGGCGTCGAGGTTCGCGCCATCGTCCTCATGGTGGTCGTCCTCCTCCTCCTCCTCCACGCCGGGGTCTCCGGCGCCCAGGTACAGCAGCGCGGCGGCCGTGCCGACGAAGAAGACGAGCGTGTTCGTCGCCCACGCGGTGGCGACCTTGGAGGCGCGGCCCATGGTGGTTTGGTCCTCCCCGATGGCTATCTGCGGACTTGCAGACGATGACATTACCTACCATGGTATGCTAAGGCGCTCCAGCTCCGCGGCGTCGACGCAGGTTGCGCGCATGATCGCGCAGCAGGCGATGGCGACGCCAAAGGCTTGCGTGCGTATGCGTACTAGTACCGTAGATTGAAGCGTCATGATGACCCCTCCGGACGGACCGGAGTCATCTTGCTCGGACCTCAAAGCGAGGGCCGTCCATCAAAAACGTTGGAGGGGGGCTTTCGGGGCTTTGGGGTCGCCTGGGAATCCATCCAGAGCCGGTCGGCGAGCCTGGTAAACCTTACAAGTTGCTGAACGAGGTCACGGTCGCCGATCGTCGTACGGACAACCGAGAGCGTCAGCTCGAAGAGTCCATCAGACCAAACATGCTTGGACGAGAATCGGTCGCGCGGGAAACGATGCGACGCCGCCGCCGTCGCCGCGCGGTCTTTGCGGACAGCAGCAGGTCGGCGTCGCGGGAGCACCGCAGAACGTGAACTGCGCGCTGGAGAATCGAACTTTGTCAAGAGCTCGCGAAGACAATGTCCAAGACGAAGAGTAGCGGCGATGTGAAGGAATTCGACTACGTTGTCATCGGCGCCGGATCGGCCGGCTGCGTGGTCGCTTCGCGGCTGAGCGAGGACCCGAACGTCTCGGTGTTGCTTTTGGAGGCCGGAGGGTCGAACCAAAAGTACGCGGTGCAGCAGCCTTTGGTGACGCTCGCGGGGCTTCCCAATACGTCGCTAGATTGGGGTTTTAGGAGCGAGGCTCAGGCCAACCAGAATGGTCGCGTCTCGCACTGGCCGCGCGGCAAATGCCTCGGCGGGTCGTCTTCCATAAACTACATGTTGTACGTGCGCGGGGACCGTCGGAACTATGATCAGTGGGCCAACGAGCTCGGGTGCGAGGGCTGGAGCTACGAGGAGGTCCTCCCATTCTTCAAGAAGAGCGAGGGCCTGGTGACGAGCAAGCAGATGGACCCTGCGCACCACGACCAGGAGGCGCACGGCAGACAAGGCCCGCTCAAGGTGACCGACCTTTGCGATCCCAAGTACAAGTTCCCCGCAAAGCATACCTCGGAGTGCTTCGTTGCAGCCTGCGCGGAGCAAGGCATCGCCGGTCCGTGCGACTTCAATGGCGCTTCATTCAAGAGCGGCGCGGGCATGTCGCAGGTTAATGTCTGCAATGGCAAGCGCGCTGACACGGCGACGACGTTCTTGTTCGAGACTGGCGCCATGGAGCGCAAGAACCTGACGGTGATGACGCACGCCCACGTCGAGCGCATCGCGATCGAGGGCGAGGTCGCCACCGGCGTCGTCTTCAAGACGGGCAAGCACAAACCCGACAAGCTCAAGTCGGCCGCGGTGCCGTCGTTCTTTGTGGCGGCGCGAAAGGAGGTGATTCTCTCGGCAGGCGCCGTCGGGACCCCGCAGATTCTCATGCTGAGCGGCATCGGTCCGCGCGAGGAGCTCGAGAAGCACGAGATCACATGTGTCGCGGATCTGCCAGTCGGCCAGAACCTTTCGGACCACCTGTTGGTCCCCCTCGAGTACGCCATCAACAAGAACGTGCCCTCGTTCTCTGGGGGTGGCCTCGAGGTCCTCAAGGGGTTCTACGACTACTACACCAAGCGTAATGGCACCTTTGCGGTCCCGCTCGTGACGGCAATGGCGTTTTTCAGGTCGGGCATCCGTCCGGAAAAGGACGGCAACGACCTGCAGATTCACTTTTGCCCGTACGCCTTTAACGACAAGAAAATCCTCCGCAACAACCTGGGCTACGACACGGAGCAGCCGCGATACAGCGAGCTGGGCCCGCGTGCGCGCGTCATGTTCATCCCGACGGCGATCCGCCCCAAGAGCAAGGGATCCGTAACCCTGCGGTCTGCGAGCCCGTACGACCCTCCTGTGATCGACCCGAACTACCTGGCCCACGAAGACGACATGCGCATGCTCGTCGTGGCGTACCGCAAGTGCCTACAGCTGGCCGAGCAGAGCTCCGCGTTCAAGAATCATCTTGGCGCGCGCACGGTTAACAGGCACTCGGCGCACGACCCGGACTCGGACGCCTACATTGAGGAGGAGATCCGCAACTGCAGCCTCACGATTTACCACCCGGTGGGCACGGCCAAAATGGGCGCTCTCGAGGACCGCA
Source organism: Aurantiochytrium sp. T66 (assembly GCA_001462505.1). NCBI lineage: Eukaryota > Bigyra > Thraustochytrida > Thraustochytriidae > Aurantiochytrium > Aurantiochytrium sp. T66. The sequence continues at coordinate 11,436 of KQ758805.1, forward strand.
CAGTCGTGGTCGACGCCAAGACGCTCAAGGTCAAGGGCTTTCGCAACCTGCGCGTTGCCGACGCCAGCGTGCTTCCGGAGGTGCCTTCGGGCAACACAAATGCACCAGCGGTGATGGTGGGCGAGCGTGCGGCGCACATGATTTTCTCTGAAGCGCGCGAGCAGGACCGCTGAAGCGCGCGAGCAAGACCTGCAAATTCTCGGACACATTGCAAAAAAGAAACATTGCGAGACGGCAAGACGATGTCATCAGGCTCAAAGGCACGCCGCGCGGACGTCCCAGGCTCAGGATTGTGGCTTGCAAAATATGAAAGCAGCTTTGGGTTACCACTCTTACGTATCATACTTCGTGCGTGTAGGGCGCACGTTCGCTGGCTTTGCGAGGCCTGTGAGGAGAACACTCTACTGGCCGCGGATCATGGCCGCCGCGCGCTCGCCCACCATAATCGAGGGTGCGTTGGTGTTGCCCGAGGGCACCTCGGGCAGAACGCTGGCGTCGGCGACGCGCAGATTGCGGGAGCCCTTGACCTTGAGCGTCTTGGCATCAACGACGGTGTTGGGGTCGTTGACGCGTCCCATGGTGGCCGTGCCCACGGGGTGGTAGATGGTGCAGGCGCCGCTGCGGATCTCCTCAATAATGTACTCGTCGGAGTCCGGGTGGAACTCGGAGTAGGGGTTGACAGTGCGCTCGCCAAGGTGATCCTTGTAGGCCTCGGAGCGCTCGGCGAGGTCCATGCACTTGCGGTAGCAGTACAGCAGGGCCTTGACATCGTCGTCGTGCTCGAGATAGTTGGGGTCGATGAGCGGGTGGTCGAACGGGCTCGCGGAGCGCAGGGTGATCGTGCCCTTGCTCTTGGGGCGGACGAGGGAGGGCAAGAAGACCGCGCGGGCCGGGGCTCCAAGGTCGTCGTAGCGCGGCTGCGTGGTGTCGATACCAAAGTTGCGCATGGTGAGCTCCTTGTCATTGCTGCAGTAAGGGGTAAAGTGGATCTGCAGGTCGTTGCCGTCCTCCTCGGGGCGGATGCCGGAGCGGAAGAAGGCCATGGCCGTGACAAAGGGGATCGTGAAGACACCCTCGCCGTTGACGTAGTAGTCCCAGAAGCCGCGCGCGATGTCCATGATCGAGCCAGTGAACGACGGAATGTGGTCCTTGATGGCGTACTCGAGGAAGACGAGAAGGTGGTCGGACATGTTGCGGCCGACCGGGAGGTCCGCGACGCAGGGGATCTTGTGCTTTTCGAGCTCCTCGCGCGGGCCGATGCCGCTGAGCATGAGGATCTGCGGCGTGCCGACGGCCCCGCCCGAAAGGATAACCTCCTTGCGCGCGGCCACAAAGCGCGAGGGGATCGCTTCGGACTTGAGAGTCTCCAGGTCGTGGTTCCCGGCCTTGTAAATGACGCCGGTAGCGAGGTCGCCCTGGGTGACGATCTTTTGCACATGAGCGTAGGTGAGGACCGTGAGGTTCGGGCGTTCCAAGGCGCCGGTCTCGAAGAGGAACATGGAGGCGGTGTCGGAGCGCTTGCCGTCGTGGACGGAAATCTGCGAGAGGCTGGCGCCCGTCTGGTCGCGGCTGTTGTAGTCGTGCGGGCCCTTGATGCCGTGCTCGTTGCAGGCGGCCACGAAGCACTCCGAGGTGTACTTTGCCGGGAACTTGTTCATGGGGTCGCCAATGTCCGTGACCTTAAGGGGGCCCTTGCGCCCGTGCAGGCTCTCGTCGTGGTGAGTCGGGTCCATGTCCTTGCTGGTGATGAGGTTCTCGCTCTTGATAAAGTACGGAAGGACCTCGTCGTAGCTCCAGCCCTCGCAGCCGAACTCGTTGGCGTACTGATCCCAGTTCCGCGGGTCGCCGCGCACGTACACCATGTAGTTGATGGACGACGACCCGCCCAGGCACTTGCCACGCGGCCAGTGCGAAATGCGATCGTTCTGGTGCGTTTGGTTTTCCGTGCGAAAAGCCCAGTCTCGTCTGACGTCATTCTGGAGCGTAGGGCACGTGAGCATGGGGTGGCGCACGTCGAAGGCCTGGTTATTGCCGCCGGCTTCGAGCAGGAGCACCGAGACCTTGGGATCCTCGCTCAGCCGCGATGCCACCACACATCCTGCGGACCCCGCGCCGACGACGATGTAGTCATACTCTGCTGCGATCTCCCCGCCCTCCACGAGCCCCGCGGTCTCGTGCACCTGCACCTTGGGTGCGTCCGCGGCGGCGTCCTGCTGCTGCAGGTGGGCGGCCAGCTTGTGCAGCCGGCGTGCGCCCTCGTCCTCCATATTGCCTGCTGGTTTGCTACCTTGGCGATGTCTCGGCACGCTCCGCGCTTCGTCGGACGGTCGGGCTCGCGCGCGTCGCTCGCTCGCCTGCCTGCTGTCGTCGGTCGGCGATTCTGGTTTGCGGGCTTCGACGGTCGATCTGGGGTACGTACGTAAACGACAGTGTACGTATTGGTACGGTGCCGTGCTGGTCAGACCGGGTGGGTTGAGCACGCCGCACGTCCGACTCTCCGTCGGATCGCTTCCCTCCTCCTCAAGGAGGACCCCAAGGTGCAGAGTCGCTCGCAGCCCAGCCGGAGATCCCAGCCACTTCGTTCGTTCGTTCGTTCGTTCGTTCGTTCGTTCGTCGAAGGATCCCGCTCCGACGAGCGAGCGAGCGAGCGATCCGCCGGGCGAGCGCGCAAGGCGTAGCGAAGCACGCACGTACGTGCGTACGACAGCGCGCAGCCTGAGGACTGACTCGGCGACTCGGCGCGGCGCGCAGTGCGTGGAAGAGACCCCCCGGCAGGCACAGTACTACAGGCTGGCAGCCAGCGCACCGCACGCGCCGCCCCAGCCCCGGCGCCCGATCCCGATAGGCGACCGGCTGGCCCGACGCGGCACGGGCAGCCTCGGCGATGCCTGGCGCGGCGCGGGCGCGCAGCGCAGGACAGTCAGGACAGAAATCGAAGTCTCGAAGCGAGAAGCGAGACGCCAAGATACTCTGGGATCGGTACCATATCTTTTTCAAATCGCCGCTCCGGAGCGTCGCCTGAGCAGCTGCGTCCGCCGGCTGGCGGGGCCGGCGACCGGCCTGCTCCCTGCGCGCCGCGCCGGGAGGCCCGGGACGGTGACGGACGGGCCCGCGCCCGCGCGGGACGGCCGAGACGCCACCGAGACGAGCCGAGACGAGCCGGAGGCGAAGGGGACGGAGAACGCCCTGCCACCTTGGGCGGCGGTAACGTTCTCTTCGGTGTTCCAATGCTGCGGGGCCGGTCCGCCCGCTTAACATCTTGGCAATAGCAATACGGTCCAGATCCCAGAGGGGCGCGCGGGGACCCTGAAGCTGGTGCACATTAGGTGTGCGCCTAAAAGCGAGCCAGAGCCAAAATGGATGCGAGCCAGGCTTTGGGCCCGGGAGGAGTGGGCCTGCCTCGCGGGCGGGCGCGGGCTGCCAGGGCGAGGAAAGGGGAAACCGCCCGTGCTTGAGCGAAGAGGCGGGGCAATTTGGAAATCACAACTTGAAATTGGCAGGAGCGGGGCTCGTTTTAGCTCAACATGAATTTGGGAATTATCACTGGGCGCAGATCGCGGCGCGCCGGGTGGTTTTAGTGAAGCAGCTAATGCTGGGTGCGGATCATGTGCGCAGCCCGCTCGCCAATCATGATCGCGGGTGCGTTCGTGTTGCCAGAGACGATGTCCGGCATGACGGAGCAGTCGGCGACGCGGATGTTGCGAAAGCCCTTGACCTTGAGGGTCTTGGCGTCCACGACGGTGGAGGGGTCGTCGACGCGGCCCATCTTGGCGGTGCCGACGGGGTGGTAGACGGTGCAGGACTTGTTGCGGATCTCTTCCTCGATGTACTCGTCCGAGTCCGGGTGGTGCTTGTTGTCCTCGTTGATGACGCGCTTGGCAAAGTGCGATCCGAGCGCGTTGGTCTTCTCGGCGATCTCCATGCTCTTGCGGTAGCAAATGATGAGCGCCTTGACGTCGTCTTCCTCGTCGAGGTAGTTCGGGTCGATGAGCGGGGCGTCGAAGGGGCTGCCCGACAAGAGACCCACGCGGCCCTTGCTCTGCGGGCGGTCTAGCGTGACCATAAAGTTTGAGCGCTCCGGAGCCTTAGTCGCGTACTCTTTCAGGGAGGTGTCGAGGTTGAAGTTGGACTTGAGCCGGTCGAGGTCGTTCTGCGGGTACGGGACGAGGTGGATCTGGAGGTCGTTGCCGTCCTTCTCGGGACGCACACCCGACCGCAAAAAGGCCATGGCCGTGACACCGCCCGACATGAAGGGCCCGGTGCTGTTCACGTAGTAGTCCCAAAAGGCCTTGATGACTTGCAGCGGCTTGCCCGAAAACGAGGCGGCGTCCTTGGCGTACTCGTATTCGAGGAACGTAAAGAGGTGGTCGACGAGGTTCTCGCCGACGGGGAGGTCCGCGATGACGGGGACGTTGTACTTTTCGAGCTCGGCCCGAGGGCCGATGCCGCTGAGCATGAGGACCTGGGGCGTGTTGGTCGTGCCTGCGGAGACGATGACCTCCTTGCGGATGCCAACGTACTGCGAAGGGACCTTGTCGGACTTGAGCGTCTCGGCATCGTGGTCGCCCGTCTTGAGCAAGACGCCCACGGCGGTGTCGCCCTGAATGACAATCTTCTCCACGTGCGCGTGAGTGACCACGGTCAGGTTGGGGCGCTCGATGGCGCCGTTGTCAAAAAGGAAGGCCGACGCCGTGTCGGTGCGCACGCCGTTGTGCACGGTCACCTGCGCGAGGCTGGCGCCCTCTTGGACCCCGCTGTTGTAGTCGTGGGGGCCCTTGATGCCGAGCTCGTCGCAGGCGGCCACGAAGCGCTCGCCGGTCTCGCGCGAGACCATCTCGTACGAGGGGTCGTTAAGGTCCGTCACCCGCAAGGGACCGTCACGGCCGTGGTACTTGCTGTCGTGGAACGAGGGGTCCATCTTGTCGCTCGTGGCCAGGCACTGGGACTTGGTGAAGAAGGGCAGCACGTCGTTGTAGCTCCAGCCCTCGCAGCCGTACTCTTGCTCCCACTGGTCGTAGTTGCGCGGGTCGCCGCGCACGTAGAGCATGGCGTTGATGGACGACGACCCGCCGAGGCATTTCCCGCGCGGCCAATGCGAGACGCGGCCATACTGGTTCTTTTGCGGCTGAGTTCGATGGGCCCAGTCCACGGGACTGCATTGGAGTTCGTCGAACTTCACGAGCGGGTGCTGCACGGCCATTACGTTCTGGTTGGTCCCGCCGGCCTCGAGCAGGAGCACCGAGACGTTGGGGTCCTCGCTGAGCCGCGAGGCCACCACGCATCCCGCAGATCCTGCGCCAATGACCACATAATCATAGCTACCGGAGACCGTGCCGCCCAGCTGCGGCCCTGCGGCCGTTTCCTGCGCGCCGAGGCCCGCCGCCTCCGCGTTCTCCGCCCCGGGCGCGCGCAGGTGGCCCACGAGCTTCTCCACGCGAGAGGTCATCCTGGACGAGGTTCGGGTTTCCTTCCCGTCGAGATGCGCGCGCGAAGCCGATTTGCCGCCCTCCGCTCGCTCGCGCGGGCTCCGCTTCGCAAGCCTCTGCCTGACGAGGTCGCCCGTCGGTCGGAGCGCTCTTGCTCTTGCGGGCAGGAAATGCTCCGGCCCGGTCCGGCACCCCGCCGCGCAAATCGCGCCGGCGGACTGTCTGCGATCCTGCATGCCGGTGTGGATCTCGCGCGCCGAGGACTCGACCTCGGCCTCCAGGACGCTGCCTGACCGGGGGCCCCGACGACGGACGTGGGTGCGTAGTACCTGCGCGCTAGAAAAGCCACGCTGATGATGGTGATGGTGATGGTCGACTGTCAGATGATGGTCGCCGCCGCATCGCATCGATTGACGCAAGCGAGATCTTCGCGTGTGACGCAAGCAAGATCTTCGCGTGTGACGCAAGCAAGACGATCCACTGTCGACAGCAGGCTTCTTCCTTGGAATCCTTGGTGACCCGGTGACGTGCGCAAGATGATGGCGTTGCGGAAGGCGTGACCACGGGGCTTCAACTTGAAGGCTTTGCCGATCGTCACGACAAGTTGTACCCGGTCACGCGGGCGAGCGACACGCGGTACGCGCTGTACGTGCGTGCAGTACGCAAGTCTCCAATCAAGACAGAGCACCAGCTCTGCGACTTCTGCAGACAGCGCGAGGCGGGGCGACTTGGACTACGCTCGCGCCACGAAGGCACGCGCAAGCTGCGCTCGTCGGGCCTCGGCAACTTGGATCCCAAGATCTTGTGCTTGTGGACCCGCTGGTCCCGAGATCCTGCGGTCGTCTTGACCAAACTCCTCGTCGGCGAGAGGTTGACTTTGCCATGCCGATGGCGGTCATCTCGGGCCAGCGTTTGCCTCCGAGTAGGCTAGCTTTGCAAAATCGTTCGTAGGCTGGAGTCGCTTGCATTGCATTGTGCCAAGGCCCCCGGGTGACGCGCAACGCGAGCAAAACGTTGGCGTTTGCGGCACGCGTGTCAAGAGCGCTTTGCCAATCATCGTCACGACAATCAGTATCATTCACTCCACTGGCAAGCGACGATAAGCTGCACGTGCGACGAGTTTGCATGATGAAAGAGTTGACTGTTTTAGCTTCCTCCGGAATCTCGGGCATCGGCTTCGGAATTTCGAGGCTAGAAAAGACTTAGCGGGCATCGGCCTGGATAAATGCGGCGACGCGCTCGCCAATCATGATCGCAGGCGCGTTCGTGTTGCCGGAGATGACCGCGGGCATGACGGAGCAGTCGCCGACGCGAATGTTGCGAAAGCCCTTGACCTTGAGCGTCCTGGCGTCGCAGACGACGGTGGGGTCGTCGAGAGATCCCATCTTGGTGGTGCCGACCGGGTGGTAAATGGTGCAGGCCCGCTTGCGGCACTCCTCGATGATGTACTCGTCCGAGTTCGGGTCGTGCTTGATGTCCGGGTCGACCATGCGCTTCCCGAGGTGGCCCTTGAAGGCCTGCGACTTCTCGGCAATCTCCATGCACTTGCGGTAGCAGGCCACGAGCATGCGCACGTCGTCCTCGTTGTCAAGGTACTTGGGATCGATGAGCGGGGCTTCGAACGGGTTGTTCGACTTGAGGCCGATGCGGCCCTTGCTGTAAGGACGCACGAGCGAGGGCAGGAAGACGGCGCGGTTCGGGTGCTTGACCGCCTCCTCGTAGTAGGCCTTTTTGGTGTCAAGGCCAAAGTTGCGCTCGGCCTGCTCGAGGTCGTTTCCGGCGTACGGGATGAAGTGGATCTGGAGATCGTTGCCGTCCTGCTCCGGCCGGATCCCCGACCTGAAAAACGCCATGGCGGTCGCCGGGCCAAACATGAATGGCCCGGCGCTGTTCACGTAGTAGTCCCAGAACGCCTTGATCACGTGCAGGGGATGGCCCGAAAAGGCGGACACGTGGTCCTGCAGAGCGTACTCGAGGAAGAAGAGCAGGTGGTCCTCGAGGTTCTCGCCGACAGGCAGGTCCGCGATGACCGGAACGTTATACTTCTCCAGCTCGGCCCGAGGGCCAATGCCACTCAGCATGAGGATCTGCGGCGTGTTGACGGCGCCGCCGCAGACCACCACCTCCTTGCGGACGCCAATGTACTGCGAGGGTACCTTGTCGGACTTGAGCGTCTCGGCATCGTGGTCGCCGGTCTTGACGAGAACGCCAACGGCGGTGTCGCCCTGGATGACGATCTTCTCCACGTGCGCAAAGGTGACCACGGTCAGGTTGGGGCGGTTGATGGCGCCGTTGTCAAAGATAAAGGCAGAGGCGGTGTCGACGCGCTTGCCGTTAAAGGTCGACACCTGCGAGAGGCTGGCGCCCTCTTGCTCGGGCCCATTGTAGTCGTGGGGGCCGCGGATGCCGCACTCGTTGCAGCCGGCCACGAAGCGCTCCGAGGTATCCTTGGAGACCATCGGGTAGATAGGATCGTTGATGTCGGACACCGTGAGGGGCCCCTCGTGACCGTGGTACGCCTTGGCGTGGAAGTTCGGGTCCATCTTGTCGCTCATGACGAGGTTTTCCGACTTGAGGAAGTAGGGCAGGACGTCCTTGTAGCCCCAGCCCTCGCAGCCGTACTCCTGTTCCCACTGATCGTAGTTGCGCGGGTCGCCTCGTACGTAAAGCATGGTGTTGATCGAGGACGACCCGCCGAGGCATTTGCCGCGCGGCCAATGCGAGACCCGTCCATTCTGCTTGGGCTGAGTCTCCGATTTGTACTGCCAGTCGTACTCGCTGAGCTGAAGGTCGGCGCAGGTCACGAGCGGCTGGAAGACCCTGTAGACCTGGTTGGTCCTGCCGGCCTCGAGCAGGAGCACCGAGACATTCGGATCTTCGCTGAGCCGGGATGCGGCCACGCATCCCGCAGATCCGGCGCCGATGACCACGTAGTCGTAGTCCCCGGTGATGTTGCCGCCCTGGAGGAGCCCGTTCGTCTCCTGCGCCCGGAGGCCGGCGCCGTCCTCGGAAACCTTGCACGAGGCCTCCAGATGGGTCGCCAGCTTTTGCACACGGCGCGCACCTTCTCCGGAAACGTCCATCTTGGCTTGGCTTGGCTTAGCTTGGCTTGGCTTAGCTTGGCTTGGCTTAGCTTATTGGCTTGCGTTGGATGCTCGGTTCGAGCTCTTCGAGAGCTCGAGCTCGGCTCGAGCTTGTTGCAGGATTGCCAGGCGCTGCGCGTGCGCAGACCAAACTCGCTATGTACGATCTTGAAGGGGCTTGCTGGCCAGTTCGGGTTTTACGCCGCCAGACTCCAAGTTGAAGTTCTTAAAAGCTGTCCGGCGGCGGACCAGGCCGCGTGGGCGACTCGGGCCTCACTCAAGTTGCAAGCGCCGCACCCCGGCCTCCAGGAGTCGAGCGAGCGAGAATATCAATCAAGTCTCCCTTCAATCAAATCAACTTGAAGACGTTCGCCTTCAAGTTCAACGTCCGGGTACAATCAGCAACTCTGGCCCCCTGAACTCGACCAGGCGCCTCGCCTCGAGACGCGCATCTCGTCTCCGATTTCGGGGAACCGGTCCAGGTTCTCGCGATCAGTCCGTCAGATCCTCGCTCAGCAAGTGGAGGACCTGGATCCCCCGCTGCCATCGTCTGAGACTGATCGTCCAAGACCGGCGGCGACAGAACATGTCTCTCGCATCGAGCGCGGGGCTCTGGAGAATTGGCGTCATGCGCCGGCGAGCGCGGGCGCAAAGGATTCTCAGGCTGCCGGCGCAGGAGGAACTTGAAGGATACCGGAAGGATATCGTGGATCCGAGTGGCGGAAAAGAAGAGAACAGGGGGAGGGACGGACGACGTGGGTCCCCGGCGGCGAGGATCGAGGTCTGACGACGCCCGCCTGCCGTGCGCTAACCTAAGCTGCCAGCGCCTGCGAGCCAAGTCCTTGCTTGTTGTCGCGGGGGAAACTCGTGCCAGAAGCGGTGCGGAAAGATGCTTTGATTGATGTGAAGAAGAAGTTGAGGAGAATGAAGAAACGATCTTTACGCAAGCTTGCAGACGGGGATGACGACGGCGCCGTCTCCAAAAGCTTGGCGAATCGGCCTTTGCAGGGCCCTTGCTGTCAATGGCGAGGACAAGTTGTGCTAGGTACGCCGACAAGCTCGACCAGCGTGCAGCTGTACTTCCAGCCGTCTCTCGGCCTCGCGCGCGTTGCCGCGCGGCGCCTCCCGCGTGGGGTGCCCGTCGCGTGTATCGAGACATTGTAGACGCCATCCATCATCAGCCATGCCGACGACTGGCCACGACCTCGAGCACGACCTCCTCGGACTACGCTCGCATTCCGCAGGAGCGGGAGAGCTGCGCTCGTCGGGCTGCGGCTCGGCAAAACTTGGAGAATCCCAAGATCTTATGTTGTGCTCGTGGACCCGCTTGGTCCCGAGAATTCTGCATTGCGGTCATCTATAGTCGCCGGCGCGAGATCGACTTCGCCATGCCGATGGCCATGATCTTGATTGAGCCTCCTTGTCCCGGGAAAGTCGTTTGTAGAGCCAAGATGATGCCTGCAAAATCGCTTGCAGAGCCAAGGTCTCGCCGGGTGACGAGCAAATGACGATGCGGCACGCGTGTCGAGTACACTTTGCCGATCATCATCACGATAAGCAGCATCATTCACCCCGCTGGCAAGCGACAAGAAGTTGTACGTTCGACGAGTTTGCATGAAAGTGTTGGATTCAATGTTAGCTTCCTTCGGAATCTCGGGCTTTCGTGGCTAAAAGGACTTAGCGGGCATCCGCCTGAATAAATGCTGCAGCTCGCTCTCCAATCATCACGGAAGGCGCCGAGGTGTTGCCGGAGATGACGTCCGGCATGACGCTGGCGTCCGCGACACGGAGGTTGCGAAAGCCCTTGACCTTGAGAGTCTTGGCGTCGCAGACCACCGTGGGGTCGTCGAGGCGGCCCATCTTGGCGGTGCCGACCGGGTGGTAAATCGTGCAGGCCTTGTGGCGGATCTCCTCCTCGATGTACGCATCCGAGTTTGGGTCGTGCTTGGAGTGGCGGTTCACGACGCGGCCCGCAAGGTGGCCCTCGAAGGCCTTGGAGTCGGCAATCTCCATGCACTTGCGGTAGCAGTACGTGAGCATGGCGATGTCGGCCTCGTCGTCGAGGTAGTTCGGGTCGATGAGCGGCGGGTCAAAAGGGTTGCGCGAATTGAGGCCAATGTACCCCTTGCTGTACGGCCGGATGAGCGAGGGCAAAAAGATGCACCCATTGGCGGGCTTTTCATCCGCGTACTCGGGGCGGCTCGTGTCGATGCCAAAGTTGCGCTTGAACTGGTCCAAGTCGTTCAGCGCGTACGGAATGAAGTGGATCTGCACGTCGTTGCCGTCCCTCTCGGGGCGGATGCCCGAGCGGAAAAAGGCGAGCGCAGTCGTGATGCCCGACATAAAGGGCCCGGTGCTCCGCACGTAGTAGTCGAAGTAAGCCTTGAGGACCTGCAGCGGCTGGCCGGAAAAGGCTGACACGTTGTCCTTGTAGCTGTACTCGAGGAAGAAGAGGAGGTGGTCGTAGAGGTTCTTGCCCACAGGAAGATCCGCGATGACCGGGATGTCGAACTTGGCAAGCTCCTCGCGGGGGCCGATGCCGCTGTGCATGAGCAGGTGCGGCGTGCTGACGGCGCCGCCGCTCAGGATGACCTCCTTGCGCGCGCCGACGAACTGGGCCGGGACCTTGTCCGAGTTCAGCGTCTCGATGTCGTGGTCGCCCGTCTTGACGAGCACGCCGACGGCCAGGTCGCCCTGGATGACGACCTTGTGCACGTGGGCGTGCGTGACAACGGTCAGGTTGGGGCGCTCGATAGCGCCGTTGTCAAAGAGAAAGGCGGAGGCCGTGTCGACGCGCTTGCCGTTATTGATGGCCACCTGCGAAAGGCTCGCGCCCATCTGGACCGGCCCGTTGTAGTCGTGCGGGCCCTGGATCCCGACCTCGTTGCAGCCGCGGACGAAGCGCTCGCCAGTCTCCGGGAGCACATTTGACAGGCCGGGTCCGTGTTGTCAGTGATGGCCATCTCGCCCGAGGTCCCGTGGAAACCCTTGGCGTAGTGGTTCGGGTCCATCTTGTCGCTCATGACCTGGCGCTGCGACTTGAGGAACCAGGGCAGGACGTCCTTGAAGCTCCAGCCCTCGCAGCCGTACTCTTGCTCCCACTGGTCGTAGTTGCGCGGGTCGCCACGTACATAAAGCATGGTGTTGATCGAGGTGGACCCGCCCAGGCACTTGCCGCGCGGCCAGTGCGCCACGCGGCCATACTGACTCTTCTGCCCGTTGCTCCTGAAAGCCCAATCATACTCGGAGGTTTGGAGGTCAAAGCAGGTTGCGAGTGGCTGGGCGATGCGCGAGACCTGGTTGGTCCCGCCGGCCTCAAGCAGGAGTACCGAGACATTCGGGTCCTCGGTGAGCCGGGATGCTACCACACATCCTGCGGCGCCGGCGCCGACCACGATGTAGTCAAAGTCGCCGGAGATAGCCCCACCGGACTGCAGCCCCGCGGTTTCTTGCGCCTCGAGCGTGGGACCCGAGGCGCCCGTCGCGCCCTCGGCCTGCTGCAGGTGACTCGCGAGCTTTTCCACGCGGCTCTTGGCGGCCGACATTTTGGCGGCCTCCCTTCAAAGAAAATCGGATGCGGATACCGCTTCTGAGATGGGCTTCTCCACAGGGCTTTGGCGATCCACGTTGGCGGTTCTGGATTTGCGAGCTGCTTTCTTTCCGGGTCTGGTCTGGTCTAGTCTGCAATCCTTGGCCCCGGAGCGAGCAACCTCGTCGTTCGTGCTGGCCATCACCGGGCGCCGGCGCGCGAGCATCGAGCCCCGGTCCATGATGATGAAACGAACGCTCTGCGGGCGGCGGCCGTCTGACCAGCCTGGGCTTGCGGTGCAAAAGTTGCGATTTATGGATCGCCGCAGCAAAGGCACGACGTCGACTCAGATCCGGCCGGGTCGGGCGGGATCGATCGCAGTTCCAGCTTGTCGGACCGTAAACTTGCCCGCCCGGCTGGCGACTTCTCATTCCGCCAAACTATCAACAGCGCTGAAGAATGAGAACCTTTTACGCCGTGGTATGTACACTCCTTGATATCGTACTAGGCCTATACCGTATCGCCTCACACAGGCAGGAGTCGTCACGCCGCTGACGGGTGCAGCGGATCTCGTCAGGCAACGCCCAAGGATCGCGGCATGTGCCGGACATAGATCGTCGATCGGTCGAAGATCCAGGATCCCATCACTGTCAGTCGCCGAGCACAAGCGAGCCCCTCCTGCAGGCTGGTGGGGAATCCTGGCGTCGTCGGGACTCGGAGCAGCGTCTGCTGCCCGGACCACATTTTCCCACGACCACCCTTCCACGCGATCGCGAGCAGCATCGCGACGGAGTTGTCCGCGTCACCGATCCGGTATTTTCCACAACAAACTACGCTGCGTCCGGTTGTCATTCAGTCATCAGCCCAGCTGTCCCCGCAAAAATGTGTGTACTATTGCACACCCCTTCCCGCGTACACCTTCCAAACTAGGGTAGGGTTAGGTTAGGTTATGTCAGGTTTCCGGCCCGACCTGCGGAATGACTGGACGGCCGCCCGCAAGGGCCTGTAAACGCCCCGCAAGTGGACAATGGCCCGTTTGCCGCACTTTGACTGTCTAAAGGGACTCCCGGCGTGCCCCCCTTATACCAAGGCGGCGCGGGCGGGGAAGGGGGCAGCGCGGGGGCAGGGGGGAAGCGGCCGCGGCGGCGGGGCGAAGGGGAGAAAGGAGGCGGCGGCTGGGTGGCGGCAAGAAGAGGGGCTCTGAGAGGCGCGCGGTAGAGCTGATTGGAGGCCAGCAGCAAGCAGCAGCAGCAGCAGCAGGTTCGCGCGCAGCAGCGGCAGCAGCAGCAGCAGGATGGCGGAGTCCAAGATCGTGAAGCCCGAGGGCAAGACCCCGGACGAGTTCGAGCTCAAGGTGGCGGATGAGATCTACAAGCTGGCGACCTCGAGCTCGGAGCTCAAGGAGGCCGACCTCGAGGGACTCTACATCATTGGCGCCAAGGAGGTGACCGTGGACGGCAGCCGCAAGGCCGCCGTGCTCATGGTCCCGTACAAGCTGCTCGGTGAGTTCCGCAAGATCCAGCAGCGTCTGGTCCGCGAGCTCGAGAAGAAGCTCCAGGGCCACCACGTTGTTATTATTGGCCACCGCACCATCTACGGCGACTCCTACAACCGGAACATCAAGACCCAGGGCGTCCGGCCCAGGAGCCGCACCCTCACCCACGTGCACGAGGCCATCCTCGACGACTTGGTCTACCCGACCGAGATTGTTGGCAAGCGCACCCGCTACCGCCTTGACGGCTCCAAGCAGCTCAAGGTCTTTCTGCACACCAGGGACCAGGTGAACATTGAGACTAAGCTCGATACCTTCTCGACCGTGTACAAGAAGCTCACATCGAAGGATGTCGTGTTCGAGTTTCCGGTCGAGAACTAAACCAAATACAAAGTGCCCAGCTTTTGCTTGCATGTCCTTGTCCTTCTGGCACAGCCAAGCGCAGCCGCGCATTGTATTCATCAAATTTCACAACTCTCAAGACTGCCTAGCCTAGTTCAAGATCGCAGGGGAGGTTCACGTTTTAGCCATCATCGACATTGCGGCGGTGCGTGTCTATGGCTACTCGAGATGATGACGAGATCGTGTACGTACGATCTTCGCGGGCCTGATTTCTCAGCCAAAGTCGATCAAGTGGGCAAGCGCTCGGGCTCAGCACCTGACGAGAATCTCCTGTCCGTAACAACGCGGTCTGACGCACTTGTAAGAGCAAATCAAAGAGATATTGAACGCGGATCTCGCGCGGTAGACTTGCGGCGCGCGGTGCTTGCCTCACCGCAAATGACGACGATGTCTTGCACGGCCTTCGCGGGCTTGCTTATTCGAAGCAAAGTCGATCAAGTGAGCAAGCTCGCGTGCGCAAGGTCGAGCTCCTTAATCTGGCACCACCCGCAACGAGAGTACATTTGGTTGAATTGTATACGATAATCAGGCGTTGGCAACCTGGGTCGCGGCGTTGGGACCGCTCTCAATTTGCACGGCCACCTCGTTTGTACGAAAGCAGGGCAGAACGAAGGGAGAATTGTAGCCGCGAAAGGTCCACTTAGGATTCCCTTCGGCGTCCTTGGCGACCGTGAACTCGTCGCCGGCGACCTCCTCGAGAGTGCGAACGGTGCGCATCGCCCGCTTGGCAGCGCGGTCAGGGCTGGAGATGCCGGCAAAAGTGTTGACCGCGACGACCTCGCCCTCGACAAGGCGGATGTGCACCCGCTTGTCGCGCGGCACGGGCGGCTTCTCGGCCTGCATGACGAACTTGTGCGGGAGGATAAAGGCCATCGTCTGCGCCTCTTTGTTGCCGCTCATCACGACGGGCGCGGTCATCTCCACGGACTCTGGCTTCGAAGTCGTCGACATGACCACCGGCGCGGTCATGGCCACCGCCTCGGGCTCGTGCGAGGTCTGGCCCTCGTTCTCGGGCGACGACATGACGCCAATGTACTTCGCGAGGGTCCAGAACGCCGCCGAGCTAAATTCCTTTTCCGACTTGGCGTCCGGGAAGTCGCTCGACACCACGTACGCCTCGTACCGGGACCCGTACTTGCGCACCTCGATCTTCTCGTCTTCGTACGCGGCGAGCACCTCGTACGAGGGCGTCTCCACCTCGATTTTGCCAAAAACCGTGCCCATGGCGCCTGCGCGCGGTCGCGGCTGCGCCCGGGCGCTCGGTCGGCGCGGAGACGCGGGGCTCTGCCGTGCAGTCTCGG
Source organism: Aurantiochytrium sp. T66 (assembly GCA_001462505.1). Lineage (NCBI taxonomy): Eukaryota > Bigyra > Thraustochytrida > Thraustochytriidae > Aurantiochytrium > Aurantiochytrium sp. T66. Next base: position 26,669 of record KQ758805.1, read on the forward strand.
TCCGCGCGGGGGGATAGCCGACTGCTGCTCGCGGGCGCTGGCGCGGCTGCAGGGGACGCAGGCTTGGAGCCGTCGCGAATTCCGGGACCGAGGCTCAGAAGAAAGAACTCAGCGTCCCACGCGACCTTGATTGATGGCGGGATCAGGCCCAGGAGCAGCGCCAAAGAATGGCGCCGCGGCCAAGACAAGTTTAGTTTAGACAATCATCAATCAATCATCGGCTTGCTTGGCGTACGAAGCGATAGTTAGTTAGTAGTAGTACTTGTGACAGGGCGAAGATTTGATCACTTCTTCAGCAGGAGCTTGACGGCGTCCTTTTTCGGGTACAGCTTGAACCTGTCGGAGCGCTTGTTGAGGTACTTTTTCACCTTTACATTTTGCGGCAGCTCCACTTTGCCCTTGCGGAGGAGGGCCACGAGGTCGTTGAAGCGCATCTTGTTCTTCTTGGCGACCGTGAGCGCGACGCGAAGTTCCTTCTTCCATGAGACCTTTTTCGCCGTGTCCGTCTTCTTGGCGTCGTCGTCGTCGTCGTCGTCGTTGTCATCGCTCTGCTGACCGCTCTCCTGCGCCTTGCCGTCCTCGTCAGCAGACTTGCTCGTTTTCGAAGAAGCTTTCTTCGTCTTGTCCTTTTTCTGCTTTTTCGGGCTCTGATCAGACGCCTCTTCGGCCTTGGCGTCGGCCTTGGCGTCGGCGGGGGTTTTCTTAGACTTGGCCGGGGCGTCGCTATCACTGTCGCTGTCGCTGCTGCTGCTGCTATCGTCGCTCTGTGCGCGGGACCGCTTCTTGTTGGAGGTGAGCTCCTTCTCCTTCTTTGCTTCCTCGCGCTGCTGCTTCTTGGCGAGCGCGGCCTCGGCCTTGATCTTGTCCAGTTCGACCTTCTCAGCACCCCACTGGTCCTGGAGAGCATTCCAGATGGAGTCGACGACGGCGGGCGTCACATGGAAGCTGTTGCGGATGTAGTTGGCGAACTTCTTCTGCTTGCGAGGCACGTTGTCAAAAGCCGTCATCTTTTGCAGGGTCTCGGCGGCCTCCTTGCTGAGCGCCGGGAGGGACCCCGCGGCGGCCTTCTCGGCCACGCGGGTCACGGCATCCGTCCAGCGCTCCTGCGGGTCTTCCTTGCCAGTAGTCTTGCCAGCCTTGGGACCCTGGTACAGGGCGCCCTGGTACTTTTCAGCCTCGGAGATGCACGTCGTGTGCTCCTTGTACTGGTCGCCCTCGAAGCGCACGCCGCAGTCCACGCAGCTCAGGATCCAGCAGTCCCTGCACTTGAATTTGTAGTGGTTCTCCACCTTGGGCTTCTTCACGGTCTCCTGGCACGCGTCGCAGATGAACGAGACCATCCTCCGCGAGCGCGGAGGCCCACCCTCCCGAGCAGGGCCGTTCTCGAGGGCGGTCTCCCCGGGGCTGGCGCCGCGCTCGGCCGGCCCTGCGCGCGCAGGTCTGCGAGCACAGAACTCCTGTTCGCAAGTTGGCCCCGGCCAAGTGGGCTTGCCCGGCAGCTAGCTAGCTACGTAGCTCCTGCAATCGTCTCCACCATCGAAATCTCAGTGTGGGACACTTGACGTCAGTCCCGACGCAGGCGAGGCGGGCCCCTTGACGTAAGTAAGGTAAGAGCGTGCAGATCATTGACCGATCGCACCAGCTGAAGCCAGCAGCGATAGGCCTAGCGACTGCTTGACAATGTGCGATCTTGAAGAAGGCCCAAGGCCTAGGTCCTAGTGCTTCTTTCTTCAAATAGAGACGCATTAGGACCTGAAGCACGGCAGGTATTCGCAGGAAGCGCGGCGCTGCGCCAAGAGCGTGCAGAGCACCGATCGCACCAGCTGAAGCCAGCAGCGATAGGCCTACAGCGAAGCCCGAACGCTGATTGACATGTGAGCATAGTGATAGTTACAGATTACCGCGTGGTGGCTGCAGCAGGGCCCGTGTTCTCGTAGACGTCGCCGCTGATGTCGATGGACTCCATCCCAAAGGAGGATATCGGATGCGTGACGCGGTGTAAGCGGCCGTAGAGCGTGACGCAGCCGTCCCCTCGCGCACGGAACTCGCGGGCAAGATCTTGGAGGGGAGGCACTGTCTCGAGGCGCTGGTCCCGCGCGGGAGTCGGCGTGGCAGCGGCTTGCGAGACGCCTACCATGGGCTTGCCGCTGCTGGCGGGAGACCTGGGCTCCGCGAGCGGATTGAGAATGCTCTCGACAATGTCAGCAACGTATTCGCCGATTCCAGAGCTGGCCGTAAGCCCTGTGCTCCGGATCCCCGCCACAGTGACCCAGTGCGGCTGGGGCACACTGATCTGATAGTCCCGGTGCTCGGTGGCGGGGCGTAGACCAGCGTATGTTCCCATGACTTGGGCATCTCGCAGGGCGGGAATGGCTTTCTGGCCCCAAGCTCGCAAACGCTCGACCGTGTCGGGGTCGGTGGCGCGGTCAGTCTTGCTGGACTGGGGCACGGCGGTGGGCCCAACGACGACGTTCCCGTAGACAGTCGTCCATGCAATGACACCTTTTGTAAATTGCGAGGGCACGGGCTCGAGAATGGCGTCTGGGCTCGCGCCGGACAGCGGCTCGAAGACCACAAACTGGCCCTTGCGGGGCGCGATGCTAAAATCGATTGCGTGCTGCGGGCGGCCGGCGCTGCGCTCGAGGTCGTCTCCCCAGAGACCGGCACAGTTGACGACAACGCGAGCGCGGAGCGTGGGCGCGGTCCACTGCTCGTCGCCCGCGAGGTGCTGCGGCGTGGCAGCACGCGCGTGGGCCTCCGTGAAAAGCGCGCCAGGCCGACTGCGACCCGAGGAGGCGTCCTGAGACGGCGCGATTCGCAGCGTCCAGAGCGCCGGGTCGTGCGGGTCTCGAGACGCCTCCGTGACGCGAGCGCGCAAGAAGATGCGCGCCCCGAAGCGGCGCGCGCTCTCGCCGTAGCCCATGGGGACGAGCCAGGGCTCGACGACGGCCTCGTAAGGGCAAAAGACAGCAGCGCGGGCGTCTGTAGAGATTGCGGGCTCAAGATTGAGGACCTGGTCCCGGTCGAGCAGGACGGCCTCCTCGTCGCCCGCGAGGCGGTTTTCTTGCAGGATCGCGGGGAGCTGAGCCAGCTGGTCATCGTTCCATGCGACGACGAGCGAGCCGCTCTTGCGGACGTGGCCGTGCGAGAGGCCAAAGGAGCGGTAGAGCTCCTGGTGCAGCTGGATGGACCTCCGGAGGAGCTTGCGCTCCAGGGACCCGACGGGCGCGTCGTAACCCGTACACCCGAGTCCGCTGTTGCCGCTCGAGGCGGCAGCGGCGAGGGCGTCTTCCTTCTCGAGGAGGGCGACGCGCTCGCCACGCGCCGCGCACTCGCGCGCGACCGCGAGGCCCACGACGCCGCCCCCCACGACGGCGACGTCGAAGATGGTGTCCTCATCGTCCCGGCATGACGCCCGAGCCTGCGACGGCCGCGCGGCGAGGGCCGCGAGCGGGGCGAGGGAGGCCGCGAGCGCGCCGGCCCAGCGCGCGGCGCGAGCGCGGGCCATGCTGCGCGCTCCTTGGACGGACGGACGGACGGACGGACGGGCGTCCCGGTTTGCGGATCAGAAGGTCTTGCAGCATGGGGCTCGCGAGGGATGCCTCGGGCTTATGCCCGCGGGGCGCGAGCGCGAGCGCGTAGGCGACGAGTGGGATCTGCTCCTAGGCATTTGGTATTCGTCTAAGCGGCGTGCCGGGAAGGAGTACAATCGGAGAAACCGACGAAGGACGCTTCATGCCGCATCACAGAACGGAAAGCCTTCGAGCGCGGGAAGCGCGCTTGTTGAGTCGATGGACCCGTGTCTTGGGCCACGAGAGACGGCTTGGTGCGCAATACAACACGTACGTATGGTAATGAGACTGAAAGCCGTCGATGCGCGTGAGGGGCCTTTCGGCTGCGATCTAAAACGAGGCGAGGCGCGAGGCGAGCGGAATCTGCGGGCTCGCGGCGCGATACAGCACGTACACGTAACGAAACGGAAAGCCTTCGATGCGCATGCTGAGTTGCAATCCAGAACGAGACGAGACGCGCGAATTTTGCGGGCTTATGCACGACTCAGGCAGAGTCGGGCGCGGCCCAGAGATGAGGGGTAGCGGTATCGTGAATCATGGAGAGCGCCTCGTTCATGTTGGCGAGCTCGAAGCTGAGACCCGTTTCCGGGTTCAAAATATCCCCAGTCTCTTCAGAGGAGTAGAACCAGAGCACATGCTCAGCGTCGTCTTGGCGCACGCCCTTATTCGGTCCGAAGTGCGGGGTTTCACTTGTTTTAATGATGACCTCCACAGCGAGGACAAGGCCCTGCTTTTCGCCGTACGCGAGGTGGCGATAGATTCGGGTGAATAGCTCGCGCGCAAAGTGAAGCTGCGCAGAGAAGCTATTCATGCCGAGGACTCTGAAGAGCCACTTGCTCTTGTCCAGGTTCTCGGGATTGGTCGGGTCGCTGGTGAGAAGCGGAAAGGTGCAACAGACCTCGACGCTATGGACGTCGTGAATCTCGACGAGGCACTCGTCCGCCGGAATGAGTCTCAACTGGAGGTCAAAGCACGAGGCAAGCTGTTTCTTCACCTGCTCGCGATACTCGGTCTCGAAGCAGGGCTTGCCCTCGCTAAAGGTCTTGGCGATGAAGCGGTAGGCGCCCTCTGCGCCGAGCTCGACGTCGGCTTTGGAGGTTCCAAAGGTGGAGAGAATGAATTCTGGGTTCAAGAACCTGTCCTTGGTCGAGATCCGCTGGCGTTCGCGCGCGGCGGGCACCACCTCTGACTTGACAATGTCCTGAGGCACAAGTCCCCAGGGCAGGACCAAGAAGGACGCGTCCCAGGGATGGACTCTGCGCCCCACCCATCGCTGGTCTTTGCTGTAGTCCTTGGCGGGCTCCGGATCCGGGTCGCCAGCGCCGCTGCCGATGCCTTTATCGTCGACGGGGTCGTGGTTGTGGCCGGGCGGGTGCCCTGCAGGCGGCCGTTTGTCCCCCGCGTCGCCCGGCGGTTGCACGCTCCGGAGCACGGGGTTTCCCGCGAGAGCCGCTGACGCTGCTGCTGCAACGGCGTTCGTGCGCGGCGCAAGTCTCTGCGCAGCGAGGCCGCCGAGCCCGCTCGCCCAGGGCCGCAGCAGGGGTCCCAAAGGCATGGTGGGCCCGACCTTGCTCCAATCTGATCGCGCGCTTCTACGTACGTATTACACTTGTGCAAAAGCAGATAGAAGCGAACCCGAGTCTCGCAAGCGCGGCGGCTCGCTCGGCCGCGACTCTGCGCGCGCGTGGGTCGCGGTCTTCGTCTCAGACTCGGAGGACCTGCAAAGATACTGACGGGACGCCGATGATCCTCGCCTCCTCGTGCGCGCAGGAGGCCGCTGGGCCGCGAGGGGAGGCGGGCGCGCGCACGCGGGGTCGCGGGCGACTGCTGTTGGCGGCGTGCGGGCTGCGCGGGCTGCGCGGGCTGCGCGGGCGGCTTGAACGTCTGCGCCTCGCGCGAGGCCCTCGCAACTGCGGATAGCGGCGCTAACTGTCGATTGCAAATGCGGGTTTATCGACATTAACGTAACGCCTCCGGAAAGCCGGGCGAGGCCCCTAACCCTACTTTCCGCGCCGGCGAGGCCTCGCGCGGCCCGCCGCGAGCGTCTCCGGCGCCGCAGATTTCGCGGTTCGCGGCAGCGCGGACTTGCTTTCGATGTCCGCGACGCTAGCGGACGCCCGGGCGTTCAGGAGAGGCGGTTGGCGCGGGCGGCCCTGGCAGCCGCACATCCGGCCTACATGTCATGATCACGTAGGGCAACGGCCTGACCGCGCTCTTGACTGCTGACGACTGATTTATTGATTATTGATTGTTGATTGGTAACCGGTAAGCTCTTGAGCTCAATCTGAGAGCGTCAATCAATCAAGATGATTGTTGATCATAACAATAAGAAGGTAAGTTGAGATGCCCATCTTCAAGAATGATGATCGTTGCCTCTTGGACAATCATAATCCTCAGGTGGCAGCTAGCTAGCTAGTTAGGCTAGCCGGGCTCCGGCGACGCTCTGCATGGCTGACTCGCGCCGAGCTGGCGCGACGTCCGCGTCTCTCCTGGCAGGCGGGCAGGCCTTGCTTGTATCTTCTCTCGATCTATCTATCTATCTACGTATCTACGTACGTACGTATCTATCTATCTATCTATCTATCTACGTATCTATCTACGTATCTATCTATCTATGCTGCTACCGGTATGTACTGGTAGTGGTAGGCTATCTCTGCTTACTACTAGGCTAATAGTATTCGACTGGTATTATTATCTTCGCGCGACGCGGCCGCAGACCGCTTGCGAGGCTGCCCCGCGCGAGCGAGCGAGCGAGCGAGCGAGCGAGCGGCGGAGCGGGCGCGCGCGGAGCGGAGCGAGCGCGGAGAGCGCGCGGGCTTGCGTGCTCGCGGGCGGGAGGATGAGCAGCAACTTCTTTGCGGCACTGGAGGGCGACTCCGACGACGGGCGCAAGAAGGGCGGCAAGAGCGCCGTCAAGAGCGGTAGCGGCAGCGGCGGCGCGGCGCGCGGGCGCGGCGCCAGCAGCCGCGGGCGCGGCGGCAGGCCGCCCAAGCGCGAGTTCGACCGGCGGTCCGGCACCGGCCGCGGCAAGGAGGGCAAGAAGCTCGGCGGCGGCGGGCACAACTGGGGCAAGGCCGGCGAGGACGACGACCTCGCCGAGAAGGACGGCGTCGAGGGCGGCGAGAATGGCGCCGAGGCGGAGGGATTCGCCGAGCAGGAGGAGGAGGACGACAACAACATGACGCTCGAGGAATACGAGGAGATGCGCGCGGACAAGCGCCGCGGCGAGGCGTTTGCGGACGTCGAGCTCCGCCGCGCCGAGGGCCCCTCCGAGGGCACGGCCTACGTCAAGGGCAAGAACGAGGACGAGACCTTTATCAAGATGGGCACGGCCAAGAAGAAGACCAAGCCCAAGCGCGAGAACAAGAAGGTCATGGTCGAGTCCAACTTCACCATCCGCGACTCGAGCGACCCGCCCGAGGCCCCCCGCGGAGGCCGCGGCCGCGGTCGCGGTCGTGGTCGCGGCCGCGGCGGCCGCGGTGGCCACCCTCCCGCTGGGGAGGCCCCCGATGACGCCGGCTTTGAGGAGGCCCGCGGCGGCCGTGGTGGCGGCGGTCGTGGC
>KQ758805.1:38175-78804 GCA_001462505.1 Aurantiochytrium sp. T66
TATGAGTATATTTTGGGGGTCATTCTGCGAGTTAGAAAAGCTCATATGTTGCCCACAAGGAATCGGCCAACTAAGAAGCGCGTGATTCGCCCAATAATGGCTGATTATTCCCTAGCAGGCCCTAGCTAGAGCTAGGCCTACGGGGTCCTGCGGTGCAGCGGAGGTGTTTAGCGGGTCTTACCTACTACCTCTTGGGGTCCCACTGCAGACCACGTAGTACTCTCGTACTAACGCACGTACGTACCCCAGTCGACCACCGCGACCCCTCACGGGGCGCTTTTCGCGGCCTCGCGAGGCGGTTCTTGGGTCTCGCAGACCAAGACTGTGGGAATCGACGTTTCACGCCGTTGGGCGAACGGTCGGCCAACCGATTCGAAAAAAAAATCAAAGCCGGAGGGGTCTAGGCCTAGGCCTAGGTGCCGATTGGCCTGCTGTTTTGGGGTCAATTCACTCGCGAACTCCGTGTTAAGCCCATTACGCTCTAAAAAAAGGCAAGTTGTCTACCCTATACGTACACTACCCCCTCAACATATGTCGGAATCGGCCAAATATGAAGCGCGTAATTCGCCCGCCTAATAGCCCGTTATAGGATAAGGCCCTCGCCTGCCGCCTTGCGTTCGATTTTGGCGACGAATTCCTTCGGCTCTCGAACGTCAAAGTACAGCTCATTGGTCGCGTGCCGACTGAGCTTGCCTTTCGCCGGGCACAAGCAGGCGCCTCATTGTTTCACAACGACGAGGTTGGGGGGCCGCAAGCTGCGAGATCTTTGCTCTTCGCACGTCCGTGGGGCCATGGCAAGGTCCGGCTGAGCGTCGATCAGGCGGCGCGTCGACCAGCCGGCCGCGCCAGAGGGACCGCAAACAGCAAGCGGTTCCGCGACATTCAAGTTCGCGAGCTGTCTCTTCTCAAAGTACGAGGGTTCGAGGGGTTGCTGCTCGGGCAGTGCGCTAGGTCAGCGCCTCGCTGGGCACTTGATCTGGTCTTGCGCAGACAAGCCTCCATCGTTTGTTTCGCCGTCGATGCCGACACGCATTGACGCCGACAGGCTCATCGCCGTGGTGAGCCGAGGCAGCCCGAGATTCGTCAACAACATTCAAGCTGGCCGCTTGCTCCCTGTAAAATTCGAGAGGGAGGGACTCGGAGGCAGCGTCGCTGGTCACCCACGCTTCTTCGTCTGGACCTCGGCCGATTTTTGCCGGAGCGCAAGTCGATGAGTTGCGACAAGCTTACCTTGATGAAGAGAGAACGCGTGTTGTTGGTGATGCATGCTACCGCAGGCGCGAACTTACCGGCCGCGTGAGCGATCACGGAAACGCTGCCAAGACGCCGAGAACAATGCGCCGCGTTGAGCAATGGGGTCGCCAGAGCTCTGAGATGCACGCGGGCGAATTTGGGGGTCGCGGCAAAGGGCGCAGCGAGGCCATACGTAATGTGCGAGAGAGTCCGGCGTAGCGGCCCGTCTCAGCCGAGCTGTCGCCCCGCCGCTCTGCTCTCGGCATCTTCAGAGCACGAGAGCCGCGCAAGATACAGACTCATCTCGTGAATTTCGTGTCGCAGGCAGTCGACTGAAGTTGGCTCGGTGCGGCGCGACAGACGAAGAAGATGACGTCTAAAAAATTGCCGAGACGCAACAAATTTGACGCTCCGGTCAAGCCGATCCGCGTTTCGTGCGCGCGCGCACAATCTCTCTGACTTGATAGAGATTGGGGGTCGGAGTCGGCATGCGCGACCACCATGCTGCCATCACGCGTGCGTGTCAAGTTAGTCTGGGCAGCCATGCCTTGGATCGAACCAAAAGCCTGCACTTCCCTTCCTTCGATCCGAGTTCTTATGGCTCGTCCTGGAGGGCCGATAAACAATCTAGCCTCGAGGTGGCCTGGTGTGCCGAGTTCGACTGCTCGCTCAAGCTTCGTCTTCTAGCCGAGCCGCGTCCAAGTCGCCGCGTCTCCCGGCTTTCCGTGCGTCACCTGTGTGTCGACTCTCCTCGCAGGCAGGACTCGTGCAGCCCTCCGTGTCGAGCCCATCCAGCACTAGCTTAGAATTTACCCGGGAAAGCAGCGGCAGTACCACTACGTGCCGACGTGCCACTGGTAGCCTAGAGTACTTCGTACCCGGGTACGTACGTACGTACTACGTACGTACGTACGTACTATGGTACGTACGTACGTACGTACGTACTTTCTTGGTGAAGGCGGTCACCTCACCGGCCGATCCACCGGCCCTCACGTTGCCGACGCCGCGCTGTGCTGCAGGACCAGTGCAGGTGACTTTATCACGTGACCTCCACGAGTCGAGTCGACTCGTCGATTTATCACGAGTCAGCAGCAGCCAGCCAGCTGCGCATTCCCTTCCGATTCACGGAAGCGAGCGGAACACCAAAGTGCAGCACGGCCACCGTGACTCCCAGGACAGCCCAGGGTCAAACTGCAGTGGTGACGGAAAGAAAGATCGGGCGAAAAGACAGCAGGCCGATCGATGAAAGAGGGAGCGCTGCTTCCTTCCCTTCGCCAGTCCGTGTGTCGCGGTGCCCACGAGGGACCCAAGAGAGCGCAAGAGGCGCAGTCTGAACTCTTGTTGAAACAGCTGCTCCTGGTGGCTGATTGCGCGCAGCGAATGGTTGGTAGAATAAGGTTTTTTATTCTTCACAATTCTCTCACTCATTGAACTCTCTTTGGCTTACCTTACTAACGTCTACGTAATACATACCCTACCATGGTACGATAGTCTCGCGATTTCCAGCCAGTTTCCTGGTTTGCCTGGTCTGTCAGCGAGCGACTTGGAAGCTGCCGCAAGTGATCGACATATTGCTTTCATCAACTCATGTTACTCGTCAGACAGACACTCGTCCATTCGCCCATCCATTCATCCATTCTTCGTCGACCGATCGACTCGGATCGAGCGATCAATCGGGCTGATCGGACGGCCCATACGCGTCAAGGGCGGCTCGCCGCGCCTTCAATCGTCTCGTTCCGTCGTCACCCCAGGATTATCTCGCCGTCGAGTATTCTCTCGCGGTCGCTCAAAAGAGAATTTCTTGCCCGCGGTGACACGAGTGTTCGAGTCCAAAAGGTGGTTGCCAACTTACCATGCGAGCGCTGCAGCCTGCAGGACGCCTGCAGAGCAGGCAGCTGGCCAGTCATCAAGCTCGCGCTCGAAGCCACGTCCGAACCTTGATGAGAATCGATCCGATCTATGCATGCAGAGATCAAATGAGATGCGGCAGCAGTCGGCTTACAGCTGTACTTTTCTTTTCTCGTTTCACTTCGATTCACTTTCGCCGGTCTTCGAGGTTGTTTATCTATCTTGTCTCACCGCGTCACGGGAAAGGGGGCTGACGCGCAGATTCAGGCTGTGGCAGCAAGTCGGTCGTCGAGTCTCGGCTCGGCGCGCTGGAGCTGACAGAGCACAGTCGCCGCACAGTCCCATCCCTTCGGGGCCGGACCCGCGTGCGGCCGTGACACGCGTCCAAGATGACCGACGTGAAACGAGACAAACTTTCTCTGACTGTCATGAGTGAGGCTTCCACAACCCCGCTCCCCGCACGTGCAGTGCCGCTGCGCAAGCGAGTCGAGTCAGCCATGGCTGATTGACATTGAACCCACGTCAAGTCAATTGAGGTGGCTCTCTCGAGCCGGTCTGCTGCTGCTGCGTGCACCAATCGACGCGATCGCGGTTTGTCTGCCTCTGCCAAGGGAAGACTTCAACGTAGGAGTGACGTTCTCACCGCGAGCAGACCCAGAATGATGACGGCACGTGCAGGTGGCGGCCAGCACACCATGCCTCGGATTCGGACAGCAGCGGCGTCGCGCGCGAGAAGGACACAGATGTCAAGGTCATGGACGACCGTCGTAGTCGCTCTGGTGGCGACGGTCGTCGCGGGCGTGCTTGCCGAGCGCGGCACGGGGACGTGCGTCAATGACATCCTGTACGAGTTCGAGCCCATTAGTGCGCTCGCCACCAACATCACCGACGCCAAGCTCCGCCCAGATCTCTGCCCTGAAAAGCCCATGTACGGCACCGTGCCTGCAAGGGCCGTCACGGGCGTGCCGTTTATCGCAGACCCAGAAGTTTTCGACCGCGACAGCGACAGTTACGAGCGCATGACTATTATTCGGCAGGAAGTCGAGACGCCCTACATGGTGAACGTGGACAGCCTCACCGACCAAGAGATCATGTCCTCGTGCCTCACGGTTGCAGACTGCAGGATGCCACCAGCCCTCGGCATTATTCGGCACGAGGATGGCGATGCGGTCTGGCAGCCGAAAGTGGATCTTACATCGAACAAGTACAAGGACATGTTTGGCTATTGGTGTTGCGACGTCAATGAGCCCATGGCGGGCTTTCCCTATGCCCTGCGCAACACCAACCACGCTGCCATCGTCAGGAGCTTCCCGGCCATGAAAGTCCAGTACCGAGCCAACGTAGAGTACAGAAACCACACGTTCTACCCGCGGACCGCGCTCTCGGCAGCCGAGGCCAAGATCATTCGCGTCGACTTCACGGTCGGCAAAAACACCAATCTCTACGTGTATGTCGACAACACCTGCAACGATCTCAAGGGCCAGCGCTGGCTGAACGGCTTCATGGGGAACGCCGCGCGCAGCGGTAGCGGTCTCTTTCACGAAGTCATATTCAAGAGCAAGGATGGTAACCTTCCTTCGGCACATTGTCCGGCGAACCAAGATGAAGGTCCCATTCCTTTGAACACGAAGGTCTTTACGATCCAGTTTCTCGGCAACCTCCAAGAAAACAAGAAGACTTTACAGTGGGCCGCGGCCAGGAATTTCTGGTACTACGCCCCTTCTCAAAACAAAGACCAAGAAGGTTACCAGCGGATGGCTTCAGTGCACCTGAAGACCGCCATGGAGTGGCTCCTGCTGGCACCCCCAAAGGGAAATCTCCCCGTGGCGCTCTTGTACACGTTTGCATCCAAAATGTTTCTGGACGAGGCCTATAAAACGTGGTCAAACAAAAAGAAAAAGTCGAACCCAGAGAGCACCAAATACGACACGGACAAGTTCGACTTCTCCCTCATCGAGACATATCAGGGCCACCAGTACACGCCTTATCAAACGGCAATGGAGTATCTCATCGAGCCCAACGAGGTCACCGGACGAGCGCGTATCTTTCACGCTCTCACTGAGCTCGACGACTTTGAGGAGTGCAAAGCCTCGATGCTCAAAGATTTCTACCTTCAGTTCAGCTACGAGAGCTCTTCCAAGCGGAAACCGCCCGAGAGCGGCTGTCTGGGCTCCTCGGACCCGCTCATGGACTGCCCGCGCTGGCACTCGCGCCGCTGCAAGAACACCTTTGACGTGCTCTACGCGGCGCGCGCGACCATGTGGAAGTCGTTTCACGAGTCCATCCCGCAGTGCACCAGCTGCCCGGGTCTCATTGGATGGTGGCGGAGCGGCGTGACGATGAACCCGAACGCCAAGCTTCAGGCCGTCGCTAGATACCCGCAGTGCCTGCCCTGGCGCGACAGCGACGGCACGCTCCAGGACACCCTCGGCTACGACATGTACACCTCGGACGTCTACGAGTTGGACTACGACGAGGGCTTCACGTGCGACACCTCCACGTGCCGCTTCACGGACGTCCTCGACGTCCCGCTTGAGCAGCTCGTCGAGGTCGTTGAAGGGCAGGCCTGCGCCGATGGCAAGGTATTCGTCACGAGCGACAATAAGAAGAAATCGAGCGGCAAGAAAACGACGCTCGACCTGTGCCGGCAGTGGTGCTACGACATTGAAAACCTGAAGTGCACAACCTTCTCTTACAATCCGAGGACGAATCTCTGCAAGCTGTACGAGAGCTGCTCTGTGCTCACGACGAAGGGCGCCTCCGCGGATGATGTCATGTACATGGCCAAGCCCAAGGTTTCTGACCCCTCGCGGAGCTGGGCCGACCCGGCCGAGTTCACGCGCTTGGACGACACTCCGGCGCCGACCGATCCGCCCACGCCCGAGCCCACGAGCGCACCGACAAAGACTCCGACGAAGGCACCAACAGGGCCCACCGCGTCGCCGACTAGAGCGCCCACGAGCGCACCGACGCACGCCCCTACAGTGGCTCCCTCGTACGCTTCGCCGATCACGTGCGCCACCAACAATGCGCGGTACTCGAGGGGCAGGCGACTCGGCGCCTTCAACCAGGTGCAAAACCTCCAGGCCTGCATCAACCGCTGCAGAGCCCAGGACGGCTGCGAGGGGTACACATGGCGGAGCTCGAACAAGAAGTGTTGGCTGTACACCGGCAACTACAAGATGAAGGAGAAGTCGTCTTACACAACGTACACGTCCGGGCCGCTGATCTGTCCCCTCGACAGCGGCTGCGAGCAGCAGTTCCTGGAGATTCGCGGCAAGAACCTGGACAAGGTGGACCAGGTCGAGTCTGCCGAGGTCTGCGCCAGGATCTGCAACGGCCGGAGCCAGTGCAAGGCGTGGTTCTACCGAAAGGATCGTGAGCGCTGCATCCTTCGCTCAAGCGCGACCGGCCAGCGCAAGAAGCTCGCCTACTTCACGAGCGGGCTGCAGAGCGCATGCGCCGCCTACGGCAAGCTGGCATCGACCTGATTCTGTCGCCGTGGGTGGACGTATGTCTGTTCGCGCGCCCTCGATTCCGGCAATCTCCTCTTCTGATGCTGGACCGCGGTCCGCGTTTCATCATGACATGCCGCTGTGACTTCGTATAAATGAAATAAAGCTTCTGACCTTATGTGCTGCGACTTCTTGCGACAGAGAGCGAAGCATTTCCGATTTTCTGGTGTGAGTCGGAGCTCGCAAGGGACATCGCATCCTTCTCGAGGCTTGTGCTGGCGACGGGGCCCAGGTCAAGACCCGCTCGCGATCCGCTCTGCAGTCTTGCGTACGCAAGTTGCCGCCAAAGCTCGTCGTTTGCCTTCGCCTGTCGTCCGCCGTCCGCTCGCCGAGCGCATCACGTGAGCTTTATGGAGTACGATTGCAGCGCCGCATGCCAAAGCAGCAGCCTTCCTTCGCAGGAGATTGCTTGGCCACTGATTAGTCCACTTCGCGTCGACTTACACGCACGAGCTCACACGTCGCTCGCGCAGGCTGTCTCCGCGAGATCTCCTTGGCGCGGCGCCACGCGATCAGCACACTTCTGATGAGACTCTGCAAGTACGTTCTACTCCGGGAACGTAGCAGCCTGAATACTCGGAGGGCGGACGGGCCCTGTCAGCGCGCAAAATAGTCCTCGTCTCGCCAGCTTCTTCGCCCGTGCCCTCGCGCCGGCCCGCGCAGTGGTCTTCCTTCGCTCTGGCCTGGTCATGGACCAGACTTCGTTTGCTTCATCATCCTCTCCAGGCCTGCCTGCCTGCCTGCCTGCCAGTGTGGACACCGTTCCCACCATCCGGAAATCCATTCGCTCGTGATGCACCCTCCCGGGCCGACCGGGGTGTCGAAGCACGCGACGGCCGAGGTCAGACCGGCCCTCAATCAAGACCAATCGAGGACGGCGGTCGCAGGCCCTGATCGAGTTGATGATGGATGGATGGAATCCGATATGGATGGATGGCTTGCTTGCTTGCTCGAGGACTTCGAGTTGCGAGGCGTCGCTCTGAAGAGAAAGTTTGCCGACCTTCTGTACGTATAGGCTACTTCATTGCGACGCCGCGCTGACTCTTGCAAACGGAGTCTTGTGACTCTCGTCTCGTTCATGTAGCGGCCATCGAGGACGAAGAAAGTCCAGACGTCCAGCCGCCGCTCGAGCACGACCGGCCCCTTGCGAAGCCGCTCGCCGCGGGTACAGCACCATGCTTAGGCCTACGTAGCCTAGGCGAGCGAGAAGCGTGCGCCATCAGCTTGCGCCACTAAAATGCTTCACTGCGCTGCACTTTGATTGACGAGATTCGCTCCGGGACTCCATCCGCGCGGCCGGGCCCGGCTGCGTTGCGCGAAGAGACCTCGCGCCAGTCGACCGGTCTGCGTGGCTGTAGGCCTGGACCTAAACTTGTTGAACTCGGCGCGCGTCGGGACGCCGTCGGCCACCGTCGCGTGGGCCGGGACATCCTGGGGTCATTCTTGGTGTCCACCAGGACCGTGTCTTTTCTTTTCGCAAGCGCTTACTACATACCGCGTACAGACGCCGAGACCCCGCGCACGTGCCGCCGCGAGCAAGGACTGGTCCGCTCGCGGCAGGATGCGGCTGCTTTTCGCCTCGAGATGACGCTCTCCAGGCTTCGCGTTGCGGGCCAACAACACCTTCTCGCTGCACTTCGTGACCACTTCGTGCTCTTCTCTTACGCACATTGTAGCACGCGCGCGCGCGCGCTCGAAGTGGCGAATGGTCCACGTTGCAGTGCGCTTGCAGTGGCGACCTTTCAGACGTCGTGGCACGAGTGAGCAGACCCCAAATCACGCCAGCACGTGCACGAGGCGGGCCATTCCGCCAACACCACGGGGATGCCATGGCCACAGCGACGGCCCCGAGCAGCGGCGACCGCAGCCTCGCGCGCGAGACGATCATGGACGAGCATCGTGGCAGCGGTCGTGGCAGCAGCGGTCGCGGGCGCGCTGCCCCAAAGCGGCGCGGCCGAATGCGTCAATGACATTCTGTACGACTACGTGTCCATCAGTGCCCTCGCCACCAACATCACCGATGCCAAGCTCCGACCAGAACTCTGCCCTGCCAAGCCAATGTACGGCACCGTGCCCGCAAGGGCCCTCACCGGCGCGCCGCTCGTCGCAGACCCGGAAGCCTTCGACCGCGACAGCACCAGTCTCGAGCGCATCTCGTATATTCAGCAGGAGGTCGAGACGCCCTACATGGTGGACGTGGACAAGCTCACCGACGAGGAGATCATGTCCTCGTGCCTCACGGTCGCAGACTGCAAAATGCCGCCGGCCCTCAGCATCGTCCGGCGCGTGCGCGACGACAAGATTTGGCAGCCGTCCGTGTCGAAAACCTCGAGCAAGTTCAAGGACATGTTTGGTTTCTGGTGCTGCGACGTCAATGAGCCCATGGCGGGCTTCGCCTACGAACACCGCAACAGCAACCGCAGGACCATTGTTAGGAGCTTCCCCGCCATGAAGGGCCAGTTCCGACACTCGGCCAAGTTCCAGAGCCTCAAATTTTACCCGCGGACCGCGACCTCGGCAGCCGAGGCCAAGATCGTCCGCATCAACTTCGCGGTCGGCAGCACCAATCTCTACATGTATGTCGACAATACCTGCAACGACCTCAAGGGTGAGCGCTGGCTGAACGGCTTCATGGGGAACTCCGCGCGCAGCGGCAGCGGCCTTTTTCATGAAGTCATCTTCAAGAGCAGCAACAGCCGTCTCCCGAACGCGCACAACCCGGCGAGCCAGGACAGAGGCCCCATTCCTTTGGACACGAACAGCTTCACAATCCAGTACCTCGGCAACTTCAGAGCAGATGGGAAAGCCTTTCAGTGGGCCGCGGTCAAGAACCTGTGGTACTATGCCCCAATCCAGGGCGCCAA
Source organism: Aurantiochytrium sp. T66 (assembly GCA_001462505.1). Classification (NCBI taxonomy): domain Eukaryota; class Bigyra; order Thraustochytrida; family Thraustochytriidae; genus Aurantiochytrium; species Aurantiochytrium sp. T66. Next base: position 47,636 of record KQ758805.1, read on the forward strand.
CACGGTTGGCTACCAGCGTATGGCCTCCATCCACATCAAGACCGCCATGGAGTGGCTCCTGCTGGCACCCCCCAAGGGCAACCTCCCCGTGGCGCTCTTGTACACGTTCGCATCCAAGATGTATCTGGATGCGGCGAGCTCAGCGAGCTCCAGATACGACCGGGACAAGTTCGACTTTTCGCTTATCGAAGCCCATCAGGGCCATCACTTTGAGCACTACTTGCCGGCTCTCGAGTACCTCCTCGAGCCCAATGAAGACACCGGACGAGCGCGCATCTTTCACGCGCTCACTGTGCTCGACGACTTCGAGGAGTGCCGCGACTCGATGCTTGCCAAGTTCTACGATCAGTTCAGCAACCCGACCCTTTCCAAGCGAAAACCGCCCGAGGCCGGTTGCATTGGCGCAGCGGACCCGGTCATGAATTGCCAGCTCTGGCACTCGCGCCGCTGCAGAAACACCTTTGACGTGCTCTACGCGGCGCGCGCGACCATGTGGAAGTCGTTTCACGAGTCCATCCCGCAGTGCACCAGCTGCCCGGGCCTCATTGGATGGTGGCGGAGCGGGGTGACGATGAACCCGAACGTCAAGCTCCAGGCCATTGCCAGGTACCCGCAGTGCCTGCCATGGCGCGACAGCGACGGCACGCTCCAGGACACCCTCGGCTACGACATGTACACGACGGACGTCTACGAGCTCGACTACGACGAGGGCTTCACGTGCGATACCTCCACGTGCCGCTTCACGGACGTCCTCGACGTCCCGCTCGACCAGCTCGTCGAGGCCGTCCAAGGCCAGGCCTGCGCCGACGCCAGCCCTTTCAAGACCGGCACCAAATCGACGCTCGACTTGTGCCGGGAGGCGTGCCACAGCATTGGGAACCTGGCTTGTGTCACCTTTGCTTACAACCCGACGACGAATCTCTGCAAGCTGTACAAGAGCTGCTCCGTGCTCACCACGCGGGGCGCCACCGCGGATGATGTCATCTACATGGCCAAGCCCAAGGTTTCGGACCACTCGCGGAGCTGGCTCGAGCCGGCCGAGTTCACGCTCTTGGGCGACACTCCGGCGCCGACAAACTCGCCAACGTCCTATCCCACGAGCTCGCCGACGCGCTTCCCGACAAAAGGACCGACGAATGGGCCAACAAACTTCCCGACGATGACGCCGACGAAATCGCCCACGCAAGCACCGACCGAACCCACGCCGAGGCCGACAGACTCGCCCACGCAAGCACCGACGGAGCCCACGGCAAGGCCCACGTCATCGCCCACGGGCTTTCCCACGGGCTTTCCCACGACATCGCCAACGAGCTTTCCTACGCCCACGCCGACCACTGTGCCGACGAGCTTTCCAACAGGTGTGCCAACCGAGCTCCCGGTGGCTCTGCACGCGTCAGACATCCCGCCGATCACGTGCGCCACGCAAACTGCGAGGTACATGGGGGGTTCGCGCATCGGCACATACAGACTGGTCAAGACCCTCCAGGGCTGCATTGACCGCTGCATGGCGCGGGACAACTGCGCGGGTTACACCTGGCAGAGCTCGGACAAGGTCTGCTGGCTGTTCGACGGCAATTACCGTCTGAAGACGAGGTCGTACTACTCGCGCTACACCTCCGGCCCGCGAGTCTGTCCTCTCGACAGCGGCTGCGAGCAGCAGTTCGTGGAAATCCGCGGCAGAAACGCGGCCAAGTTCGAGAACATCGAGACTGCCGAGGACTGTGCCAAGGTCTGCAACGGTCGCAGCAAATGCTTGGCGTGGTTCTACCTGAAGCATCGTCGGAGATGCATTCTTCGTTCGAGCGTTACCGGCCAGAGAGCGAAGTACGCCTACTTTACAAGTGGACTCCAGAGCGCGTGCGCCGCCTACGGCACGCTGGCGTCGACTTGACATTGTCGTCTCTATGCCGCACGAAGCTCCATTTGGCGCCTGCGCCGACCCTGCGCCTCTACGCGGCGCGAGCCTGTAACATCATCGGTATTCTTGATGTGGGCATCAACCAATGCGCTGTGAACTCTAAGCAATGAATCTTTGAAGGACTTTTCGTACAACTGTCGCGGCTTGCTTCGTATCTGCGGCTTGCTTCGTACGACTGGCGCGACGTGGATTTCCGAGCCGATTATCAAGCTCTTCTGACCTTGCAAGCGGGACCGGAGCGCGCAAGCGACATCTCATGCACGAGCGTGGCATCGATTCTTACATACAAAAATTTACGGGTAGCATCGCGCCTCAGATCATCGGAGCGCAGCAGACTGTATTGTACAGCAGGAGTGAAGTTCGATGCGGAATGTACAGCTCGTGGGTTGAATCGGCGTCGCCTTGCGCTCAGACGGGGTATTCAACGGCGCCGACGGCGAGCGGAAGCACCGCCTGGGTGAAGAGTCGCGGCCGGTAGGTCCTCGGGCTCGAGCCTTCGAGGGCCTCTTGCGGGTTGCTTGAAAAGCCCACGAAGTACCCGGCGTCCTCTTCCACGTAGTCCTGGTTCTCGAGGCGGGCCCTGAAGAGCATGGCCGTTTGTGCGGCTCTGCCCGGCGTCATGAAGAGGCCCGTGAAGGGCTCCAGGACGAGGCCTTGCTCGCCGACGTCCTCGTCCCCGCACTCGAGCTCGAGCGCCAGTTGCACATCGGCTCGGAGCTTGTACGCCTCCCTTGTCTCCGCGCTCGCGACGTCGTCCACGTCGCGCGTCGTCCTTGCGCCGCTAGCGCTCGCGCTTCGTCGGCGGACTTGGACGCTGTCCGCGGATGTCCGTCTCGCGGGCCTCGCGCTCCGGGGCGTCGCGGGCGCCGCGCTGCGCTCCTCCTCGCGCGGGGGCGTCGCCATCGTGGGGATCTATCGATATTGGTCTCTCCGCGGCGGTCTCCGGGCGCGTCTCTGGTCCTGTCGCCTCGCGCGCGCGCTTCGAGCTTTGTCGCGGCGGAGTCGAATTCGCGTTCGAGGTCTGCCGGGGCCCCGGGTCTTTCGCCGCGTCTTTCGCCGGGTCAGTTCGACCTGGCTGCAGCGGCCCTGCATCCCCTTATTCCCGCAGCGCGCGCGAATCCGAGTCGGGTCGGTCGACCCGAGTCGGATATCAAGTCTCGCGCCGCCTTCCCCTTCCCTTCCCTTCCCTTCTAAGAACATATAAGTAAGTTCTCACTCACGCCGCCAACCCGGACGGCCCGGGCGACGGCCGGCCGCGAACTTGAATTGCCGTCCGAGACGCTCGCCGACCCGCGCTGCGGGCCCCGGGCGGGGGGAGATTCGCGATCGGGGAGCCGCGAGGCGGCTGGGGCATCCTGCCCCAGCCTGGCCTGGCCTGGCCTGGCGGCGGCCCGAATCCCCGATGCGCTTGGCTCTGGCTCCGGGAAGGCGGGGGAAGTTAGCGTCGAAGTTCGAGCTGTAGCTTCTCGCTGTGGGGACTATTGCGAGAGCGCTGTGGGGGGCGTTGGCGCCTCGGTCTCGGTATCGGTATCGGTCTCCGTCTCGGTCTCCGTCTCGGCCGGCGAGCCGCGCGCGCGCGGCGCGGGCGAGTCTGGCTGCCTGCCTGGCTGCCCGCCTGAGGCGCCCTCAGTCGGGGAGAACGCGCGCGACTTGCTTCCCCTCGGGGCTCGGGAACCGACGCGACTCGGAAATCGAAGTCCTGTCGCGAATGTCGCCCGGCAGTCCCGGGGGGGCATTGCAGGCATTGCAGGCGGTTTTCGACGAAGCGAAGCGAAGGGCCGGGCGCGGCGAGCCGCGACGAAGGGACGACGAAAGGCTCTGCGGAAACCTCGCTTCGCGATGGCAACCTATACTAGGCCCCTAGCTAGGCCTACGCACGAACGTACGTACGTACGTACGTACGTACTAGTACGTACGTAGGCCTACTACGTGCAAGACAACGTACATACTGTATACTCGTAAAACTTGATCTTGCGATGCGACGAACGACTCGGGCGAGCGGCAACGGCGTTCGCTGGCACTCGGACGGATGCCATGCCTCGAGGCGCCTGCCGCGGCGCAGGAAATAGCAATGTCGTCGCAGTGCGCAGTGGTAATAGTCAAGGCCGGCGTGGTGGGTCGGTCGGTCGACCGGCAGTCCTGGAGATGAAAGTTGCCGCAGCGGCGGCCTTTTGGCGCCGAGCGACTCGGTTGGGGGCCCACCCGGGCAGATCGAAAATACTGCCATGGCTGGTGCGGCGGTTTTCTTCGTGCTGCTCGTGCGAGCAGATCCGGTTCATGAACACCTGCCACTGCACTCTCATCAAACTACAACGTGCCCAGCCAGGCCACTCGAGTGGCTGATCACTTATCGAACTCGCAAAACGCTAAAACTTGGACGATTTGAAGGCTGGACGACGGCTCATCGATCTTATTCTGCCATGGCTGCGTGAGCGGGTGACAATGAGTGTTGCTTTACAATACAAACGTTTCGAAGCAGTTTTTGCGCGAAAATTCCGACGAGCCACGTACGGCGTCGAGGCGGTGTTCGGGCGAGCGAGCTCCGACTGAACGGCGCAAGATCACCACATCGGTGTTTGTCTGCGGTTATTTTGGCAGCCGCCCACGAAGGAAAGGGAAGCAACCGAGCCGACTCAGGGTGGGCAAAACGCCCTCTGGCAAACCTCGCTGGTGCCGCTGTGATCATTTACCGCAGTGACAGCCAAGACAGCACATGTGGTGCAAAAATTTGCCTACCAGCAGCGACGCCGCCAGAATGCTCCTGACCCATACTCGAACAAGCGAGCACGGTGGTTAGTCGCTCTTTCTCTGGCTGGCCTGGCTCTTGATACGCCACGACCTGAGTCGCAAGCAAAGCAGGCTTTCCCCGCCTCTCTTGCACGCGAGATTCGTTATCATTCGTAGACGTACCTACTACGTGGGCCTGCCAGCCTGAGGAGGAGAAGAATTCGCGCTCGCCGAGAAGGGAGCAAATTAGTTGCTGCTCGCATGGGGGGATGGGGGGCGAGTTCTTCTCGGAACCGACTCGGTCACGGAGCAAGTCCGCCAAGTAATGACCACAGCGCTGGAGCAGCCAATTAGGCTCGGCTGCTGCTCCTCGATATTCTGATCGCCTCGAGTTCTTCACAACTTCGAAACCGACTCGACGGAGCCCGTCCACCAAGTATCGAATCGGTCACTTGTGAAAGCGTGAGCAGCATCTGCAACTCAACTCACTGGTTGCCCGCCCGCTCGCCCATCGAAAAGAAACGAGCACCGACCGAGCAAACAATCAATGAAAACGATTTGCGCCATGCCTCGCTGCCAGTCGTGGCATCATGCTCTGATCATGGCATGACCATGTCCACTGGACGTCCACTGTCCAGCGAGCCGCTGCGAGCGCCGTGCCGCTCTCAGGTTGGCCGGCGGGGAAGTGGCCTAACGTCCGAGCACTTGCGTCCCAAGTGGCCTAACGGGTCGAAGGTCTTTCAGCCTTTCAGGCTTCGTTTCTGACCTGCTCTGACAGTGAAGTCTTGGGCCAGAATAACCGTCCGCCCGCCGGGGGGTCGGCAACCTAGAGCCGCGCAGAGCTACGACGTGGAACGGACGTACGTCGAGGACGAGCTCGCACTCGCGCGCGCGAAGATGTCGGTCAAGTGGCCCACGCACGAGCAGTTCCTGGACACCGAGGAGCGCGCGGCGCTCGCGAGGCTGGGCTACGCGGCGAGCTGGCGCGCGGGCAGCGAGGATGCGGACCCGGCGCCGCTGCGCAAGCTGGAGATCGACCTGCAGCTGGCGATTATCGCGATGCGGAAGCGCCGCGTGCCCAAGGTGCCCAAGACGCTCGTACCGCTCGCCGAGAGCTACCGCGGGTCGACCTGGGCGCCCGTGGCCAACACGGGGACCGTCGAGGCGGTGAGCACCTTCGTGACGTCCCAGGGCTCGCGACGGTCCGGGGTCTCGGCGCACGTCAAGGTGAACGCGGGCGCGACGCTGATTGGCAACTACGTCGGCGCGCTCGTGCAGGGCGTCCAGCTGGCGCTGATCGACGGGCCCGGCGACGTGCACCCAGATCACCAGGGCGTGGAGGATATTCCGGCCGTGCGCGCGGCCGCCGCCGTCTACCGCGGCTTCATCATGCCGTACAAGCCGCACAGCATGATGGCGACGAACGCGCTCCTGCACCAGCTGTGCGCAGGCTCGCGCGCCTTCGTGGTCAAGTCGCTCGAGACGGCCCCGCGCAACCGCAGGGTAGGCAAGTTCGTGGCCGAGGACTTTTCACGGCGCTCGCCGCTCTTTGCCGAGCAGTTTGCGCTCTTTGAGGACATCATCGACCTGCACGAGCTCGAGCGCATCTTCCCTGCGAGCGCGCTCAAGGAGGAGACCTGGCTCATCCCCGCCTCCAAAAAGTCGCGCGATAAGATCTGGTTCGACGTGGCCGTCTTGCCGCGGCTCCAGTCCGAGTTCGAGACGCTGCTGTACGTCGGGACCTTTAAGAGGGGCAGGATGCACGGCCGCGGCCTCATTGTCGCGTCCAACGCCGCGCGCCCGCTCATGGTGGCCGACTTTGTCGACGGCCTCCCGCACGGCAAGGGCTTTCTTATTATCAACCGGTTCGTCGTGGCCGAGCTGGCCTACGACAAGGGCGCAATCACAAAGACGACGCGCCTCGCCAAGAAGCAGAGCCTGCTCGAGTTCAAGTTCCCGGTCGCGGCGCCCAAGAAGCCGCCGCCCGAGAAGACCCTCTGGGAAAAGTTTCAGGTCGCCGTGGCCACGCATCTTGGCCAGGACGCCAGCAAGCTGGGGTCGCGCGGCGGCGAGTACACATCCCCAGCGGCCGCCGCCACGGTCGCGTACGCGAACGCGGCGGCCCAGTACGTCAGGCAGACTGCCGCGGACACGGCCAACTTTGTGTGGGAGACGGTCCTGGGCCCGCCGCCGCCGCCCCCCAAGAAAGAGCGTAAGCGCTGGCACATCCTTCTCTCGAGCCGGCAGGACGTGAGCGAGGCGTCCAAGTTCTGCAAGTGGCTCTCGCGGACCTTGTCGCGCAACCTCGAGTCGCCCATCTTTCACGTGGACTACGACCGGGACGCAGAGTACGACCTCGACGAGATGAAGGAGGTCATGGACGCAAAGGACATCTTTGTCCCGCTGCTGGGGGACAATTCGTTTCACGAGATCCCCTTTTGGGTGGAGGCTGTCACCGCTCAGCACTGCGGCAAGAAGTGCGTCCCGGTGAGCATGAACAACCGCTTTCCGCCGCTCCGGTACCGGAGTCTCACGTACCACGACATTCTCGGGCTCTTTACCCTCGACGACTGGCGCCACCTCGACGAGCTCGGCGTGCTCCCGATCGATGTCATGCAGGCGGCCGAGTGGATTCTCAAGCCGACCATGCTGGTCGTCAAGCACCACAAAGCCGAGCACGCGGAAAAGCTCGTCGCCGCCATCAAGGGCGTGGCGAAGTGACTTATTGATTACTATCTCTGCAAACTTTGACCCCAAACATGCGCGCGCATGTAAAGCTCGAGGAGATTCGAGGCCGTGAAAGGACAAGCAGAACTCGGCTGATTGTGTTGCTTCGGACTACCTAGGTGGAAGCGATCTTGCCGGGCACCACAGCGGATGAGACGACGCTGCTTCCCCGGCGGCTCTCGGCGATGGTGCCTGCAGCGCCAGACTTTCCTGTGACTCCGCCCCTTGGGCCGACGGAGGAGCTCTCCGGCGCGCCAAAGACGCTAAAGTACATCTTGGGAAGGAAGATGAGCGCGGTGGTGGAGAAGTCGTTGAGGAAGACGGCAATGCTGCGGATGAAGAGCGAGGTCTCGGCGTCGTCCCCGGTGAGAACAATGACGGGGAGAGCGAGCAGGAGCACTTGAAGGTTGCCCATCATGGCAAGACTGAGGTACTTTGCCTCGGCAAAGACGCCATTGACCTTGCGGCACTCGTAGCTCAGTCTGGCGCCGTAAAAGAGCAGACCCAGGTGGTAGAGGGCGATGACCAAGACGTAGTTGACCGCGGTCGGGCTCTTGCACGAGCCGTTGAGCGGATCGTCCTCGGGGCGAGCAAACTTGAGGGGGTCCGCAATGGTCCAAATGAGGATGACGACGATCTCGACCGAAAGGAGGGACGCGAGGACGAGCAGCGTGGCCCGGAGCGAGACACCCTTGGCCCTTTTGAGATAGGCAGCGCTCTTGAACACCTTGGCGACGCGGCGCAGCTTGACAATCATGGAGCAGTAGGTGATGGCGAAGCCGAGGCCGTAGAACCACGGCTGCGCCATGCAGGCCCAGTTGGCAATCGTGTTGATGCCATCGTGGGCCGGGGGCCCGACGCTGTCGTCGACGCCCATGACAAAAATAGTAATGCTGGAGACGATGGTGCCGGTGCCCACGAGCACGAGGAGCTGCGGCTGCGACGCGCGGACGATGGCGTGCTTGCGCCGGACCACAGTCCATACGATGCAGACGGCGGCAAAGATGATGTTGATGCTGCCAAGAGCCATGGAGATTGTCTTGACGTTGTTGATGTGCGCCTTGGACTCGTCCACAACGCACGTGAGCGCGACATCGTGCGTCAGGGTTGATGGGCACGTTGCGGCCGCGTCTGTGTCAGCAGTGTACACGTGGCTGTAGTAGAATCCGCACGTGCAGCGCGCCGGGTGGCCTGGGTCGCCGTCGACGCAATAGGCATTCTCGGGGCAGTCCGCGTCCGTGGCGCAGAGCGGGTTCGCCGGCGCTTGAGTGAACATGGACATGACATAATAGGTGAGCTCGTCGCCGTTGGCGCCCTTGCGCTTGGCGGGCTGGACAAAGATGACCCGCTCCTCGGGCTTGTCCGATGCGGCGCTGTTCCAGATGACGCTGAGGAAGCCGCCGCCGACCTGGAAGGCGATGTTGCGTAGGTTGGTGGTGAATTCGTTGCCGAGCGAGGACACGCCCTGGATCTGCTGCACAAAGAGAAGGTAGTCCCCGCGCTCCGTGATGTTCCACGTCTTGCGCGCCGCGACGTCGCCGAACGCCAAGAGGTAAAAGTCTTCATCGAGGACGATGGCGTAAAAATCGGGGCCCACAAAGTACGACGAAGTCTCGCCCGCGTTGATGTCGTCCAGGACAGTCTGGACCTGGGCCTCGGAGGCCGCGAGCTGCAAGTCGGAAACGACTTCGCCGACGAGAGCGCGGGCGTTCGTCTCGGAGCAGGGCGCGGCGAATCTGGCCGAGCACGAGGCTTCGACCGCGGGGCGGGCGACCCCGTAGCCGTTCATAAGGTAGTACTCGCGGTCGTACTTGCTGATCTTGTTGACAAAGGCTGCGAAGGTCGGGTAGCCGTCCGCCCCGGCGAGTTCGATCCACCCGCCGCCGGCGTTGGCGAGGCTGACGAGGCTGGCGTGAATGCTCTGCACCTGGGTGGCGTCAATGTGGCGCGTGGAGAGCGCGCTGGCGACGCTGGCGTGGACATTGGTCGCTTCGAGGCTGTCGGCCATGACGGTGCCATTGTAGTCGACAACAACGACGCCGAATCCGCCGGCCATCTTGTACTCGTCCGAGGTGGTGAGCGTGGGGAAGGCCTCGGTCGCGGGGATGTCTGTGAGCAGCTCGACCTCGGCGTGCGCAGAGAGCGTGAGGACGTTGCCGATGGAGCAGGGCTCGGCGACGCTTGCGGAGCAGGCGGCGCAGAGCGCGGCCTCTGCGGGGGGGTCGCGCACGTGGTTAAAGCCGGTCCCGACGAGGTACTGCACGCCGCCGTGGGCAAAGCCGGTGACGAAGCTGACCTTGGGCTTGAGCTCGTTCTGCGCGCCAATCATCCACATATAAGTCGCCCATCCGCCGCCGCTGAGCGCGGCATCGGCAAAATCGTAGTGGAGCTCGGTACCGTTCATGAAGGAGACGTCGACGACGCTGTTGGTAACATTGAAATGGTCCATCCCGACGTACTTGAGATTTTTGTGTCCGAGCACGCGCTGCGGCATGTTTAGCTCGTACCCGAAGAGGTACCACGTGCCGTCGCGAAAGGAGTTGTCGATGGGATACGAGATTTCGTTCCAGATCTCCTTGAGGTCCTGCTCGGAGGCGGCCTCCATGCCGCGCGTGAGGACGCCGCCAATGAGCGACCGAACGTTCTGGATGCTGCAGCGGCGATTGACGCTGTTGGGGCAGGCGTCGACGTCCATGCGCGGCAACCTGCGCTTGGCGATCATGGACAGCACGATGTAATCGTCGCCGTCCACCGTGGCCTTGCTCACGTAGGCAAAGCTGGCAATGGGCTCGTTGGGGCGGTCTTCGGACGTGAAGAAGAATTTGAGCCAGCCATCGCTTGCGGGCTCGGCGGCGGCGCGAATCTCGTCGGAGAGCGACTCTTGCAGCGTGGCCACCGAAAGCTCTTGCGCAATTTGGCCCATGGTGAGGCCATTGAGCTCCGTGGCCCGGCCGTTGGCGATACAGGTCATTCCAGTCGTCTCGAGGACGTACGGCGCAAAACCAAAGCCGTCTTGGACGTTGAGGTCTTTGCTGTTGACAGAGGCGAGCAGGGCGGCGAGATTGGTGGTCTCTTCGAGCTCAATGGTGACGCTGTCAACGAGGCGGCGCACATTGTTGAAGGAGCACTGCGTGGAGTACCCCGCAGAGCAGGCGGGGAAGGTGCTCGAGGATTTGTCGTCGAGCAGGCGCTCGGGACGCTGCGCGCTCGCGTCCTGCAGCAGGCTGCCCAACACTGCGCACACGATAAGATAGGTGGTGGTCTTCATGATTGATCTGATTGCGTGCTTCGACGATATGGGTTTGGTGCAGTTACGAACCGCAGGATCATGTAGAAGAATCACGAAACGGACCCGCCGCGCCTGGCAGACATACGCCTTTCCTTGCTGCAGCCACAGCGGAATCTAGCCCGCGTCACTTTTCATTCTAGGTACCATGGATGGTCCAGTTAGAGCCTCTCTTGTTCTTGGTGGTACAGGCAGCCAAGGCCCCGAACCGGTTCATTTGGCGGTTCCGCATGCGCGCAAGTGCTCGTCGAGCGCACCGGGGTTACAAACGAGATCAGACGCTCGGAAGCGGAGGGATTCATCATGGGTGACCAAGGGGGACCTCTGGGGAGATGTGCGAGGCCATGCGCTCATCACTTTTGTACGTACGTACCGGGTACGTACCAGGCAGCCATTGCACGACAAGACCGAGATGGAAGGAGCGCGAGGACAGGATGACTTTATTGAAAGAACGCAGCACGAGGACAATGCTGTGCTCTTCTTTTTGTTGGTACGTACCGCCAGCCTTAGCGCATCCTCAACACCTGGCGAGAACCTCCTTCCGCGCGAAACTTCAGATATAATGTTTCCGTTGAACAAGCATGGCACTAGCTCTAGAGCATGTGCCGATGCAATTTTTGTAGAAGAGAGGTGACTCGTCGGGTAGATAAAATTATGGTCCGTGACTCTGAGGGTGTGCACGTGGTTCGCATTCAGACATCGCAGCCGCTGATACGAGCTAGTCGTTTCGACGAGTCACCCGGCGACTTTGGTGCCGCGCTTCGGCGGTAGCAAAAGAGCGAAAGCATAGCGAGATCGCGACCGTCTGTGCGCGGCCGACGGCGGCTCGCGGAGACGCGAGCTGGACATGGAGTGGCGGCGCAAAAGGCCTCGCGCGGCTCGAGAGCGGCGCGACGCTCAGGAGGATGGGCTTTGCTGCGGTCCGCACCGAGGCGACGACGGTACTTTTTCCGGACGTGGCGGCGCCGCGATCCTTCCTGGTGTCGTGGTGGATAACCGTGCTGGTAAACTTGGTCGGCATCGTCTTCTTCACGTGGTCCTCGTTCAAGGTGTGGCGGGCGTTTTCACGATCGCGGGGGCGCGCAAGAAGGACGCTGCGCGAGTTGCTGTGCCAAGTCGTCACCAGCGCATGCATGAACCTACTGTGCGTCTCACTGGTCGTGTTCAAGTTTAGCTGGCAGGTCTGCTCTGTCGTTGGAGGAGTCGCGCCCGCTTGGTATGTGATGGCGCACTTTTTCTGCTACCGCGTGCTGGCGCTTCGCGCCGAAAGCGTGGTGACGGTGATGCCGTGGTGGTACGCGCTGCTGCTGCGCGGGATCCGATTGTGCTTGCTGGGCGTCATTCCGCTCAACGTGACGACCTTTATTGTATTTTCAGGAAAGCTGGTCTTTGAAGAAGAGTACTGCACGCAAAATCTCAATCGGTACCTCCCGATTGTGGCTGCTTTCGTGGACAGCCTGGTTTCCGCCAGTCTATTATTTCTCTTTGTCGCCCCTGTGCAGCGGCAAGCGCACATGGCTGTTACCGAGCATTCTAGCGACCGTAGTTTACGAGCTCGCGGCGACCAGGACACAACTCGGGTCCTTCGCAAGGTGGCAACGCAGAACCTGCTGTTGTCCTCGGTCCCGATTCTCACGACATTCATGTACCTAATTGTCATTATTCTGATTGTGGTGAGCCGAGACTCGGTGGAGCGCGAGGAGATGCAGCACTGGCGCAACCTGACGCTGTACGGCGCCGGCTTTGACACAATCATCAACGCGGGTGCCTTGCTGGCACTCTACCGCAAGCTCCTTTTCCCCCCGAAACGGCAGACACAGAAGAGGGTGGCCCCTGCCAGCAAAAGCTCGACGCTGCTCGATGCTTGCTCCAAGATAGAGCGCCACGCCCAAGAAACCAAACAAAAGGCGCACAAGAAAAAAATCAGATTACCCTGGACGTGAGCTTGCCTCGCGGTAGCTGGACCTAACGCTTGTATTTACATGTTAGACACAAATTCCGAGTCGAATCTTATCAGACTGTAACGAGAAATGGCGGCCGACATTGCCCATGATCACCGCCATCGGCATGGGCGCGAGCACGGGCTCCAAGACGCGTTTTCAGGATGAGAATCTTGATCCGGCGCGAGGTTTGTACCCTCGTCCATGGGCGCTGATGAAGAAGAGCTCCATTTAGATCATCCCGCACGTCCATCCTGCCCGGGTCCACCAGGGAGGGACCCAAGGCAAGCAGGATCAGGACTGGCGATCCTGCCATGCTAGATCTGATATGGACCAGGACATGACCGCCTGCCTGGCTGCTGGCTGCCTGGCTGCCTGGCTGCCTGGCTGTCTGGCTGCCTGCTGCCTGGCTGCCTGCCTGCAAAGGGTTTGATGGCGTTCATGCGCAGGCAGCGGCACAAGGCAGGCCATGCTGCTACGAACAAGTGTCGTCATGAGCACGTCTTGAGTCTCACCTTTCCCATGTTCGGCCGCCTCGGGCTGCTGGCGCGAGCAAAGGCGGTCGATGTGGCACTTGTTTCAGCTGTTGGCGAGCCTCGCCCCTCGATTTCCGAGAGGATCTTGGATTGTCACATGCCTGTCTTTGGCAGCTCGAGATCCCAAGGCGAGAATTGCGTGCGAGAAACCGACATCGTCCCTGGCAACAGCACCTGGCCCGAGCCACTCGCTGTTGCCTTCACCGGCGCTGCCTGGCGAGTCCTACGTCGTGACGAACTCGAAGCGCAAAAACGAACGCATCCAGATGAGGGCGCTCTCAAAGTCGAAAATTCGAGCGTGGCCTCTGTCGGCACGGTCAGAATGAGGCTTCGCAGCGTGCAGATTGAAGCAAAGTTGCATGGTAAGGTGAAATCTAGAGCCTTCCCGCATCCATTCGGAGCTCGCCAAATGCGGGGCAAAGAGACAGAACAGCCGACCGCCTTTGCAATTCCAAGTCATGATTGGTGCCACGGGGCCGGCCACTTGGCAAGGCCAATGCCTAGGTTTACTTACTCCTTTTGCGCGGCCACGGCGGCCTTGGTGGCGGCGGCGGCCCGCCGCGCCGCCGCCGCGGCGCTTCCAGCATCAACGGCTCTTAGAAAACTTTGGTGCCCGTCCAGCTCCCCTGCGAGGTCATGATTTTCGTTTCGGTTATCGTTTCGTGGCACATGGCAATGATGGCATGGCTTTTTGGCTGGGGCGCTCTTCTGAAAACTTGCGCCACGGCGGCCGGGCCGCGGCGAGGCGGACACTAAATTGACAAGATGGCGCCGCCCAGGCCAGGATGACGCGGCTACTCCCAGAAAGGAGCGAGAACACGACAGTGTTGCACGGAGACGTGAACGCGCCTTCGAACGTAGTACGCCTGCGCATCGCAAGCGTGATAATTGCCGCTTGCGTGGCCTTCACGTTGCTCGCGTTCGGGTACTTTGTCTGGCAGGCGCTGAGACGAGTGCGGCGCGGCCAAAGGAACGCGTTGCTGCGGCAGATTCTCTTGGAGCTCTTGCTCTCGCTACTGAGCGGCTTTGCCCTCAACGCGTACAATGCAGTCATGCACGCGGTGAGCATGCCGTGGCGCACGTGCCTCTACGTGAGCACGGTTCCGGCTCTTCTTTATGCCCTTTCCCGGGTATTTTGCTACCGCGTGCTCTTACTTCGCGACAGGACCGTGGAAAGTATCATGTCAGCGACGTATGCACGAGCGTTGTACATGACGCGATCAGGGATTCTTTTCGCGCTCCCGGTAGTCGTCCTCATGATGATCACGACGGACGCAAAATTGCTCTTTGCGGAGAGAATCTGCACGGTAACGCTGCGCGGCTTCATACCAGCCGTGGCGTCGATAGGAGACGTTATCTTGTCGAGTATGCTGATCTTGCTTTTTGCGATGCCCGTGCTCCAGCAGCGAAAGATCTTCTCAAGCGATGGGGTAAGCACCTCGAGGACCCGTAAATCGAGTGTTGTGAACGTGGCCTTTCGGAACATGGGACTGTCACTCGTCGCAACCGTGACCTCTTTCACCTACATGGTTCTCCTCGTGTACGTCTTCGGGCGCACGCCCTCTGAGAGCGCGAGCTTGGAGGATCTGCACCTCCAGCTCTTCCCCTGCTATGCTGCGGCGGTCGATACGCTCATCAACGCCATGGATCTTGTGCTCATTTATTGGAAGCTCATCTTCCCTCCTCGACGCCGCGTAAAGGTTCGCGCGTCGGCGCAAGGGGTCCCGGTACGCAAAAGAGTTACAAAGGATGGCGTCGCCACGAGCTCGAGCGTTGCATTGCTGTGAGAAAGAACGGCCCGCGAGCCTTTTTTGAGGCGAACTGTGGAGCCTCGAAGCGCGAGCCTTGAAGCATACTTCGAAGCGCTGCTACTGCCTGCATGGCCGCCGGTCGGGCACACGCACGCTGACTAATCAGGCCGAGTCCGAGTCCCAAAGCGGCGTCCACGTCGCGGAGTGAATAGACCAAAACAGAACTGTACCGTTGTAAATTAGTAAACTCAGCGCTGCTACCAAGTCCGGGCGGCGTCCACGATGCTGCTGCTCCAAAAACTGAGTGCCGGGTAGGCCAGACTCGCAGGGATCGCTAACTAAAACGGCTCACGTCACGGTAGAGTCGCCGACTGACCCAAAGTCCCCACTGACTTACGAGTGGGGGGCCGCAGCCCTAAAGGCTCGTCGCGGCGGCCGCCGCGGCCCTCGGAAACGGCCGTGGCCGCGCGAGGCTGCGCGAGCCGGCCGGCAAACTCGAATCAGAGTCGCGGCCGGCTCGGAGCAAGGTCTTCGTGCGGAAAAATGGGTTTCGTGGCGCATCGAGATGCGAACTCGTCGATCGCGTTTCCGAGTGAGCCGACACCTGCCTCGTTTGAGACGGTGCGGGTCATGTCCGTCGCGCTCGCTGTCGTGCTGATGGTGATTGTCGTCGTATGGATGGGCGCAGTGGCGCGGGCGCTGCGGAAGATGTCAAGAGCCAGGTCCGAGAACAAACGTCAGGCCGCGACGAAACAGACCATGCGTGAGCTCATGGCCTTTCTCGTGTGCTGCCTGGGTTTGAACGTCGTGGTTGTGTTCAACCTCGAGGTCCGCATGGGGTGGTACGCGTGCTCGATCATGGGTATGATTCCCTCGGTCTTTTATTCCATGGTGCGATTTTACGGGTACCGCGTCCTGTTGATGCGAGCCAAGACCGTAGAGGCGATCATGCCGACGTGGCTCAAGATCCTGCAGCGCCTCGTGAGCCTGGGAACCTATGGCGTCTTTGTGATCATTGCAATGGTGATCATTGCGTTCTCGGGCAAGATCATCTTTGAGGAAGAAATTTGCACCCAGAGCGTGGGGACCCTCGCCCCTCTCGTCGGGGCCGTCCTGGACACGTGCTTGTCGGCGTCGCTCTTGATTGTCTTTGTTGTCCCGGTCTTGCAGCATAGCCGCATAGAGAGCAGGTCAAGCTACAAGTCGGGCCAGGCGGCGACGCCCGGGTCGGTCCCCAGGGCGAACAAGCTGAGGAACGTGGCGATTCGCAACCTGGTACTGTCCTCATTCTCGATCGGCACCTCGCTGTTTTTCATGGTCGCCGTGGTCATCTTGCGCGTTCCGGACGACTCGCAAGACTTGGATGTGCAGCACCGGCGGCTTTTCTCCTGCTATGGAGCCTCGCTTGACTCTTTCGGCAACGCGACCGTCTTCATCCTCATGTACCGTAAGCTTCTCTTTCCAGACGCTGCAAACCAAACTGTCCATCCGTCGGGTCCTCCCGGGGATCCTACAGGCACGCCTTCGGGCGAGACGCAGACGACACGCCAGTCCCAATCGCTTTGACCATCTATGTTTGCTCACCAAGATGATGCTTCGCGTTGCCATCATCATCCAAGGTTGCCTCGCGATCTTCGGGGCGTGGTTTTGGGGGACGGAATCGGCTGCAAGCACTTTATCGGGAGCTGGGTGGATTGAGCTGGGCGCGTGATAGTGAACTCTAATAGTATGTAAAGGCCTGCGCATGGTCGAGCCAGAACCAATGCCGTCGGCAATAGGCTCGAATACCAGCCTGCCGTGACCTCATCATTTGGGTTATTAGAGGACTCGTAACCCCAAGTCGCCGGGGAAATTAGAAGCCACCACAATATTGGGGTCGGGGAAATTAGCTTATCAGGGCGAAGCTTTGTGCAGGCGTGCGCCTGAAGGACTTGTGTTTCCCCGTTTGACCGAAATCCTGCCGTGCCCCCTTTCCATGTAGTAGACAATCTAATCTGGGCGAGATCCCAAAGCACGGCCGCATCATCGTCAGCGGCTCCCAGAGCACGGCCGCATCTGGGCGCGTGACAGTGAACTCTAGTAGTCTGTGCAAGTCTTTTGCAAGGCCGAGCCAGGGCCATCAAAGGCAACCTCGGATGCCCCGAAATTCTTTGTCCCAGTAGATTCTCTTCTATCTATCGCTGGTGCAAGCCTGTGCAAGTATATTGCAAGGCCGAGGGAGTTCCGTTGACTGTGCCATGGAGACCCGACCGACTCGAATATCGTGAGAGGGCGTAGTCTGACCCGGACTCAACTTGGCCACGCACTCGCAACCCAGTGGCAACTTATGTCTGAACCGAGACTCTGACCCGCGCGCAGTTCGTCTCGAGTCACTCGGGTACGGTTATACCCTTGTGGTACCAAGTTCTGCGGTTGGGCCCATGAATTTGACCCTTTCTCTTCCTGGGTCTTCCAGGCTTTTCGAGCGCGATCATCGTTCACGTATGATTGCGAAAAAACTGCACCCAGGCCAACGTTCGATGCTAGGGCGAAACTGCTGAGAGGAGGCGGCCGCCGGCTCGCCTCGGCGAGCAAAACTCGAAACCAGGCCGGGCTGCAGAGCTGCTGACGGGTTGGGGCGCCGTCGAGACGACCATGGGATTTGCGGCGACGCGAGATGCGGAAACTTTGATCCTTTTCGCCGACGTGCCGGCGCCCGCCTCCTTCAAGAGGGCACGGATTGCCTCGATCGTGATTGCTGCTGCCTTGTCGGTCGTCCTTCTGGTGTGGCTCGGTGCTGCAGTCCATGCGCTGCGGAAATTGGCGAGGGCGAGAACGGAGAATCGGCGGCAGGCCGCGACGAAGCAAACCTTTCGCGAGCTGATTGCCTTTCTCGTGTGCTGCCTCAGTCTGAATGTCCTGGTCATTTTCAACCTCGAGGTTCGCATGGGATGGTACGCGTGCTCGGTCATGGGGATGATTCCTTCCATTGTGTACTCGATGATGCGCTTTTACGGGTATCGCGTCCTCCTGATGCGAGCCAAGACCGTGGAGGCGATCATGCCGGCGTGGCTCAAGGTCTTAGAGCGACTGGTCAGACTGGGAACCTACGGCGTCTTTGTCATTATTGCGATGGTCGTCGTTGCATTTGCTGGGGCTCTCACCTTTCAAGAGGGGACCTGCACGCCGACCGTGGGCGCCCTCCCACCCCTGCTTGGCGCTGTTCTCGATACGCTCTTGTCCGGGTCGCTGCTGGTCGTCTTTGTTGTCCCAGTCCTCCAGCATAGCCGGCGGGAAAGCAAGTCAACGTCGGCGGCCTCGGCCCCCGGGGCCAACAAGCTGAGGCATATGGCGATCCGCAACTTGGTCCTATCGACCTTTTCCATCGGGACCTCGGTCTTCTTCATGATCGCCTCGGTCTTGCTGCGCGTCCCAGAAGACTCGCAAGACATGAGCATGCAGCACCGGCGGCTCTTCCCGTGTTATGGCGGCGCGCTCGATTCGTTCGGCAACGCGACAATCTTTGTTCTCATGTACCGCAAGCTTCTCTTTCCTAGGTCGGTCGTTTACCAGGTCCATCCCTCTGGTCCTTCGGGCGAGGCAACGTCGGCTCAACAATAAGGTCCCTTCTGGCGGCGAGACAATAGTGCAAAGTCCCTTCTCGCCGCACATCTGGCGGCGAGGTGAAATTGGACCAACGCTGGAAGGATAAGCATCACAACTCGATATATCTGGCTTTTTTGTGGGTCACGACGATCTGCCACACTTCGTGCGTCATCAGCGAGACGAGCGAAGACGATATTCAGCGCACGGGGCCTGCAACCTCGTTCTGGTCACGACAAAGGGGCATCCGATTCCTGACAACGGCTTGAGTGAGCAGCCCGTCCAATTTCCAACTGGCCGGCGACGCCAGCACTACAAACGTTGGAGCGCGTCATGTTCAAGAGAGTTGGGGTGGCACCGTGGCATGTCAGTTTCATTCTTATTGTGCATGGGACGTGCATGGCGAGTAGGAAGTTGGAACCAAGCTCTCAGCGATCGAGCTTCAAGCAAACCTCAAACGCGTCAGCTCGTCGGCTGGCGATTGCATCGTACGATGCCGGTCATCCCCATTCGGACCGAGAATGCGACGCTCCTGTACGCCGAGGTGGACGCGCCAGCCAACTTTTTGCGCGTGCGCGCTGCGAGCGTCGGATTTGCCGCTCTTGCGGCGGTGATTTTAACGGCGTATATGTGGCTCGTGTGGCGGATGCGCCGGCGACTGAGCGATCGGCCAAAGACGCACGTGATGCAGACCCTCCGCGAGATCCTCCTGACGCTGCTGGCGAGCATTCTGTTGAATGTGGTGAACGTCTTCATGTACTCGGTGCAGATGCCCTGGCGCACGTGTCTGGTGGTGAGCACGTTTCCGGGCGCGCTGTACTCGCTGTCGCGGTTCTTTTGCTACCGCACGCTTCTTCTGCGCGCGCGCACCGTAGAGTGCATCATGCCCGAGTGGTACCTCAAGCTCCTGTGGCTGACAAAGTTGGCCGTATTCGGGACCATTCCGTTTCTAATCGTGACCGTTATTACGTCGAAAGCCCGCGTCGTCTTTGCGGAGAGCTTTTGCACGGTGGAGCTCGACGGCGTGATCCCGACGCTGGCGGCGGTGCTGGACGCGCTGCTCTCGTGCCAGCTGGTGATGCTCTTTGTTCTGCCAGTGCTCAAGCAGAGCATGTTTCATGCGCGGGAGACGAGCGGCAAGGCCGCCGCCTCCGGCAGCAGCGGCGGCGGCGGCGGCGAGAGCAGCCAGCAACGGCTGAAGCGAGCAGCGGTGCGGAATTTTGTGCTCTCGCTTGTCGCCATCCTGTCGTCGGCTGCCTTTCTGACCTCGCTCGTCATCTGTTTCGGACGCGCCTCTTCCGCGAGCGCGAGCATTTACAATCAGCACCTCCGCATCTCCCCCTGCTACGGCGCGGCCACGGACACCTTGATCAACGCGACGGCGCTCTTGGCCATTTACGAGAAGCTCATCTTCCCGCGCCGCGAGAAGCGCCGGGCGAAGACGCGACCGGCGGCGGTCGCAGCCGCCAGCTTCCAGAGCGCGAGCGCGGCGGCAGCCGCACACGGCTCGGCAACGGCCAATTCGATACCCACTGTCACGGCGGGCGCAGAAACCGCTCCGTGGGAGCCTTCCGAGGTCGAGCCGGAGTCTCGCGGCGACCAATAGCAATGCGTCGTGGACGGTTACGTTTCGCGGGACATGTCCCGCGAGCTGGGTCTCGTAACTCTCGTTGGCTCGCTTTTCTCGCTCGCGTTGTTGACTCAGACGGTGTGGGGCGACGGTCGAGACGGCAACTACGTCGTCCAGGAGGTAAGCAGGCTCTCGTACGTACGTACAAGGCGGTCAGGGTTCGCTCTGTGGAGTAATCTACAGAAGTTGACCTCAAGTTGACGAGAGCCAAAACTTCGGTCGAAGCACGTCCGTGATGAGATGAGACCCTTAGCGGGTGACCGAGGCAGTTCAGAGTCGTCGAGATGAGCTTTGTGGCGCCGCGCGATGAGGCGAGCACGCTCGCGTTCGCCGGCACGGCGATGCCGGAAAACTTTCGCCTGGCGCGGCAAGTCGCGCTAGCAATTGCGACGGTCGCCGTGGTCATCTTTGTGGTGGCGGTGCGCGTTCTTTGGCGGGCGGTCGAGCGAGCGAACCAGGGCGCGAGCGTGGCGGCGCGACAGACGCTGCGCAACCTGTTCTGGCTCATGGTGGTTTACCTGCTCCTGAACGCGACGGACTTTGCTCTGCACGCCTTTCCCTTGTCATGGCAGGCGTGCGCGGTGCTCGGGGTCTTACCAGCCGACCTGTACGTCTTGTCGCGCTTCTTTAGCTGCCGCGTGCTTATTGCGCGCGCCGAAGCGGTGGGCATGGTCATGCCGGGGTGGTACCACTTTGTCCTCGCGCAGATGCGCATCGGGTCGCACTGCGTGTGGCCGATGCTGGTGCTGGCGAGCATTTCGTGTTCGGGCAGCCTCCTCTTTGAGCCGGGTGTCTGCACGCAGCAGCTCAACGGAATGCTCATCTTCGTGGGCGGCTTTCTCGACGGCTCCGTGTCCGTGATTATGCTGATTCTCTTCATCAAGCCAATCCTGCGCGAGAGAGGGCGATATTGGCACCGCACGCACAGCAAAACAGACGAGACAACGACCACGCCCCAGAGCGACGTGGTGGCGGAACAGCGGCTTCGTAAAGCTGCGCTGAATGGCTTTGTCTTTTCGGCCATTCCCATCGTGACCACGTTCATCTTTCTGTGCATGCACGCGCCCACCAACGACGAAGCGGCGCTCGAGAAGCTCGAGAACCAGCACTACCGCCTCTTTACCTTTTACGGTTCGAGTCTCGACTCGCTCATCAATGCCGCCTCGCTGGTCATGCTGTACCGCAAGCTCGTCTTTGGCAGGACCAAGCGAAGGGTGTGGTCTCGTCCTTTGCGCACCCTCAAAGAGACATCGGAAGAGATCATCTCAAGCTCCAAGGTGACGTCGATGCCCGCCACCAGATCTTTCTTTCTTTTTCGCACCATCAAGGTAGACAAGCCCATCTCGGTGGCGTCTACGCCCGCCTCCTGATTGCTTTGTCGCACCATCAAGGTGGACGAGCCCATCTCGAGCTCCAAGGTGGCGCCTGCGCCCGCCTGATCATTGTTATCCCATGCGCACCATCAAGGTAGACGAGCCCATCTCGAGCTCCAAGGTGGCGTCCACGCTCGCCTGATCTTTGTAATACTAGTTTGACTTGTCGTCTCGAGAGATGTCATCTTCGATTCGACCGCGACGTATCACTGGAGACGGAAACGCACGAAAACCCATCCCTGCAGCACCTAAATTTGGTCCCGATGCTGGGCGGCGCGGCGAGGACAAAGCGCAGAACAAGCGCCCGGTCCAGGGTCAAATGCCGTCAAAGCGCCAGATATACGAGAATTTGAGCGGATGAGAGGGCTGCGACTCGACTTTTGCATTACCACCTGCTTTGGCCGCTGCTTTGCCGGAAAGAGAGCCTTGCGAAACAGGGCAAAGATGACGAGCATGTTGGCGAGTGCATCAACACCGCCAGACCCGCTTTCTGTCATCTCATCAGCCAAGTTTAGGCAGCCCGAGACTCCTTGCAAAAATTCTGCCTCGAGTCACCGAGCGCCCCATTGCAACTAGGTTTGTTATCTAGACTCCAAAGAATAGTCTTAGTCTGCCACGCACTGCAAGGTTTTTGCCACATGCCGCGCAGCCCCTGACCACAAGGGGAGAGCCGTTCATTCGGTACGAGTTACACGAGTTACATACCGTTCACTAGGCCGAGGCCTACTATGTACCGGGGTTGCCAGGTCTCGATCGCCAATGAACATTGCGCGAACGGCGATGGGGTTCCTGGCGGACCGCAGCGAGGCCGGCTCGCGCGTGTTCCCCGATCTGAGCGCGCCGCCGCGCTTTATTAGGGTGCGCGATGGGACGTTTATCGTGAACGCGCTCACAACGCTGGTCTTTGCAGTGGGCTGCGTTCTGGTGGGCCGCGCCTTGCGACGGAGCAAGGGTGTCGCTCGGCGCGCCATGCGCGAGACCCTGGGCATGATCGTCGTGAGTCTCACCGTCAACGCCTGGGCGGTGGCTATGCTGGCCGGCACGCACGACTGGAAGGCCTGCGTCCGGCTTGGCCCGTGGGGCGGAGCGCTGTACACCATCATGCATTTATTCTGCTACAGAGTGCTGGTCGTACGTGCCGAATCCGTGCAGAGCATTATGCCCATGTGGTACCGCCACGTGCTTCAGTTTGTGCGCTTGGGCATGTACTCTTGCTTCATCATGTCCGTCCTGACGTTCCTGGTCTTTTCGAGCAAGGTGTACTTTGCGGAAAAGATTTGCATGGTGCAAGTGAACGGGTTCCTACCCGCGACGCTGGCCGTCGTAGACACGATGCTGTCTGCAACCCTGCTGGGTCTCTTCGTTTTGCCGGTGTTAATTTAAAGCAGAGAGGTGCGCCGATTGCAACTCCGCAGACCGCGACAAGCACGGGAAACATTCGCAGAGAGGAGAGCAGCATGTTGATCCGACGCGTCGCGCGGCAAAACTTGCTTTTCTCCTCTATTCCGATCGTGTCGACCGTGACATATCTCTCGGTTGTCGCAAAGTTGAACACGACGGAAACGCACGAGGATCCATCCCTGCAGCACCTGAATTTGATCCCAATGCTCGGCGGAGGCATCGATGCCCTCATCAACATGCTCGCCATCTTTGCCATGTTTCGCAAGGTTCTCTTCCCGGGTAGGCATCGGCCAAAGTAGGTGGCAGTGCAAGATTCGAGTCGCGGCCTTCCCTCCGCTCGAATTCTCGTACGCCTTTGCGGAGCCGGGCGCTTGTTCTGCGCATGACCTCGACGCGCCCGGCCCGCTTTCTGCGTTCTCACCAGCAAAGCGCAGGGAGTTTGCCTCGGGTCACCGAGAGCCCCATTGCGCAGCACAACCTCGTTCTCTAATAAGCGCCAATGAATAGTAGTCTGTAGCCTAGTCTGCCAAGGTCTTTGCCACATGCCGCGCAGCGCCTCATCACAAGGGGAGATCCGTTCGTTCGGTACGAGTCACGGTTACCTTATCTACCGTTTACTTTAGCTAGGCCTACCACGTAGCGTAGCGGGTGCCAGGAATCGATCGCCAATGGACAGTGCGCGAACGACGATGGTGAAGCGACGATGGGGTTCTTGGCGGACCGCAGCGAGGCCGGCTCGCGCGTGTTCCCCGATCTGAGCGCGCCGCCGCGCTTTATCAGGGTGCGCGATGCAACGTTGATCGTGAACGCGCTCACAACGCTGGTCTTTGCAGTGAGCTGTGTTCTGGTGGGCCGCGCCTTGCGACGGAGCAAGGGTGTCGCTCGGCGCGCCATGCGCGAGATCCTGGGCATGATTGTCATGAGTCTCGCCGTCAATGCGTGGTCGGTGGCTTTGGTGACGGGCGCGCACGACTGGAAGGGCTGCGCTCAGCTCGGGTCTGTGGGCGCAGCGCTGTACATCATGATGCACTTTTTCTGCTACAGAGTGCTGGTCGTGCGCGCCGAGACGGTGCAGGAAATCATGCCCACGTGGTACCACCACGGTCTCAAGCTCGTGCGAGTGAGCATGTACGCTTGCTACATCATTTCTGTCCTGACGTTCATAGCTTTTTCGGGCAAGCTATACTTTGCGGAAGACTTTTGCGCGTTGCGGCTGAACGGGTCTCTGCCCGTGATGCTCGCTGTCGTGGACACGACGCTCTCCGTGACGCTGCTGGGTCTCTTTGTTGTGCCGGTGTGGAAGCATAGCGCTGCGCGGATTGGCGATCCGCAGTTTGCGAGCAGCTCGGGGAATGTGCGCAATAATGAGAGCAGCAAGATGCTTCGACGCGTCGCGTTGCAGAACCTGCTCTTGTCCTCTGTCCCCATCATGTCGACGGTGATTTACCTCATTATCATCGCCAGGACGAACACGGAAGACATGTACGCGGACCCATCGCAGCAGCACTTTGCCTTTGCAGCAATGCTCGGCGCTGGCATCGACTCCATGGTCAACATGCTCGCCATCTTCGTCATGTTTCGCAAGATCCTCTTTGGTAGTAGACGCGCACGGTAGACTCGCCGACACCCCGTCGCCGCCTCCGCGTTCTGCGCTGTTACGAAGAAAAACCTATTGAACGCCGGCGGTGAACTCCGCCGGCGCTGCGGTCTGCGGCCGAGGTCCCGAGGCTTTTGACGAGCTTCCGATGGCAGCGAGCCTTTTAGCTCCAAACTGATAACCTGCTGTAATACTTTCGGTCAATTCGATCGCCTCGCGGGCCGTGTTTCCTTTCTCCGTCGTCCTCCGGCGCGTGCCGGGCTTCCGTCCCGGGTGTAGTACTAGTAGTACCACCCTCCTCGCCATCAGTTTCGCTCGCCGCAATGGCACAACAGCCTGACTGAGGATCGCGGTACGTACGAACGTAGAATCTCGTCGTCCGAGACGGACCTTCAATCAATCTATCTCCAAAGAATGGCTCCAAAGAAGGTCCCTTCAGGACCGAGATTTTAGAGTCAGGCTTCTTCTGCAAAGAATGATCTCAAACAAACAAACTTTCCAAGGAAAGCAAACCAAAGGAAAGGAAAGTAAAGCAAAGCAAAGAATCGCGGGTCCCGTCCCGTCCCGTCCTCTGCGGGCCGCGCGCACGCGCCGCGCGAGCTGATCCGCGAGCCCGGCCCCCGGGTCGTCCTGCATCGTCCAAGACTCCGCCTGCGCGCCGCCCGCGCCAGCACGCGCCGCTGCGGGGAGACTGTGGGACAATGCTGTGGGGCGCCCGGGAAGACTTACAGTCACTTACTAGACTCGACGCATTTGCATTTGAATCAGAATCAGTTTGAATTCGAATTCGAATTCGAATTCAAATTCAAATTCAAATTCAAATTCAAATTCAAATTCACGGGGTGTGTGCCGCCACGATTGATTATTATCGATGTCGTGAGATCTTGATTGACATGTGAATGATTGATTGAAGGCAGCACGCGCACGCGGCGAGAATGACGGCCAGGAGTTGGCCGGTTGCGATCCCACGGCGCCGGTGGGAGTGGTCCTGATGACGCCCGAGGCCGGACGCCGTCGAAGGAAGTCTGCAGCGGCAGCAAACCCGGAAAATAAGACCCCGTCTCGTCTCGTCTCGCCTCGTATCGGCACGACGGCGGCGGAGATGGCGACCATGGAGCTCTCGAAGCGCATGCGCATGGACACGCACAAGGTGCACCGCGAGGCGGAGTCGGCAGGGTTCATGAAGGCGTTTATGAAGGGAAAGCTCTCGAAGGAGGAGCACACGGCGTACCTCGTGCAGCTGTACCACGTCTACGTGGCGCTAGAGGCCGCGTACGAGGAGGCATGCCAGGCGTCGGCGGAGAAGGAACTCCTGCAGACGCTGTATTTTCCGGACCAGCTCGACCGCGTCGCGTCCCTCGAGGAGGACCTCGAGTACTACCTGGGCAAGGACTGGAAGGAGAATGAGGCGGTCGTCACGCCGTCGCCCGCCGCCAAGGCGTACGCCGACCGCATGACCGAGCTCGGGCAAAAAGACCCCATCCTGCTCGTGGCCCACGCCTACACGCGGTACCTGGGCGACCTCTCGGGCGGCCTCATGCTCGGCGAGGTGGCGCGCAAGACCTTTGACCTCCACGACGACGAGGGGCTCGCCTTTTTCACCTTTGCCGAGATCCCGGACCCGGACGCCTTCAAGAACGAATACCGCGAGCGCATGAACGGCCTCGCGCTCTCCGAGGACCGCGCCAAGGAGGTCTCGCAGGAGGCCATCCTGGCCTTTCAGCTCAACATCAAGCTCTTCCAGGAGCTCGACGCCCAGTTCGGCCTCGACGCCAATGGCGACAAGATCGCCGCGGCGACGCCCGCTATTACCGACGGCGCAGCCGACGCGCCCGCCGGCGCCTGCTGTCTCGTCATGTGATCACAAAACGATGTTGCTCTTTCTTCTCTCCTCCCCCCATGCAAGGACAAAAGCCATGCTTGGTCTCATTGTGTTCTGGGACACGAATCTAGCTAGCTAAGCAAGCCGGCAGCACTCGTTCAGACGGGGAACCATCTCGGCATTTCAGCTCAACAATAAGCTCTTGCAAGAGCTCAAGATCGCCGTGACGGCGCCGGCCCTCACCGATGGCACCGAGGACGCGCCCGCTGGCCCCTGCTGACCACGAACGATGCTCTTCCACCCCGCTGGCGCGTAAATAAACGCCGACGACAAGCCAAGCCAAGGAGACCTCCAAGAAGACCATCCTGGCCTTTCATTTCGATCGCCGCGGCAGCGCCGGTTCTCATCGATGGCACAAACCACCTGCTCGGATCACAACTGATGTTTCGCTTGCGCGTCATGAAGGCCTCGATCACAACAACAAAGATGAATTGTAGACGATGGGGAATCTGTGGGACAGGACCTAGCAAGCAAGCAGGCAGACACATGGATGGAGCGACAACACGCTTCAGACAGACCTGCGACATCTAGTCCGAGTCGCTGGAGGAAGACGAGTCGCCGTCGTGAATAATGCGCACGTTGACCTCCCAGATGGAGCGCCCCGTGTGCGGGTTGAAGAGGTAGCGGCGGACGCGGCCGTCGTTGGTGACGATCTCGTGCTCCTCGTACTCCATGGCCTCGTGGATGGTGAGCTCGACGACGCGCGCGGCCGAGTTGTCCGGAATGTGCTTGAGCGCCATGCCGTGGCTGAGATCCTGCACAGTGGCGGCGAGCATGGCGTCGCGCGTGGGGAGCATGCTCTTGTCGCCCTTGAACTTGATGCAGCAGGGGCAGAGGCAAGAAAGCAAGTGAAGGCAGCAAAAGACGCGCGTCATGGTCACCTCCTCGGCGTGGATGCGCGTCATGGCGATGCGCGAAAGACGGCGCGCCTCGGGCGTCAGGTCCTCGTCCTTGGCGTCCGAAATGTGCGTGAAGAACACGTTGCGCACAATCCAGACGGCGGCGCGCTCACCCAGCAGCGCGCGGCGCACGACCGCGTGCACCACACTGTACACGCAGCCGCAGCACAGGAGCGTGGCGCCAATGATGCTGGCCCACAGGACGACGGCGCCGACGGCAAAGTTCTGCGTCTCGACCGAGTTGTCAAAGTACACCTTGAGCTCAGCGGTCACCACGTAGCCGGACCCGTCGATCGCCTTGGCGTTGAGATCGTCGACGTTGAAGCTCGCCGGACCAATGTCGCGCGACTCATCGAGCACGTAAATCGTAATGGTGTCGTCGCGCCGCGCCGCCGGTACAATGTAGTAGAGGTGCTCAAGCGCGTAGTTGAGCGCGGTCGCCGTGCCCGTGAGGCCAATGAGCGTCGAGCCCTGCGAGGACGACGCCTGGTTCACGGAGAAGCGCAGCGTGGGGATCGAGCGATTGACGTCCTTGAAGGAGAGCTGGCCGCTCGAAGGCGTGGTGACGACCACGTCCATGACGCGGGCGTCGCCGTCCGAGTCGTCGATGGTGAGGTACTGGGTCTCGCCGTTGGCGTCGGTCCAGGCCACGGGCGTCTCGACGGCGCGCACCACGTCCGAGAGGTTTGCCGCGGGGATCGCCACGCTCGGCTCGTCGTTGGCGTTCACGACGTGGACGCTGGCGCCCGCGAGCGGCTCGCTGGTTAAGTTCCCTACAACAAGGCTGACCACGAGCTCGACGGGGCAGCCCACGTCCACGCTGGCGCCGCAGCCGCCCATGGCGTTGCCCTCCAGGTCGGCCGTCGTCAGCGCGTCGCCAAAGGCCGCCGGCATCGTGTTGTAGTACCCGGCGCACAGCGGGGCCTCGCAGGGGAAGGTCTCGATGCCGTCGTCCGAGTTGATGCAGTACGAGAACGACCACGCGGACACGCCCGGGTTCGCCTCGGTCCGGATGGCCGGCCCGCAGATCGGCCACGGGTTCGCGCTAAAGTAGTCCTCGGCGGGCTTGAGGTAGAGTGTCAACGTCACGTTGTTATCCACGTAAGTCTCGCCCTCGACCACCGGGATGGTCAGCTCCTCGTCGAGGTAAAAGACGCCCTCGTGCGCCGGCGGCAGCGTGTCGATGAGAAACGACTTGTAGCGCGGGCACAGCACGCTGTCGAAGCGCTCGCAAAACGCGTCCGAGCCCTCGAGCACCACCTCCTTCACCACCTCCTCGTCGGTCACGTAAGACTTCTCCGTCACCGTCAGCACGTTGGTCACCGTCGTCGTCACCGACCCCGTGGGGCCCGTGTCGGTCCCGTCGTTGGCGAAGAACTCGAAGACGGCGTCGCCCAGAATCGCCGTGGCGCCGCCGTCGACGCCCGCGGGGCACGGGTTCTGGGACCCGGGGAACGTGAGGCAGGCCTCGAAGCAGAGCCGCACCGCCGCCTGACCGTCAGGCAGGCCCGTCACCCACTCATCGTCGCCGCTGTCAAAGGGCGTGTCGGTCGTGATGTCACCTGTGCCGTCGAACGGCGGGCCGTCGCCCGTGGCATTCGGCAGGTAGAGGACGCCGAGCGGGTTCGTGCTGTTGGGCTCGACGATGGTGATGCTCGCGATCTGGCCGTACGTCGTGCACGAATCGTCGAGAAGCGTCGTGTCGTCCGCATCCGGCGCGCCGCTCGACCACTGCACCGGGCGCGTCGCGCAGTCGGCGTCCGTCACATGGAACTCGAGCAGCTGGGCGTCCGCCTGCGGCGTGCTGTCGGCCACCTCGGTGCCCTCGGTCTGCATCGGCCCGTCGTTCGTGCCCGCGACGCGCGGGCTGATCGTCGCCGTGGCCGAGGTCGCGGAACCGTCAGAGCCCGTCACCGTGAACCACGTCGAGTTCGACCAGCCCCACTCGTCCTCCACGGCGTTCATCCACAGCAGCGGCGCCGACACCGGGTTCACCGTCACAGCGTTCAAGAACGCAAAGGTGCTCGACGCCATCGAGAACATGTGGCCGAGGAGGCTCCCCGGCGTCACGCCCGTCAGCGTGTACGTCATTGTGTCCGTCGTCAACGCATAGATGTTGTCGAAGTCGAAGACAGCCTTCTCCAGGTCCACCGTCACGTATTGGTCCTCCGAAAAGTCGTGCCGCACCGGGGCGTTCGCAGCGACAGGGGCGGAGTTCAGAAGCTTGGCATCGAAGTTGTCCTCGATCTCGGTCGTGCCCAGCGCCTCCTTGTAGAATGAGAAGTGGAGAATGTCGCCGGGGAAAGAGTGATAGCCTGAGACGCTGGGATCCGCGGAAGTAGAGAGCGTTGCCGGTGAGGATCCCAGGCGAAGGACATGAGTAGAGTCGAAGTCGGTGAAAGAGATGATGTTGTCTGCGGACCCACTCGCTACATCCTCTTCAACGTTGTTAACGTAGAGATAAAAACCCTGCAGATCAGACCCGCCAAAACCAGCTCCGGCAGCAAGCACGGAGGTAATGACCACGTAGTAGAGGTTTCCAGCCACTAGAGTCGCGTCCAACGTGACGGAGTCGCAATTGTTATCTGCCGAACCGAACCTGTACTCCAGCTCAAACCTGGATGAACCACTGTTGTAGAGAACCTGTAAATTGTAATGTTGAGTACCGGTGTCCGAACATGACCATGCATAATCGTCACCCGCATATTGACCACTTCCAGGTTCGGCCCCGATCTCGAGAAGAACGTACTTCCGAGATCCACTCGAGATCGACGCCTCAGGTACAATCCAAAACTCGAGTGAGAAGTCGGTGACACTGTCGAGCTCGACCTTCAAATCCGTGATGTCCTCCGTGCTCTTTGCCGAATCGTCAACGGTGAGGTTGTACACGGACCCTGCTGATGAAAGAAACTTTCCTCCCTGCGAGTGCATGCCGTTGTAGGCGTACTCGAAGACGGTGCCGTCGCCATCGGTGTAGGTGGGGCACTTCTCCAGGGTATCCCATTCACTTGGGTAGGTGAGGCCGCCGAGGTGGTCGTCGCCCACGTTGTCGGCGAAGGCCCTCGCCTTGCACTCTGCCTGGCTGAAGGTGAACTCGGTCAGCAGGTTCGTCTCGTACCTGTCCGCCTCGACCTGCGCCACCGCGACAGCGGCGACGATCACCGCCACCGCGACGGTCGCCTTCATCTTTCGTGCACACTCGCTCCCTCCCTCCCCTCGCGGCAGTTTTCGCTGTCGCGCTTTCGCGCGTGTCTCGTCGTGTCTCGCGTTCGCCTTGTTGCGTCCGCGCTTGGGCGGGGCGGGCCTTTCGTCCGTTTGGTCGCGCTCGGGGCGGTGCGCGCTGCCGCGCGGTGGCCGCCGGCGCGTGCGTCTCACGCGCTGGTCTTTTCTGCTTTGCTTTCTTTCCTTCCCTTGTCGCTCCGCCCGGAAAGCACAGGCAAGCAGCTCCGAGTCAGCCCAGCAAGGGGAGGCCGAGGCCGCAGATCGACGCGCGCGGAGTCCGCGTCAGCCCGGGCTTCCCTCCTCCTGCGGCGGGCGCGGCCGCTCGCCGCCGCAGCGCAGGCGGCGCGGGTGCGGTGAAGTAAGTAAGGCGTCGAGCAGGCGGAGCGGGCCGCACGCTGTCGGCGCGTGCCTCTGCCGCCCGCCGCGGAAAGTTTCCCCGGCGCCACCTTGCGCCGCAGTGGCGCGCGGCACGTGCACACGAGGGGGATTCGCCGAGAGGGCATGCCGACAGAGGCGGCGATTCCGGCCGCAGTGAGCGGATAGCGCTGAGCGCATAGTTGTAAAACTAGTCGCGCGACGGGACGGGGAAGAAAGTAGGAGGGGACTAGGGGCGGAGACTATGGGAGGCGCTCACGCACACACCGCGGGGCCCAGGCCCGGAAGAAGAAGAAGAAGAAGAAGTACGCCTCCAAAGACAC
>KQ758805.1:120666-131114 GCA_001462505.1 Aurantiochytrium sp. T66
CTTTGCACAGTGGATCTTTCGCCATTCCGCACTTGCGGGACGCTTTGCTCCACTTGCGGGACGGACGGCGTCATCGTCGACGACGAAGACGACCACGAAGACGACGACGACGAAGGCCCGCGCGACCTCGGATGCACGATTCTCGCAGGGGTCGCTGGAGCGGAGCATGCAGAACATGATGTGGTCGTTCAGAAGGCTAGAGTGAGGCCGTGCGTGGGGAAGGACGTAGGACAATCGAGACTTTTGGCCCCGAGGAGGGGACCTGCCTGTGGGGGGGATCAATCGATGATTGGCACCTCTTCCGGAGTCTGGTGACGGCGAGGATGATGAGCGAGAGCGTTGTGCGAAGGTCTGCAGACTCTGGCTACTAGGTTTGTTGAACAGGTGTGGCAGCTCTCTTCATTGGCGTTCCTCCTTCGTAAAATTTGCAAAGGGATCCAAAGGTCGAGTCGGCGTGGTTGCAAAAAGTGCTATAGGCAGGTCACGCGCATCCCTCCACTCTTCAAGCTTAGTCCCAAGCTTCACAAGTTACTGTCTGTCACGGTCTCGAGGTCGATAACGTACCGCACGCACAAGAGCCAAGGGCAGTCGGCATGCCTTCGCAGCATGTCTAGCAGCGCAGCGCCGCGTCTATCGGGCGTTTTCGGCTTGCACATAATCCGGTGGCAGCGGCGAGGACATCGAGCGTCCCGGGCACGGAGGCCTCTCGCGAGCGTCACGCCGTGGCAATCCCTTCCGTGTGAGGGATTTGTCAATACAAACCACTGCCAACTTGGCCGCCCAGTTTCCAACAATGTCTCGAGCCTACAGCGACTTGCAAAGTTTCGCTGCACATCTGGCGGCGAGCGTGGATCTACCTCGCGCAAGAGCCCAGGGCGGTCGAGGTATTCTGGCAGCAGGTTTGGCGGCGGCAGCGAAGCTAGTATCGAGCGTCACGGGCACGGAGGCCTCCGGCGAGCGTGCGAGGTCTGCCAGCATCGCCTTGTGCTCGATCTCGCGCCCCTTTCGCAGCAACTTTAACGAATCACCTCGCACAAGAGCCCCAGGCGATCAAACCATTCTGACACCAGGTTTTGTGGCGGCCGCGAAGCTACTACCGCTCTTTGCGAGCACAAAGGCTCGCGGGCAGACTCCCGGATGATGATCACAACCAGACTTTCCGCCGTGCCGCCATCGCCCAGATCGCGTCAAAACCGTTCTCCAAAAGCCCAAAGCGATCGGGATGTCTTCGCAGCGCGTCTGGCGGCAACAGCGCGGCGTCATCGTGCTTCTCGAGCTCGCGGTCGCGAGCGTTGGGGCGGTCTCGATGTCGTCGTCCCTATATTTTTTAGTGCCTGCAATCCGTCAACCGCCCATCTTGGAGACCCTCGCCGCCCGCGCCCCGACGCAGCGCCGCAATGGAGGCGCGCGTGGCGCTGCTGGAGCAGCGCGTGGGCGGGCCCCGCGGCGGCGCGCCCCGCGGCGGCGCGCCTGGCGGCGTTCATCGTGGGGATGACAATGGTGGCGCCATGACGAGCGGCGCGGCCGCGGCGGCCCTCGCGCCGCGCGTGGAAAGGCTCGCGGCGCGCGTCGCGGAGATCGAGGCGGAGCGGCCCGCGCTAGCGGCGGCGCGGCTCCGGGCCCAGGAGCGCCAGATCCGCGTGGCGGCGCTGGCGACGGACGCCGAGACGCTCATGCTCAACGCGAAGAGGATCAAGGAGATGCACGAGCACTGCGAGGAGATTCGGACGCTCGCTGCGGGCCAGGGCGTCGTGGAGCAGGACGCCATCGTGCCGGACGCCGTCGTTGCGAAGGAGGTCGCCGTCGCCAAGCTTGCGGCGCGCAGGTCCGCCATTAGCCAGGAAATTCGCGCGCTCGTCGGCGACTACGCGCTCTGGATCGACTCGGTCAACGCCACGCTCCTCGCGACCACCGCTGGCTCGTCATGACCTTGATGATCGCACAAGAGCCTGACGCGAAGCGGGCGGGAGTTGCACTCGATCAAGCGCCGAGACTGCTTTTGAAGCCTTCGTCCGCGCCGAGCAATGCTGGGTTCGCCCGCGCCAAGCAGTGCTGTGTTTTTGCTGTGTTTGGCGCTGGGCAGTAGGATGATCTGCGCGCTGCTCAAGTGCAACGAGTTGTCATTTCCCCCCGCGCGCGAAGGCCGCTTTGGAACGAGTCTACGAAAGAGGCGACCAGGTGCTCCTACGAAGTCACGAGGTCTCGCTCAGGACAATAAGGCCTCCCTCGGACGGGTGATCCGAGAGCGGACCTGAGCAGGAGCTTCCGAAGGGTATTTCTGACTGCTCGCAAGGGTCCTTCCTTCTTTTTGTAACACGGTCGCGACTTGCGGCCCATGTAAACCATTTTCGTGGCTGCTGACTGGCGCACGATGACGGAAATAGAAACAAACGAGGTCTCTTCGTCATTCGTCCTCTTTTTTCTGGGTGGTTCCCAGCCGTACTGGTCGGCGTCGACCACGCGGTGAAGGGGCGCAAAGTGCGGTCTCCGGTCCACGAACAGATT
Organism: Aurantiochytrium sp. T66; assembly: GCA_001462505.1. Taxonomy (NCBI): domain Eukaryota; class Bigyra; order Thraustochytrida; family Thraustochytriidae; genus Aurantiochytrium; species Aurantiochytrium sp. T66. The sequence goes on from KQ758805.1 coordinate 123,172, forward strand.
GCCGTGCCGCTACTACTTCTACTACGGCCGGGCTCGCGTGAACGTATGCAGTGAGTCGTGAATTAGTCGGCCAGGTAGTCAGCATTGCCACGTTCGTGGAGCAATGGTTGGGAGCGGCGCTTCCTCGAACACGTGGTGGGAATGCATCGCTCGCTGGACTATGACTCGCTGGTCTCACAGTCAATCGCTGCCCACACCATTCAGCGGTCGAAAGCGTCGCCTTGCAGATTCGAGAGCCGGAGAATCGCAGAGTCTCGAGCCTTCGCATCTAGATGTCCAGACCGTAACCACCACGGACCGAAACGAATTTCATTCACACCGAGCTGAGACACTGGCAGTGCACACGGTTTAGGCCTACCATGGTACAGTTAGTTTTGCGCTCGCCGCCACTCATCACGAGGGGCAGTTGGGCAGGCTCTTTGGCCTACCTCCCAGTCGGACGGACATGGCGACCATCCATTCATCCATCCACCCATCAGATTATCATCAGTCACTGACAGTCAGATCGATCCTCCAAAAGAAACCTTGCAAACCATGGCATTGCACATTGCATGGGCTGTTTGGAAGCACCCAGCTTGCAATACCAAGGCAACTTGAGCGCCTTGCTTGCGATCGCCGGGGCCAGGCTCCAAGAAAGCAAAAGCTTCGTATCGTCTCTCTCCGACGAACGACTGGTGTGGCTGGCCAGCCAGGCTGAGCCGGCCAGCCCCACGTCCCCTCCCCTCCCTCCCCACCGCTTCCTCGTCGAGTTCCCCTGGCTCCTCGTCTCTAAACCATCATCATCATCATCATCATCCTCATCCTCCGAGTCGGCCTTCGGCGCCTTCGGTTTCGGCTCCACGACTACAAACTTCGACGCCACAAGCCAAGCCGAGCACTGACATGTGAAGCCGTGGGCCTCCTTGATTCATGCGGCTTCATGGGGCGGCCAGGCGGCCAGCGCGAGCTCGGGCGCGCGCGCGCGCGCGGGGCGGTCGTCGTCCGACTCTCACGGAGGCTTCAATCATCGTTCAAATCATCGAAGGCGCGTCGAAGTTCGACATGGCGCCCCGCGGCACGCGCCCGGCTCGCGTATCTCCGCCGCCCCGGTTACGCAACGCCCTCTGAACGCCGGGGGCCGCCGCGCCGCGCCGTGCCCGAGTTACGCCCGGCCAACGAGCACATTTCCGCGCGCGAGCAGCCAGCCGGAGCCGAGCCCGGGCTCCGAGGGAAGGAGGGGAGACCTGCCTGGCGGCCAGGCAGCCAGCAGCCTCGACGAGCCTCGTGTCGCTCGCGTGCCGCAGGGCGTGACCCCCGCGCGCGCGCGAGCGAGCGAGCGAGAAGCGAGCCCAACGGGTGGAGGCGGCGTGGGGGCGCAAGCGGGGCGGGCACATTTCCTCTCCGGAAAAAAAGAAAAGAAAAGAAAAGAAAAAGAAAGAAAATGGCTGGCGGCTCGGGCCCGCGGCGTAACGGCGGCGGGCGGTTTCGCGGGACGCTTTCGTCTACTTTATCCCGGCGTCGGGCGGTTTCGTCAACGCCCGAAATGCAAAGGAGAAAAAGAAAAAAAAAAAACCGCGTGGGGCCCCTGGCCGCGCGCCAGTGGGAGGCACCGAACCTCTGACCGCCTGCGGACCGGGTCTTGTGGCATAAAATATGATTTCATATATTTATATAGGGCCACAAGACCCGGGGCGCCTGCGCGAATCTTCTGGCCAGTCATTCAATCTTTCGACTTTCAATCCACGAACCAGTCATCTCAGCGGCTCGGCTCGGCGCCAGTGGAGACACTCGGCGCGCGTCAGAGGGGTCGGCGCTGGCCTGGCTGCTGCACTGCGCTGCACTTGCACGGTCTCGGCCTCGCTCCTTCGCCGCCAGCGCCTCCAGCCAGCCTGAGCCAGCCAGCCAGCCAGCCAGCCGTGGCCTGCTGCCGGGAAACTGCTCGCGCGCCCCGCGAGGAGCCCGAGGAGCCCGCGCAGTTTGTTTGCTGGATGACCGAAGGACGGCTGGCTGCGAGGGCCTCTTCACGGCTTCAGCGGCCAGGAAAAAAAAGATAAGAAAAAGAAAAAGAAAAAGGAAAAGGAAAAGGAAAAGAAAAGTTTGTGCATGTTATTAGGCGGAGGCGTTGGCCGTTTGTAAACTCGGTCTTCCCATCCTAGCATGCCTGCGCCCCAAAAGGTGCTGCGCTTTCTCCTGCTTTTCTTGCTTGCATCCGCATCCATCCATCGGATCCCTCGTGCCAGCGAAGCGAACTTGAAGATACGATATGTACGCGGAGTAGGACGAAACGAAGTTGAACTTCTTGAGGACCTTGAAGCAAGCGAGCGAATGGTCGCGGCGTCGAATCCGAGTCCATCAACCAAGGGTTCCGTGGTTCACCACGATCTAATTTCCTCCGGCTTTCTTCGTCTTTTCCGCGCGGTCGCGGTTCACTCCTTGCCAAGTCCTTGGGCAAGGAGTCAAAGGACATGGGGCTGGCTTTCTCCCCTTTTACCGCGTTTGAATTTTTCAAATTCAAATTAAAGTTTTGTATGTAAAGATTTTGAATTTGAATTTGAATTTTGAAAAGATTTGAAAAAGTAAACTAAAAGAAATGTCGGGTGCATGGTTGAGTGGAGGATGAGGGCGCTGCGGACCGGGACCATCCATCGATCGCTCGCACGCGTGGCCGCCGACCAGCCTCGCGCCTCGCGGCCAGCAAATCATTGTCAGCGCGTCGGAGAGGCAAACTCGCACGCCCACGCACGCACGTGAAGAAGCGAGGGGAAGTGAACGAACGCAGGAACGTACGAGCAGCCGCGCTTCCAACGCTGCGGCGCCGCGGGACTGGCACCAGCAAACCCGCAACCTGCAATCAGATCACCAACCAAAGCATCAACAGCACCAGCACCAGCAGCATCAGCAGCATCAGCATCAGCGCAGTGAGCAGCAACCAGCACCAGCAGCACCGCGGAGCGCTCGGCCGGCGTCCGCAAAGCTTCACAACAACACAAGCCAAAATGAGCCTCAACAACAGCGAGTTCGCGGCCAGCGAGGCCAACGTGACCGCGGCTATGGAGGCCATGTCGATGGCGGCGCCCCGCGGCGACCGCGAGACGGCGGTGGCGGTGGTGTGCCCGTTTTCGTCCGGCGAGCTCCTTGCGGAGCGCGTCCGCGAGCTCGGCTACAAGCTCGTCCTCGTCTTCCTCGCCAAGAAGATGGAGGAGGGCGTCCTCTCGTGCCAGGTCGAGGGCGACTACGAGGTCTTCTACACCGGCGACGACGCCGAGACCGCCCGCATTCTCCAGGAGCTTCCCGTCGACGTGCAGCTCGTCATCCCCGGCGCCGAGAACGGCGTCAACGTCGCCGACTACCTCGCGGCCGCCATGGGCCTCGTGCACAACCCCACCGAGCTCAGCATCGCCCGCCGCAGCAAGTACCTGATGGGCGAGACCATCCGCATGGCCGGCGTCCGCGCCGTCAAGCAGACCATCTCGGTCGACTGGGACGAGATCGAGCGCTTCGTCCTCGACTGGAACCCCAGCCCCTTCAAGGTCATCGTCAAGCCCAACGCCTCGGCCGGCTCCGACGACGTCTTCCTCTGCAAGAACATTGACGAGGTGCGTGCCGCCTTTGATTGCATCAACGGCGCCATCAACGAGTTCGGCGAGGTCAACGAGGGCGTCCTCGTCCAGGAGTTCCTCGAGGGCACCGAGTACGTCGTCGACTCCGTCTCCCGCAACGGCGAGCACAAGGTCGTCGCCATCTGGCAGTACGACAAGCGCTCCCTCAACGGCCAGTTCAACAACTACTTTGGCATGCAGCTCCGCGCCGCCACCTCCGAGCTCGAGGAGGCCCTCGTCGCCTACAACGCCGAGGTTCTCGACGCGCTCCAGATCAACCACGGGCCCTCGCACGCCGAGATCTTTGTCACCCGCGACTCCATCGTCCTCGTCGAGGTCGGATCGCGCATCCACGGCGGACACGGCACCTGGAAGCCCCTCGCCCAGGCCGCCTACGGCTACAACCAGATCGACGAGACCCTTAACGCCTACATGCGCCCGGACCTCTTCGAGGCTCTCCCGCCCTACCCGACCGAGCTCCGCGTCAACGCCCGCGAGGTCTTCCTCGTCAACCGTTTCGACGGCATCCTCCGCAGCCTCGACGGCATGGAGCGCGTGCGCGGCATGAGCTCCTTCCTCAAGGAGGACCTCAGCGTCCGCCCCGGCTCCCGCATGACCAAGACCATTGATCTCTTCACCATGCCCGGCCGCGTCCAGCTCCTTCACCAGGACGCCGAGCAGGTCGACCAGGACTACATTCGCATCCACGAGATGCTCCTCGACGGCGATGTCTTCGAGGTTGTCCACGACGTCAAGGCCATCGAGGCCGAGGCCGGTCCCGCTGAAGAGTAATTGGTCCCCATGCCAGCCAAACACATACGCCCCTGATGAACTCCGCGCACGCTGTCTCTCTGATCTGATATCGAAAACCATGTTGTATTTGTCTTTCTGAACTTCTTCCGTATCATCTTGGCATTCTTGAGCGTCAACAAGCGCCAAGATAAATCGCCAAGGTCAATCTAGAAGCGCCAAAGTCATAACAAGCGCCAAGGTCAAAAGTGCCAGGACCGAGCAAAAACCGGCGATAAATCAAGCGAAGCAACTTGCAGCGTCTCGGCCGGCGACACGTCCAAGTTGTCGCGACAATTCACTCTTGGCCACTGGCCGCCTGGACCTCGCGGGGAGATCCGCCTTTTTCACGGAAAACCCCAATTCACAACGATGCTCCGCACATCTTGCTCCGCACCTCTTGCTGCGCGCCTCTTGCTGCGCACCTCCTGCTCCACCAACGCTTGCTTCTCGGCCATCGCCTCTGCACAAATTAGCAGCAGCGGCCTGGCAACGCCAAAGCTCTAACGCAGCAGGCTAGTTCATACGTCGTGGCAAGACCCCTGACACAATGGTGGCGACCATCAACGTCCAGTACTGCGGCGGCTGAGGTAAGTTGCCCGCTCCGCCGCTCCGCCGCGGCGCGCTCGGCGCTCGGCTTGGCGTCGGCGGCCCTCGGAGAAGATGACGAGGATGATGAAGTTCATCTCCAACGCCCGGCCTCATCACGCACGCCACGCTCGCGGACTCACGAAGTGCTCGCGGCGTCGCACAGGGTACGCGAAGTACTTCCGGGCCCTCAAGGCCGCTCTGGAAGAGGAATTCGGCGACGACGTGGCGATGGTGGGCGCAGAGGACCCGGGCACGACGGGCAACTTCGAGGTCACCCTCGTCGAGACCGGCGAGCTGCTCCACTCCAAGACGACGCGCGGCCAGGGCAAGTGCCAGTCGGCTGCCGAGGTCCAGATGATCGTGGACAAGATCCAGGACTACCTCGACAGCAAGTAGGAGTGCGGCCTTTTGTGGCCGCCGCCGCAAATTGTCATCTCGGGGGTACGTCGTAGCTAAGCACGCCCGCCTCCAATCCCTTTGAAACGGTTTGCATGCGCCAAGATAGCAGACCCCAAATTGCCGACTCTCTGATGAAGAACGCAAGGCCTAAAGCTTCTCCGTGCCGCACGACTAAGCGGCACAAGGTCTTGCGCTCCGACGCGAGGTCGCCGGCTCTTTGGAGCGCGCTGCTTGCGGCGCTGACAATAACCCATAATCAGCAGCAAGTTCACTTTGCCACCAAGGCAGCTCGAGCCAAAGCAGTGAGAAGATGATGCACCAGTACTACATTTGTTGTCAGGAGAAATATTGCGCGGCTCATGCCAGATACTTGTAGGCGCCGTTGGGAGGCGGCGCGGAGCGCTCGAGGTACTCCCGGTCAATGAGGCTAGCGATGCGCTGCTTGATGAGCTGCGCCGACGCTGGGAAGCGCAGCTGCTTAAAGATCTCCTCCAGGAGCTCCTGGTGGCCGAGCGACTTGCGCGCCTTCATAATGCGCACAATGACTGCATCAATCTGGTACTGGCGGTCCTGCTGTACACGCTCGTGGGTCTCGCGGTTCTCCGAGGTGGTCTCCTTGATCTGGATGGAATTAATTTTGATGCGGAAGCGGTCCGACTTGAAGTCCTGGTTCACGATGAAGCGGTCCGTGGGCTTGATCGGGTCCCGCACGCTCGCCTTGGGCTCGCGCAGCAAAAGGCGCGCCTGCGGACTCCCCAGCGAGAGCAGCGTGCGGTGCAGCTCGCCCTCGTCGAGGCCGGTGCGCTCTAAAAGAACAGCCGCCGTGAGCTCCTGCGCCCCCGCGGGCAGCTCGTTGTACAGCAGCATCACGATGGCCTGGTAAAAGGACACCTCAAGCTCCTTGCGGCCCGTGGGCAAGTCGGCGCGCAGAATACAGTGCCCCAGCGAGTGCTGCCAGGTCAGGCGCCGACCGTCGAACTTGCCCACGTAGAACTGCTGGTACGCGCTCTCGCACGCGGCCATGCGCTCCGGAAGGTGCAGGTTCTTCATGACCGGGTACGCCGGCCAGTTGCTCGTGTTAAGCACATTCACGTGGATCTCTGTGTCAAAGCCGCGCTCCAAGTAGTGCGGGCTCTTGGTGAACTGGGCCATGTTGTCCTTGGACATTTCCATGTCCTTGAACATGCCCTCGAGCCGGTTCGTGAACCGAGACCCGCACTCGGTCTTGAGCTTGGTGATCATGGACCGCTCCAGGTCCGTCGAGGCGCACCGGCCCAGCAAGAGCCGCTTGGCGAGGTCCTTCTTGTAAAAGGCCTCAAAGACGTCCTTGGCGCTCAGGAAGCGAAAGAGCACCACGACCTTTTCCAGCAAGGCCTCCACGGCCTCCTCGCCGCCCGCGCCCTTGACCCCGGAGCGCAGCTGCCTGTCAATGTACCTGGCAATGAGCTCTGCCGGCCTGTTTCCGCGCGAGTTCAAAAAGGCCTCAAAGGCGTCGCGGATGGTGCGGTCAAAGTCCTCGTTGCCCTGCATGGCCGATCGCTGCAACTCCATGAGGTCCTCCATGAGCCGCAGCAGCGTCGGCACCATTTCCTTGTCCTTGGCCTCGTCCGTCTGTACAATCTGCGCGCCGCGGCGCTTGACGTGCTCCGAGAGCGCGGCGCGCATCTTGGGCAGCGCGTCGACGCGCTTGAACAAGGCAAACATGCGGCCCAGGTCCTCGGCGCGCTTTTCGCGCACGAGGGTGTCAAAGCCCTTTTCTAATAAGACCGCCACGTGCTCGCTGATGAGCTCGCGCTCGCAGACGCGCACCAGCGGAATGCGCGTCTGCGGGTCCAGGTACCGCGCCACGCGCTGCTTCTCCTCGTCGAGACGGCGGTTCACGTGCCGCAGGTAGTCCGCCACCGGGCTCTGCTCCAGCATGCTGCCCGACTCGGCGCGGTAAAAGTCGCGCGTCTCGTCCAAGAGCTCCTTTTCGAATTTCGACTCGTACAGGTCCAGCGCCACGAGCATGCGCACCACGCACGTGCCGGTGGACTGGTTCACGGCCTCGCCTGCGCGCTCGCGCGCAATCAGGTCAAGAAAGCCGCGGATCACCTTGCTCTCCACCTCGGGGGCCGCCTCCAGGTACTTGCGAAACATGCGGAGCCCAATGTCCCACAACGAGCGCAGCGACGAGTCCCCAATGATGTAGGAGCGGTCCAGGTACAGAAAGATGCTGCGGATCGAGTGCATCTGCTGGCAGTAGTTCTGCCACATGTCCGTCACCAGCTCCAGAAACGCCGCGTGGTCCGGGGTCTGGCCCACCAGCCCGCGGAGCGAGCTCTCAATGTGCTTCTCCAGCACGCCCTCGAGGCGCGCGCACAGGCCGGCTGCCTGCTTGTGCATGCAGAGGCCCTCCACCATGTGGTAGAGTTCCTCGCGGCTCTGCTCCACGGGCCTCTGCTCCTGGATCGCGCGCACGGCCGCCTCGAGCGCCGTCCAGCTCGACTCCAGGTAGTCCGCGGGCAAAGCGGGGCGCGCCTTGCGCAGCGTGATTTTGAGCCGCTTCGCGCCGCCGCCGCCGCCGCCGCCGCCGCCGCCGCCGCC
>KQ758805.1:131124-141288 GCA_001462505.1 Aurantiochytrium sp. T66
AGGCGGTGCTGGCGGCCCTGCGCGCGTACCAGGCGGCGGAGCGCGACGGCGACTTCGCGGCCGCGGCGGATGTCATGACGAGGCTGATCGGGATGGACCCGAAACGCGGCGCCTTCTACGCGCGACGCGCGAAGGCGCGGATGCTCCAGGGCCGCGGCGACGAGGCGCTCAAGGACGCAGCGCAGGCGATACAGAGGGACCCGGGCATCGCGCTCGCGCACCTGTGCAGGGGCTGCGCGCTCGTGGACATCGGGCGAAGGACGGGCAACGCCTCGCAGCTCAAGAGCGGCGCCCGCGCGCTCCAACAGGCGCGCACCATCGACAAGGCCATGGGCGAGCAGGAGCTCTTTAGGCGCTACGACAAGGTGATCAACGACCAGATGGCGCGCCAGTTCGTCGACAAGGGCGCCGTGCACCAGAACGACTTCGGCGTCAGGATACTCGGGGACGCCGCCGGCCCGCTCGACGCCGCAGCGCCGCCGCTGGTCTACGAGGCGCCCCTGGCGGCGCCCCGGCTCGACGACGACGCGCTGCTCTGGGTCATGTGCGACGCCCTGCTCGTCTGCGTGGCGCTCGACCAGGAGAAAATGCGCTGGCGGACGCCCGCGGGCCGTCTCGATCCTGCCGCGCTCGTCAGGGACCGCCGCTCCCTGGCCGACTGCTGCAAGATGGTCGTCCTACTCATCGAGAGCCTCGACCTGCGCGTCATCCGTCCCGGGGCCAGGGCCGGACTCGCCGCACTCATGCGCTGCGTGCACCGCGCGCTGAGCCCGCGCGTCCTGCAGGTCTGCCTACGCACACTCCTGGCCAGCCTCGCCGACGACGCGCGCGTGCCCACGTACGCCCGTTACGTCTCCAATGCCCAGAGCGTGGTCTTCGCGCTGCTCAGCGAGGGCGACACGGCTCTCTCCCTGCGCCGCGGCGGGGCCGCCTCGCTGGCGCAGCGCCTCGTCTGTTCGTGCCTGCGGGCGGCCGCGCCAAGAGCCGTCGTCGTGCTGCTTGGCCTCCGCATCGAACTCAAAACTGCGCAAGGGGCGGCGGAGCCCGACCTCATCGCCAAAATTGACGAGGTCCTGGGCCCGTACGTCGACGTGGGGGCCCTCGGCGCCTGCGACGAGATCGACATACTTCGTAACTGGACCGCCGCCCCGCCATGGCTACTGACGCCGGCGCACGAGCAGTGCGACGCGCGCGTGTCCGAAGTCCTCGCGCGCGGCCGCCAAGCGCTCGCCGCGAAGACTGAAGACCCACCCTCCTCCTCTTCCTCCTCTTCTAGCAGCAGCAGTAACGTGGACAGCGGCGAGGATGGGACCATCGAGGCCGCCTTTGCGTACTCGCGCGTGATCGACGTCGAGACCGGGTACGCGCCCTGGAACTTGGTTCCCACAGAGTTCCCGCCAGCGATGCTTGCACCGCCTCAGGAGGACCCCTCGCCGCAGACGTGCTCGTGCCCTCGCGAGGCCGCGCGTGCTCAACGCATCGCAGAATTGGCGGCAGCCTGGGCAGGCGTCGAGAACAGCGACCAGCGCGAGCGGACCCGGCGCTTCTCCGTCGAGGATTTGCAGGCGGCGGCGCAGTCCCTCCGTGGCGACATTCCGAGCCGCCCCATGGACATCAAAGAGGTGGCGCGCGAGATCTTTCCCGGAAGCGACGCGCCCCGGGCAACCGCCAGCTACAGACTCTTCGCGCTTGCGCACAGGGCGCATGCGGAGGATGCCGAGGCAAGCAACAGCGTGTCCCGTGCCGTGGCGGAGACCGCAGAAGCTTTTGCGCGACTCGAGGACTGGACAGCGGCGCGCTTTGGCAAGCCGCTGCGCCGTCCAGCGGCCCGGCAGGACCGCCCGCTCGAGTCGGACCTGGGCAAAAGCTGGAAACAGCTCTCGGGGGCGTACACTGAAGCGAAAGAGAAGCTCGGCAAGGTGCAGGCGTCTCTGCTCTCTTCGGCGAATGGGAACGCCGCGACAATGCAGGAAATTGCTCTTCCGCACATCAAGACGGTGCCGCCCCTCGACGAGCGCATTCTGCCGAACTCCGCGCTCCCTGGGAGTCTTTGCGCGCTCGTGGACATGGCGCGCGGATTCCCTGTTTTCGGCGCCCCGGGGCCGGCCTCTTGCAGCCCGATCCTCGAAGAGGCCTACTTTGTGCCCAAGGCGCTGCTGCTGCCAGGCGACGATCCAGAAGACGGCTCGGCCCTCCGCACGGGGGTGCTGGCGACCGCGCTCGCCGGCGTCACGGCCGCTGGAGACGCCCCAGGATCTTTGGTCTTGACGGATGGCTGGGTCGTGACGAAGCGTTGCGCAGCGGCCTGCTTCGCGAGCGCCGGCCTCGTCCCCGTGTACCTTGGCGAGGTGCCGCTTTGCTGCGAGTGCGGTTTGGACCCGACACTTGCTTGTAGACTGGATTTCTCTCGCGGCGCCGCCAACGCGTGGCTACCCGACCTCAAGCTCAAGGTCGCAGCGGCAAACAACGGGAAGAAGCAGACCATGTGCTTCGTGGACAACTTTGCGCCGGACAAAGACTCCCTCAAGGGACGGCATGGCAAGCGCAAGAAACGTGCAAGCCCTGTGGAACCCGGAATTCCGGAGCCTCTCTCTTCGGCGGACGCTGGCGGCGGAGAGGCCAGGGTAAACGGCTCGGCGAGCGGCAGTTTGCTCTCGCAAACCGGCACGGCCCAGGGCTCCAGTTCCGTTCCAGGCTGCGTGGAGCCATCTCAGCGAGATGCGCACGCGCTTTCCAAGACGCGGTGCCCGACGTGCCAGGCTCCGAGCAGAACCGCGCTCGCCGCCACCTCGGGGGCCTCGGCGGGCGAGGATCACTTGGGCCTTTTTGAGCGTATCGTGCGCCTCGCGGAGACCGGCCCGGCCCTGGCGGACGAGCTGCAGCACGAGCTGTCTCGCTGCGAAGACCTCGCCAAGCACTACGCTGCCAAACGCGACGAGACGTTCTCCAAGGGCGAGCGACTCTTCAATTTGCAAAACATTGTCCCGCATCTGGAGGGTCTCGCCGTCATGCACAAAACCATCGGCCGGCTTGCTCGGAACCACGTGCACGGGGCCAGCGAACAGACACGGGCGCGGAGCGCGCCCGATTCCGTGGCCGCGCGCGTAGATCAGCGCATATACGCGGACTTCCTTGCCTGCGTCACCAAGCTCTGCGGCGCCATGAACACGGTTGAGCGCCTTCCGAACTCTCTTTTGGAGGTCACAATGGACAGCCCGATGCAGACGATGCGCTTTCAGGCCTCCCTCGAGGCCTGTGGCGCCTCTCGCGCTCCGTCCGTCAACGCAGCGCAAGAAGACTCTGGCACGGGTGACGCCGGCAGCAGCGTCGAAGCAGCCAGCAACACCTCCGCGCAGCCCTTGGCCGGTGGAGCTAACGTGCTGAACGCGCTCGTGAATCGCGCGTCGTCAGCGGGACGGGCGTCCCGAGAAAAGGCCCGCGCGGCCGAGTCCGCCGCGTTGGCAACCTTGTCCAGGCAAGAGGCCGTTCACGCATTTTGCGCCGAGTTCCTCCTGCCTCTGAGCAGGCTCTCCGAGGAGCTTTGCGTCGCGGCGGCAGTAAATCCTTTCGAAGGCCTGGGCACCGCTGCAAGCGGTGAGAGCAGCATCAGCGCCGGCGGCGTCGAAAAGGACGAAGTGTCCAAACCCGCTCTTATTGATACCGAAACCTCTGCGGAAGACAGCGCTACAAACAGGTGGATGAAGTGGCGGCAAGAGATCATTGCATGCTTGATGGATGGCGGGGTCGAGACTGCCGAGCTGCAGACGATCACGTGGAAACAGGAGCAGTTTCACATGGGACGCCCGGGCGTGGAGCTGAGCCCCCAGGAAGCGCGGCGCATCCGTAAGACGGCGGCGGTGTTGTACCCCTCCCCCGAGATCGCGCACGAGCTGAAAGAGGCGCACCGCGAGGCCGTCCTGGGCTTGGCGACCGCGGCCGCAGATACGCTCTCGGCCGCGACGCGGCTGGCTGCGGCCCTCAAGCAAGCCAAGCAGACTCCGGCTTCGAATGCTCGCGCTACCGATGAGGCGGTGCTTGCCAAAGTCCATACGCTCTTCAAGGACCAGCTTGTCCTCTTGCACAACACCGTGCATCTGGACGCGGAGCTGAGTCAGCAGGTGCAGAAAAACTTTTCTCGCGAGGACGACCTTTGGCACCTTTCCGAGCTCGTGGTCTCGGCGGAGCACCGCCTGGACGCAGTACGGCGAGACTTTGACGACTGTCTCGAGGCGCTAGGCGAGGCCGAGCGCGCTCTTCGGCGCAACCTCAACATGCGCTTCCAGTTCTTTTCGGCCGCGGTGGCTCAACTGCTCGTGAGCCGTCTTGAAGAGATTGCTCGTCAAAACGTTCTGAATGCTCAGCATCGCGCGACCCTTCTTAAAGAAGTCGAGCCTGCCTCTGGCCGGTCTCGGGCGAAGAAGCCCAAGAAAAAGGGCCGTCCCAAGCGCGCTTCCTCCCCTGTGCGCGCAGCGAATGGAAACAGTCGTGAGAGCGATGGCGAGGCAGCGAAGCAGGATCTTGAGGACACCGAGCTTCTCTCGGCGCCGGACACGACCAGTGGGCGTTCTGCTGGCGTCAAGAAGATGGCCAATGGGCAGGACGCTGGCGCCAAGGAGACGGCCAATGGGTGTGGTGCTGGCGTCCAGGAGGCGACCAAAGAGCGTGTTACTGCCATCAAGGAGACAGCCAATGGCACGCTGGGACCTTTGAAAGATGTGGACAGCACGGCATATGACGGCTTTGAGGAGGAGTGGACTACTGTGTCGAAGAAGCGGGCCGGTGGTCGCCAAGTACACGAGCAGAACTCGGTGCGCGAAACGGATTCTCGCGCCGAGGGGGGGAATGATGTTGTATGGAAGGAGACGCCCGAGGAGGAGGATTTAGCTAAACCTTCCAAGGCTGCGGGCTCGAAGACGAAGAACATCAAGAGCCTGAAGAAGGGCCAGCGGAAGAAGGCCAAGGCGCCAAGGGGAGATGCGGTTGACCCAAAGGCGAGTGGAAGTGCCCAAGCGAAGTCGTCGGCAATTAACGGGACAGTTGTTGCAGTGCCGCCCACGCCTGTAGAGGCCACGGAAGCACCTGCTGAGAAGGATCCGCCTGCGTCCACGGAGACGACAGAATCGACGGTCCTCGCGGGGGCGTCAATGTCGACGGCGGCCCCGAAGGAGACAGCGCCGGCGGGACTCACGGAGAAGACAGCGCCGCCGAAGGAGACGGCAATGTCGACTGCGCCCAAGGAACCGACAACGCCGACGACGCCTACGGAGCCGATGGCGTCGACGGCGCTCACGGAGACGAGGACGTCGACGACGCTCACGGAGACGACGACGACGTCGACGGGGCCGGTCGTTGTTGCTGATATCTGCCGATCATACTTGCAAGGCAATTGCCCCGATGGCGATGCTTGCCCGCGCAGACATGTGACGCCGCTGCAACTGCACGACGAGATGCTCGCGATGGCACAGGGCTCTAGTTCTAGTGAGCTTCCCAAGGGAACAGTGGGGACTGTCGCCTCGGAAGATGCTCTCGAGGTCAATGCGACGAATGCAAGTGGCCCTGATGCTAGTGCTGCTGAGGGACCGGACGCAGAGACGGCCACTGACCAAGCTTTTGTTTCGATGGAGAGGGAGAGCACGGAAAATCCTCCAATGCCGTATCAGGGCCCACCGCAGCCGCCGCTGCCGCCGCCGCCGCCGCATCCGGGCGCTTGGTACCCTCAGGTGCCTCCTTATTACCAGCACCATCAGGGCGCGATGATGGGGCATGCGCCAATGATGGGCCACTTCGGCCCCATGGGGCCCATGGGGCCCATGCCTGGGCCTCATCCGGGGCAGGAAATGCTTTATCCTCCAGGACCTTACCCGATGCCCATGCCGTACTTTGCGGGCCCGCCTCCACACGCCATGATGATGCCCCACCACCCGCAGCAGCCACTCTATTATCCCCCGCCTCATGGGCCCGGCATGGCGCCTCCGGGGGGTCCTCCGCCGGAGTATTCGTACACGGAGGCGGGGCCAGGCCCTGATCCCGCTGCGAGCGATGAAAGCGAGCAGGACCAAGGTGCGGTGCCCGAGGAGAACCCAGCGACATCTTCGCTTTCGTCGTAGGAATCTGATATGTATTTGAATGAAAAGCAAGCATGAAAAACAAGTTTGTGCGGCGCGTGTGGACCGCGTGTGCTCGTGCCACACCTCGTATCATGACATAACTCGAACCAAGGGGAAGGAATCTACCCAATTTTGGGGCACCACGAACGCCCTGGAGACAGAGTCGCGGGAGGTCTGGGCCGCCAAATCATGACGGAGCTTTACATGGCGGGGCTGACGAGGCCGAAGCCGACCCAAGAATCCGCGATCCTGACGTGCGGGAACAAGATGATGGTGCAACGCGGGGCGCGAGTCGAGGTCACTGAACAGAGCACTGTCGAGCAGGCGCTTTCGCGGAATGAAAATGATGCACATCACGAGACGAAGCCTTGCCTTTCTGTATATACGATGCGGAGCTTGCGGCTTGGCCGACATACTTTCACTTGGAGCCAATCGCCAACCAAGCCCGCGCAAAGCTCCCCGCTTCCCCCAAAGACCATCTCGTCGCTCCCATGGGACTCGACGATCTCCGGAGGTGCATCAACGTCTCCTTGAGCCCATTGCTTGTTATTTTTTCATAAGGAAAGGCCCGCGCGAAGCATAAGAAGTACGCGTGGTGCCCGTCGCCGACGTCGTGGTCGTCGTGGTCGTCGTGATCGTGGTCGTCGTGGTCGTAATGCCCGTCGTGGTCATCAACGTCTCCTTGAGCCAATTGCTTGCTTTTTTTCAAAAGGAAAGGCGCGCTTCTGCACCCGCGCGAAGCATAAGAAGTACGCGTCGTGCCCGTCGTCGTCGTCGTGGTCGTGGTCGTGATCGTCGTGGTCGTGGTCGTGGTCGTCGTAGTGCCCGTCGTGGTCATCAACGTCTCCTTGAGCCAATTGCTTTTATTTATAAAGGAAAGGCGCGCTTCTACCCCCGCGCGAAGCATAAGAAGTACGCGTGGTGCCCGTCGTCGTCGTCGGTGGTCGTGGTCGTTCGTCTTCGCGTCGGGAGATTTTTCCCTCGGCGCCTCGGCGTCCAACCGCCGCAGACCCGAACTACTCCGCCCGCGCCATGGACGCCGCCGCCGCGCGCGCGGAGCCCGGCGCCGCGCCCCGCGCGCTGCGCGACCTGCTGGAGCTCGCCGGCGTGCAGCGCGGGGCGGACGGCGGAGACGGAGATGGCGACGACGGAGATGGCGACGACCCCTGGGACCGCGACGACGACGACGACGACGACGACGACGGCGGCGGCGGCGGCGAGGAGCAGCGCGAGGACGAAGCGGACTCCGCGCTCGTAGGGGAGAGCGTGCTCGTCGTCCTGGACGAACGCAGCGCGGCGCGAGAATTGAGGGAAGTGCCGCCGCCACCGCCGACGGCGCCGCCGCCGCCGCGGGAGGCCGAAATGACGGCGCGCCGACGCCCCGAGGAGGACGCCGACGACGAGGAGAGCGTGGAGAGAAAGCTCCAGCGAGCGCCCCCGCCCCCGCCCCCACCACCAGCGCCGGAGAGTGGGCCGGCACCTGCGTCATCGTCGACTAGAAGGACCGCGACTCTGGCATCGCCGACGCCGGGACCCTCGGCGCCGTCAGTGACGCAGACCAAGACGCCGGGAAAGCGCCCGTTCTTGAAAAAGGGCAGCCGGAGCTGGAACTGGGCTGCCTCCGCGGAGCAACGCAAGGCCAAGGAGTCCGCGAAAAGAGACAAGTCCGAGAAGAGTTCTGCGACACGATCGCCACCGCCGCCGCCGCCGTCAGAACCGAACGAGCGCGCGAGCGCTTCACGAAGCGTCATGCGCAGGGATGTCGGCCAGAACGCGCGCACTAAGGACGTGAAGAGCTCCTTTTCTTGGGAGCCTCTGAAGGAGCATGGTGATACCTACGAACCGCGCGAGGCGTCGAGTCGACTGGGGCGCCATGTCTTTGACGCCCGAGAACAGAGCTTTGATGCCGAGGAGAGCACGCCCCTGCGGTCCGGCTTTGCGAGCCTGCTAGAAGACGGAGACCGCGACGAGCTCTGGGGATTTGCGCGTTTCGACTACGAGGACCACGGAAGCAAAGCTGCAACAGAAGACGAAGATGAGGAGGAAGATCAAGCTGGCGCAAGTGATTACGAAGAGACTGCTGACACGGGGAGGTCGATGGCTACGTCGCGGCCCGGCGGCGGGCGGAAGTCGTCATCGACGATACAGTCGGCCCCTCGATCCAAGCTCGTGCAGCGCATGTTCCGCACACTTGACCCGGAAGACGATGCAGAGGCGGAGAGCGACGGCGGCCAGGGCCGCTCCGAGTCCGAGGAGAGGCCCGCTCCGGCGGCATCTATGAGCGCTGAGTTCGCAAGCAAGCTGCAGGAGGAGATGGGCCGTTTCAAGGAGACCAACGAGCGTCTGCAAGTCTCGCTGAAGCAGCTTGATGTGGACCGGCGGCATCTTGCGCAGGAGCGTCTCGAGCTCGACAAAGAAAAGCGGCAGCTGGGCAAGGAGAGTAGCGCGCAGATTGAGCAGATGCGCGCCGAGCTCCGCAAGGAACGCGCTCACCTGCAGCGCGAGCGCGTTGCCTTGGAGCGCCAGAAACAGCACATTGAGGTCTTGCGGGAGACCGTTCGCGTGGAGCGCAAAGACCGCGGCCAAGTGGACTCGCTGCAGGCAACGATTGCGCGCATGCGCGTCAGCGAGAAAGAAAAGGCAGCCAAGCACAAGGAAGCGATGCAGAGCAAGCGCGAGCGCATTGCGGTGCTGGAGCGCGAGGCAGACCAGATGCAGAACGCGCTGCGCTTCGCCGAGGAGCGCCGACTCGATCTCTGGGGGCAGCTGTCGCAGGCACAGGAAGCTCTCGAGGCGAGCGAGGCTGAAAAGAAGGATCTCGTTGCCCAGCTCGAGGCTCTTCGCGCGGCAGGCTCGGCGCAGCCGCCGCTGCGCCCTGGCATCTCGCCACTGCGAGACCCCGGGTCCAATCATCGTCAGCGGCAGCAGCCGCCGCAGCAGGCACGCTCCTTTCCAAGCCCTGGCGCCAATGCGCACGAGCCGCTGTCGAGCGCCCCGCATCTCGAGAGCGAAAGCGAGGTTGATTCGGGGCCGCAGTACACCAAGAATCCCGCGGAGGCCCAAGACGTGGCAAGCCCAACGCGGGGCGGTGTCGAGGACGATGAGGCCCGAGGCCAGGCTGTTGGCCTCCTGAAAACAGCAGAGCGAGGCGCGACGGGCGGGCCGGGCAAGAAAAAGTCGCAGCGCAAGCAACGCGTGCATGCAGACGGGTCGCGGACCATCACGTTCGCCGACGGCACCATCAAGGAGATCCAGCCCGACGGGGAGCAAACGGTGACTTTTCCAAACGGCGACATCAAGAAGCGCATTCCCCGTGAGGGCCTCGAGATCTACTACTTTGCGGCCTCGGACACTTCGCAGACGACGTACTCGGACGGCATGGTCGTCTGTGAATTCCCCAACGGCCAGGTCGAGCGAAAGCACCCTTCCGGCGTGCAGGAGATCTTTTACAGCGACGGCGCCGTCAAGACCATGAACCCCGACGGTGCTGAGGAGACGCTGTTCCCGGATGGAACCAAGGTAGAGGTCTCGGCGTCCGGCCAGCGCAAAGTCCTGCGTGCTGTTCTCGGCGCGGCGCCCAACTAGCTAGCTAAACCACAAAGGCTCGACGTACCCTGTGAACATGTGTGTAGAACCGTAGCCAGACGACCTTTGGTCATTCATGAACGGCTGTGTATGATCTGTCATACACGAGCGGTTGTGTATGATCTGTCCGGCATGCCGGGACATGCCTTCTGCTGCATGCTTAGCGCAGACGTCAACGCATGCGACGGTTGTTGTCGGCCTCAACAAAGCAGCACAATGTCCGTCTTCCATCAAAATTATCACAAGCAAAGCCTTCGCGGCCGCATCATGGTGCATCTCCTGCAGGCCGTCTCCAGGCGCCGAGCCGAGCCGAGCCGAGCCGATCTCGGACCTCGCGTCGTCGCGAGGCCCAGTTTGGGGCCGGCCGGCCGGCGCTTACTATTTAGTCCCCGTGCTATTTAGTCCCCGTGGGGGTCCCAAAGTCACGGTTAGTGCGGTGGTTAGGTCGCCTCCTCGGTCGTTGCCACTCTCA